>QRFJ01002338.1:462870-674346 GCA_006176705.1 Cocos nucifera | reverse complement strand
AAAAAAAAAAAAAAAGGAAAAAGAGAAGATTAAATTAAGTTTTGAGCCAGATTGAGTACCTATTTGCCCATATGAGCCCAATCTGCCAATTGCCTATAAAATAGACTAAAAAGCATCAAATTCTTAATAAACAAGGGTTAAATAATATAATATTTAATATTTCTAATGTCATAATTCATGTATTGATTAGACATCGATGCAACTTTGGTGGCCATTTGCTTCTTCTGGCCCTCAGGCATGGTCGAGGCTTTTCTTTTCCTCACCATATTTTTCTTCAACTCCTCAAGCTCGTTAGGTCTCATGTCTACATCAAGATAAAACGAGTCAAAAATCAGAAGAGAGAAAAAGATGGTAGAAGCGATTGGACTGACTCTTATTTCTGGGATCAGCCAAACTCAAACCCACATTAAAAAGGGTCTGCTCGAATAGAAGTTGTTTCAAGAAAGAAATTTTATACTTTCGCAAAATTTGAGAGTGCTCTATATCTTTCTTTCCTAGAATAGGGATCTCCTTCATAATAGAGTCCCTTGGCTGACCTCAGTTTAATATTCCCCAACAGTCAACAGCAGAATCCAAGATAAATAAAAACCACTCCTTCCATCCATGGACTGAGGAAAGAGCCCCTTTAATAAAGGCAGGAACCTCCCATTGGGGGAAAATATACCACCAATCCTTAGAATAGGGGTGGCTTTTGATAGTAAGAAAGGATCAAAAAGGAGGAATAGTTGGTTGAATCTCGACCAAGAAGCAAGCGACCAAGAAACCAATAATAAACCAGAATGAGTTTGGAAAAAGAAAGCATAAATAAATATTTAGAAAGTAGAAAAGTTCGATAATGAAATGATGGAGAGGCAACCTGAGCCCAATCCAGAATGCCTCCTCATAGAGCCCAAGCCAATGGGGTGGAGTACAAATTCGACCACTTGGCCCCAGCAGCTCGAGCTCGAATTTAGAGGAAATTTCAAACTGAGCTCGGATTAAGCTCAAGTCATCAAAATCCAACAGAGATGTAAATATGCCAGGCATGAAGGTCGGATTGATCTCACACTTGGTATCCGATACTACTAGATTCCCCCTCGAAGAAGAGAAGGAATCCAAGGTTCAATCCCCAACCAAACTCCCAGAGCCAACCATGAGGGAACATAGAAAGATTAAAAGATGAAATAAAAGAGAAGAAAAAAGGGCAAAATGAAAGAAGAAGAAACGAAAAGCAAACAGTGAGAAACAAGAAAGTTAGAGAACTAACCTATGGATGTGCAGGCATCCAAGACTGGAAAAGGATCGACCAATACTAGAAATGGACTAACCAGCTAGAGAAAATGGACAAAACCTTGGTGGAAGCCGGAGAAGATGGAAAAAACACCAACTATGGCCAGAAAAGATGGATGAAACCTTGACAACGATCAAAAAAAATGAAGAAAGTCTCAACTATGATTGAAGAGCGTGAAGATTGGTGGCAGGGAATAGAAAAAAGGGGATAGGTAGGAGCTCTAACAAACTGGATAGAAAAAGTAGAAGAGAAGAGAGAGAATAAGAATCTGGCAATTGAAATAAGAAAGTGCTATTTGTAGGCATAAGATGGTGAGCACGGTCGGATATCAAATCATTGCTGGCCATTAAATCTCTACCACCTGGCACCTCCTTGTTGGTCCAAACATGTTGTTAGCCATCCCATTTCAAAAAGGTGCACCCAAGATAGTTCTCGCAACCCTTCGAATTTGAAGTTGCCTTCATAATTGCCTTTTGGCATGACTCTTCATTTCCATCAGAACTCGCAAATGCATCATTTCAACAGAAAGGACATCACTGTTGATCTTTAGCACTCTTGATTCAACATAATTTCTTTATCCAAACCAACTTTGGCTTGAACTTGGGAGTAGGGGCAGATATTGGGGGCAAAATTATCCTAGATGAAGATCCTAGGATTTCAAATATTACAATTCTCATATAAAGACTGTTAGAATCTCTAAGATATCCATCGCTAACCCATCATCGACATCCAACCTACCCTCAATTTTTGACTTTCTGAACACCAGTCATCACCCTTAGATCATCACTTGCTAACCATCAGTTATCAGTTTCTACTAAACCCACTTCGATATCAACCAACCCTGAATCAGATTTTGCCATCCTACCATCAATTTTCAGTCTTCAGTCTTCATTGTTAACCACCGACACCTCCTCAGTTATCAACATCTTCAGACAACCACCGACATTGCCTCGATGTGCAACCCATCCTCAACTAGGAGCTAATGTGAAGTCGCCCATATCAAAAGAATGGTCAATCCCTCGCTAACCTCTTGCTGGTCGTTGATCCCACCTCGGATGATAGCCCAGCCTACTTCAGCTACCAATTCCTGTTGACAATCTTGATCAACTCAAGGCTCTTTTTTAAAATTAAACAATAGCTCTTAATAGCTAGCCATGATCCTAATAAGACAATTATAACTGCCCAATCTCAAAAATTTTGGTCATAAATCTTACCACGTTGCACCCAAATCAACCAAGATTAGCCTCAAATAATGTCCATGAATAGCTCCAACCCCTATCTATAAATAAGAATCTTAAAGGAACCCTCGGGTATGACAATCTCTCTCACGCACTCTATTTCTATCATAGAATTTTGACTTGAGTATCGGAGGGTCCCCACCAAAGCCATCTCTGATCGAGACTTTTTTGGCAGATCTTATCACCGAGAGACTTAGCGCCGCCCACTCTAGCTACTCCGACAAAGGTCGAAATTCTGCAACAACAATACCTTATAATCTATATGTGGTATTTGTTTAGGACCATAATTCTTAGTGCTTAATTTTCAAGTTTTTTATCAAGCAATGGTTTGCTGTAATCCTATTATGATCCAAAGGAAACATATCATCTTACTAAAATAAAAAGTAGGAAATATATTGGCTCATCATGCTATGTTAGATTTGCTTAAAATGTTAAGTCACCACTTTTCCCAATATAAAATAACAAAAATAAAGAAAAAAAGAAAAAGAAAAAAAGAGCTAAGATTTTCTATAATTTCTCAATGCATGTTTACCATGCAACCACCTCCATGCTATACCCTTGGCAACTTGGATTTGAATGTTGAAAGAGAGCTCAAATAGGCTCTAGTCTTTGCTCCAATTCAATCATTATATTGGATGCAGGTGACACTCCTTAACCAAAACAATGGGTGAAAATAGATTAAAAAACAAGAAAGAGATGATGCTCTTCTCAAGAGGAGATGGAATCTACTTATTTGGATTTCTAAATTGATAATATAGCTAAAGGAAAATCAGCATTTTTCCACAAGATCATTCAGATCTGATCAGATTTGTACTAAATTTTTCTAAAAAATCTAACTCAATCCAATCAGATCCGAGAGTTCTCAAATCTGGTCCTAATGATCTAATATCAAATATAAAAATCAAAATTAAATTGGATTTAATTTTTGTACCTGATTGGGTAATCTAATTATCCTATCAATAATCTCTCATCATTCGAGGTTCTAGATCAAGCCATGAAAGTGCCTAGCCTCTATCAGAGTCCACTCGAGCTGGATCTAAAGGTGCTCTCCTTCTGAATCTGATCTTCAAATATCAGATCTAGAGCCTTCTGGTTGATCCTTCAAATCTATCTCTAAAGGATCCACGTTCATCTCACGAACAACTTATCTTCTTTCCTGATCTTTGCACCAAATAAGATTGATCTTCCTTCTAAACTCATGCCCAACCCTTGGCATGGAGAAGAGAGAGGAGATCAGAGAGAGGGAGGCATGGAGAGGGGTGATGATGGCAGCATGTGGGCGTGGGATGCAAAGAATGAAAACCTTAGGGGCGTAGGGTCCTTTAAATAGATCCTGCACCACCTAAGAGTTTTGATTGATCAAACAACTTGATTACTTGATTAAATCAGAACTTCATCTAATTTCCCATGCATAAACACTAGGTCTTTACCTGGTTTTGTCATCCGAAACTCTCCAAGAGTTACCACATACATTGGATAGGGAGAGAGAGAGAGAGAAAGATAGTGCGCGATGGACTCTTCCTTCTCTCTTTGAATTTGATTTCAATCAAACCTCTTTGACTTGGTCAAATCTAAATTTGACCTAGTCAAAACCTATCCATTAAGGGGTGCATGCCTAGGGGAACATGCACCCTCTCCATGTCACACAAAATATCTGGGGGCATGCGCCTCTAGAAATTCTCTAGGGGGCGTAGGCTCCTGTCCCTTCTTTCTTATAATAGGGTCAATCTTTGACCCTTATTCGAAATAGAAAATGATAGGTGATAGGAATTGACAGGTATTGTCTGAATTAAGATAATCCTTTTTGACCTGGACAGGCTTCAGTCAGGGTTTTGGATGAGTCAAACTCATCCAAGACGAACCAGAAAGACTATAGAAAGAGAATGTTAAGCTCAATCATGTGCTAGCATAATTTTCTTGAACCTAATTGAATCTAATCCAAATCAACCAAACTGAATTAGCTCAATTAATTACATCCAAATCCAAACTCTTGTTTGTGTGATCCAATTAGATTCAGTTTTGTATGGTAATGGGATATATCACGATTTCTATCACCGACATCATCGAAATATCTTTCAATGGATCAGAACTTTTTTGATTCACATAATTATAATAATTGATCATCAAGATTATTCTAATTACTTTCAAAATCCACTGACGATACCTAGTAGATATGGTGGCAATCCATCAAAATAAAAAATGAACCTCTCGATGCAGCTACCTATATGATTAGGTTCTTCTATCTTGAGTCATGATATGATTAGAATTAAGGTGAACTCATTAACCCCAACATCCATTATATTAATAAATCATTCGATTCAAGTCCGATGTGAAATCCTAATAAAAACTCTTTCTATCATCTTCAAACTACCATGGTCATGGGCTTATGGACTCATTATCATGATCATCATAGGGCTACTCATCTATCGAGGTAGATAGATTTTCTATTGGTGCAATCCAATTTCTACAATGAACATGCTATAGCCAACAAACACCTTAGGATTTCAAATGGCTAGGAGATCAAGTTATGATATAATCAAACTATAACACTTTCAAGATGAACTATCGATGCACCTTAGGTCAAAAAATCAGACACACCACTGCAGTATCGAGCCAGTCGTTGATGAAAAGGTAGACTCCTTACGACTACTTGAGATGATCATACTTAGTGCTCTCGTTCTCTAATGAGTATCTGTACTCTCACTCCATTATCTCCACACCATAGACTCAAGACTCATCTATCCTAAGAAAGTGATCGTACACCAATCTTTTAGATCAATCACCATCCTCGTAATGATCCTACGGTCAGGAGTAGTTTATGAGCTAATTATGAAAATTCATGTCTTAAATTTTTCAACTCTTAAAAATATGAATTATCGTTATAATTAACTCAAAAGATGTACCACAGACACTTTAAATATATACTATGATAGAAAATATTTTTTTTATTAATTTATAGTTAAAATTATAAAATTATTTGTAGAAGTGTATTATAAGTGTTAGCCAATTTGACTTCTATGGCACACATCTAACAATAGCAATCAAATTGATAATTCATATTATTGATTATAATTTATATGTTTTGGTGGTCTTTATTCCATGCATCACATGGATATAAAAATGAATGGCTTTCATTATACTAGTATTGTAAAGTAAATGATAAAGTATTTAAATTGAGAATTCTATTTATCGATTATGATCTACATATTAAAAATTATATAGATTGATAATTAGTAAATTAATAGTGGGATCATAGGAAAACATGGTTTCATATCATTCTACTAATATATTTTTGCATCCATTCATCTGTACATTAAAGATCACTGAAATAAATATTTTTTTATTACTTGACATTTCTAGTATTATAAATCATAATCAATGGTGAAGATTATGCTTCATTAAGAATTGATATTATCTTATCTTGGTAAGGAGTATAAAAACTAGATTAGTTGCTATTTTTTATAATTTTTTTCCTGATAGAAGTAGAGTTAAGCTCTCAAGGCAAGTTACAAGCCTCTCCCTTACATCCTATAATGATGGCAACAAGTCGGATGTGGGTTAGGGAGGCAATTATGTGTACTTGTTCCATATTTACCTCGAGGCAAGATAGGGTGGTTAGATGGATCAAGCTGGGTAAAGCTATAAAAATTAATTATTTTACATACTTTTTGATTGCCTTGGTTGGGGATTTGTAAAGAGTTATATATATTGGAATTAGATTTGGTGTAGGTTTTACCACCATCCATGCCTCCCTTGGATTTGTTGCAGGTCGAATAAAACCTGCTTCATTAGGATTGGATTAGGTTGGGTACCCAATTAGGTGAAATAAATTATCATCCTTTATTCTAAACTAGAAGTATTATTATATTAATTATACAAGATCTATATAATATGAATAGGGATCTATAACAATTTTACCATTTGTCCATTAAAAGTAAAAGATGTTTTTTATTATGTTTTCTTTTAAAGAGAAGGCAAATCCTCTCTCCATTTAGGGGGCATTTAGTATCAGGTCAATGATCATCCCTAAATCAAGGATGATATGGATGGAAATAATGAGATTAACATGTTTGGTTGTACCATAATGATCATATTAGCTTATAATCCCCTGCGATGCATGAATTTTTTTTTAATTTATTATTATTATTATTTTATCCTTCCTTCCTCGACCCCTTTACCCTTTGCTGCTCCCTTGCCCTCCCCCTCTTTGACTGCGACTCTCCATTCACCATCTCTGCCACCCCTCGGGCTCCCTTCTCATCGTCCACGATAGCGAGATCACTACCTTCGACCCTGTCCTTCACCGCTGTGCTACCGGCCTCATCCGCTTCCCCATCATTGATTCCCTCCTCACCCTCTCCCCTTCCCTCACCATCATTGGTGCCACCGACTTTTCTGGCCTCCACTTCCTCGGTCTCTCTCATGCTGACTTCATCGCCCACACCCTCCACTAGTCCCCCCCTCTCTGAGACCACCACAACCTTTGTCCATTTGGTAAAAGGTCTTACCTTTCAATTTTTTTCCATCTCTCTTGTTTTCATTGATTTTTCCTATGTTTTCCCTAGGTTTTTTCATTGTTTTCTGTCCTCAGGAGTCTCAATCGGGTGAGAGGCTTAGAGCATTCTTTCCCTTATTTTCATTGATTTTTCCTATGTTTTCTCTAGGTTTTTCCACTATTTTCTGTCCTTAGGAGTCTCCATTGGGTGGGAGGCTTAAAGCAGTCAAATAGGTAAGCTTAGACAATGAGACATGTGGCTCTCTTATTTTTTCTTAAATTCTTTGGATAGGAGACCCCCTTCACCACCATCTCCAAGCTCTTCTCCTTCGAGATGTCCAATGCTCACTGATACATCCATGGCTTGAGCCTCAACTCTGCTCTAAAGGCCCGCACCATCTTTGAGGGTATGGTCAGCTAGTAGTTTATCCGTAAGGCCACTGGCTTCATCCTTCAGCTCATCCATGAGGGTAAGATTATCGACCGTACCATCCTTCTTATTGATCAACTTAGCATCAGTAAGACCTCCACCATTACCTCCTTTGCCACCGTCTTCGGCTCTAAGCTCCTCCCTCAAGATGTCCAAGATTAGCCCTTCATCCAAGCTTTCTACCATGCCTCCGGCATCCACATTAAAGAGAAGGCTGAGATAGATATACGTATCAAACAGAGACTCTGCCAATGTAGAAGCCTTTGTAAGAATAATTTAATTAAATAAAATAAAAATCAAGGAAAAAAATTATCATGCTCTGCTTTTATTTTTAATTTGATAACCGCCGAAGAGGAGTGCAAATTCTTGAGAACTTCACGCCCTTTCTCTTTTTAACGTAGATATGGTCACCTCCCCTAGTTTTAGCTACATCTCACCGATATCAATTAGGTTTTTTGCATGCTAGTGATATGGATTTTGACGGACCTTTGAAGGTAAGTCAAATGACTCGTAGTGCACCAAACATGGGGATTAACTCCGTATAGCAGAACTGAAAGAATAACATACACACATGTCCAACGATGGTTGAGGAAAATTACATATATAGCGAACGGAGACTAAAGCCTCCATTTTAATATATATAAGATAGATATGGCAATGATTCCAAATCTTTGATACTCCTTAACTCACTGTCCAACTTAGTGATGACATATCCATCTTTGAGATTGAAAATTTAAAATCATTGCAGCATAGTGATTTTGGATTGAAATTTAAGGATAAAATATTTCTTAATTTAATAAAAAATTGGTATGTCAATATAATATTAATATATTATATTAATATTATACATGATATTATATATATTATATTATAATATATTATTAATTATATTATTATTATATTATTATTCAATGATAAATTTAAGTTTTGGTAGAAATCTATTATTGTATTTTATATTCATATAATGAAATTATTTTATATATTACTTCTTTTTTACTTATTTCTTTAATCAAAATAAATATTAATACTAAAAACATATATTATAGTATAAATAATATTATTAATTTTTCAATAATAATTAATATATCTTTATAGAATTAATAATTTATACAACTAATAAATATATTAATATTTTATTATAATATATTTTATATAATTAATAAATATATTTAATTGTGATAGTTTTGATAATATATAGCCAAAAATAGTAAATTTCTATGAAATATCGAGTATATTATCTAAAAATATTTAAATTTTTTAATTATTAAAATATGGGATGCGGTGATTTTTGATCATTGAACATCAGATTATCCCGAAATAACTGTGCATCATCGGTGATCAATCCCGCGCAGCTGCCGTCTTAGATCACGAACCCCTTCTCCCTTCTCTCTCGCCTCTCCTTCCTCCCCGCAACCCGCCCGCCGCCTTCTTCGATAGTTCGATGCTCGACACGTGCATAGCCTCGTGGATCCTCGAGTTTGTCCTCCGCCAGCCGGTCTTCGACCGGCTGGCGAACGAGCTTCTCTTCGCTCTCCCCCTCCCTTCCCCCCTTCCTCCTCGCCTCAAAAAAACCCTCCTCCTCCGTCGCCTCTCCTCCGACCTCTCCCACCGCTCCCTCGCTGGCAGCACTCTCTTCTCCCTCGAGCTCATCGAAGAGCTCGACCGCTCCTCCGGCGCTGACGCCCCCTCCGACTCCCTGGCCGCCGCCTATGCGGCTGTCGCCGTCGAGTGCACCGCCCGGTTCCTCCGGAGGCGCTCCGACGACGACTGCGGAGGGAACTTCTTCGAAGCCGTCAACCGGATCTGGAACTGCCGGGTGGCCGATCTCGAGCGGTCGGAGGCCGCCAGCCTGGTCTCGGCGACGCTGAGGGAGGCGAGGAGGGAGATGGAGGAGGCCGTCGTCAACCCTATCGTGAGGGTCGGTCTCATGGGGAGGGACACCAAGATGGCGGCTTTGGACGCGGTTAGGGTTTATTTGGAGGAGGCTGAGAAGGAGATGGGGCCTCCTTATCTTGAGCGCGTAGCGGAAGCGGTCGGTGAGGAGTGGAGGAGGAGCTCAGGAACTGGGAGTGATGGCTCTGTGGGGGAATTGGATGTGAAGTTGCGAAATTTACTAGCCGGTCGCGTCGAAGATGGGAGATGCGATGGTCCACCTGATGGTGATAGAGCAAAATCATTTGGATTGCTGGAACGAGGTTTGTTTTCTGTTTTTCCTGGAAGTAATTCGTTGAATTAGCTCCAAACATTAGTTCATTGCCAATTTGCTTTGAAATTTGAGACATATAGTGTTAATTATTGTCATACTCGCCATGCTTTCCGAATCTTACTGAATTATGAGGATTTTTTAAAAATAAATACTGGTTCATTTGATAGAGAAGCTAGAGGAGAGTGTGCTGGATTGGGGTAAGGATGCACCTGAACAAGGTGGCTGCTCTACTGACAAATTTGAACGCTTGCCTGCCACTGCTGCCGATGTTATGAAAGCGAAGAATGTGTTTAGGTCAAGTGTTTTACCTGCTAAAATAGATAATATGAAAGAAAACCAAAATCAAATGGACTTAAATCCTGTGTTTTCTGTCAATGATGGTGCTGGTAAGGGGCATGAAAATGATCATGATGCAATGTCTCAGCCAAATCTTATGGATCAAGATCCATCCCATCCGAAGCATGTGGAAGAGAACCGAGAAAGAGCATTCTTGTCTTCTATTGACAAGAGTACTAAAGATGGCAATCCTGGCACCTGTACATGTACCAGGGATAACATGGATTGTGCTGGAGCACAGAAGCCAAGTTTAATGGATTGGAACCCAACTGCCCATAGATCTGAGGTAATGATTTCGAACCTTTTATGCTGACTATTATGTTTCTAAATGGATTTTAGACTACACAATGACCCTATTTTTGTTTGGTTGGCCCCAGTTTTTATGGAATCATCTTCAGCTAGCTTTACATCTTGAAACTAGTTTTGTGGATTGCAATTTTCTTCAGGTAGCCATGATGGCTAATACTTTGGTCAATGATTAGCCATAAAGATATAATATGGTAGCAAATATCTTGGATTCTATTAGTCTAATGTGATACAGAATTCTTTTTATTTATTTTTTACCACATGATTATGTAGGAACTTGCCTTTTTCATTGATATAATTGGCTCATCTTATTAAAAATTAGTAATTAATAATCTTCTATCTAGTATAATTAGCAAGAATAAGTGTTGATTGATTGTACATGGAATGCATGCATCACATGGATAAGAATCTTGAGATTTATATACTTAGCTTTATTATAGTTCAGCAGACTTCATAAATTGCTACTTACCATAATTTGCCATATGGACTAAGAAGCGGGTCTCATATTGTGTGGTAGAAATGATCGTGCACCTTCACTTGGCTTTTGCTTGGTAAATAGCTTTAATAATTTTATAAAGTCAATCATACATATAACCTTTTCTATTATGTGCACCCAGGTTCACAGAACTGGAACCAGACCCCATATTGGCCAATTGGCGGTATGGTTTGGCATGCCCCTATATCGAGCTATATCGGGTCTGAATTGACATGACAAAGAAAATGGGGGAGAGGGAGAACCGAAGAGGAAAAGAGAGGGGGGAGGGAGGGAGAGGGAGGCCGGCAGAGATGTTGGTGGTGGTTGCTAGTAGCTTGGCGAGGCCGTTGGAGGGCCGCCGAGGCCTACGGAGTATACCTTGAGTCCAAATAGATAAAAATAGAGGGAGGAAGAGAAACAAATGGAGGGGGAGACACAATGGGGAAGCCGGCGGTGGCCACTGGAGGCCTTTGGATGGTTGAATCCCCCCCCCCCCCTCGCATCCCCCACAGCCTTCGCTAGATCGGAATAGGGGTGACTCCCTTCTATTTCAATTAGGTTTTTATTTTTTCCCCGATCCACAGCGAAGTCATGTAAATTATATCCATTCATTTTTAAATCCATATAATGCATTGGATAAAGAATACTAAAACATATAAATTATAATCAATAATATGAATCTTCAATTGATCGATCCATTATTGATTTAGAAATCCAAAAAAATATATTTTGACCGTCTAGCAAGTCATCTTTGTTCTGGTTCAGCAAAGGGCAGGAGGGGATTCGGCCATTCGAGGGCCTATGGGGCCCTCTAGTGGCCACCGTTGGCTTGTCGCATCTCCTCTTTCATCTGTTTCTCTCCCTCCCTTCCTCTCTTTCTATGTTCATCTATTTGGATGCAAGGGGGACTTCGGAGGCCTCGGCGGGTCACCAGCAGTCACCACCGGCCTTTTCCTCTCCTTCTCTCCTACCTCTCTCTTCCTCTCTTTTCTTTTCCCTCCATCTATTTCATCAATGTTCCAAATCGAACATCGAAACCACACTAATAGGCTGCTGGTACAGTTTAGCACGCTCTGAACCGGGCAGTTCGGTGAATGCTGATGTGCACATTAGATTTGTCATGTAGTTCTTTAATGGAGGCTATGCGTTCTTAGGCAACTAGATGAAAGATAGAAAGAAGAATAAGATCCTACACATTTTCTTTTATGATTTGGAGAAAGCACATGCAAGAGTATCTTGAGAAGTACTAGTTGTACTGATGGACTTCAAGGATGAAACATACTTAGAGGAGGCATTGGAGTTGTAAGAGTATTTATCAAAGACTAATATGAAATGCTGATACTTGCAGGAAAAATTGAGTGAATTTTAGTCATGATTGGCTTATACCGTGGATCGATACTAAGACATACCACTTTATGCCTATTGCTAATGAACAAATTATTGATATCCATATCAAGTGGAGGCCTCATGTCACAAGATTGTCTCAGTTTGTGATGCACCGATAGGCTACTAAATTATGGTAACATGGTGAGATTCATATAATGAGTTCGTGTGTCTAAGATCTTATGTCATTGACAAATGCCTTTATCCATATCAAGTGGAGGCCTTGTGTTACAAGATTTTGTCAATTTGGGAGTACATGGATAGTCTTGGACACTGAATTGGTATATGCCAACATAGAGATTGATACAACGGGTTGGTGTGTCTCTAAGTTTTCATGTGACTGACAATGCCTTTGAGACCTAACACTTTATACAATAACTGTTTCACTGGTAAGGCTGTGTCTTTCACAATGTGGGGAATAAAGAAGGTCCAAGTACACAAGGATGTTTGAATGTCAAGTTAGACATAGGGCATACTGGAGAATGGAAACATAAGAAGCAGCATAGAAATCTTGCCAATCTAGGAGCAAAGTGATGGAAACTTGATTATGATGATACAACCATGTTCAATGAAATTCTAAAAGGGATGTAACATGGACCGGTTCTTGAATTTGTGTCAAACAGTTGTGAAAAGATGGACCGAAGATCACTCAAATGGATGGTGCAAGACAGTAACTAAAATGTGCTTATGTTGACTAAAAAAGTCCTCAATTTGAACAACTTGTGAACAAGGAACAATTCACTAATCCAAATTTTTGGGAAAAAAGTTGGTTGTTGCGCTTGTTGTTGGTTAGGGTTGGAGTAACTTGGACAGCAAATGTATCTATGAATCTGTTCCCATGGAGATTTACAATAATGGTGTGTCTTATTATTGAAACTAACATAAAGATTCATTTTTGCCTTTTATATTATATTCAATTCCTGCTCTTTTTGTTGATCATTTTTCTACATCATGTACCAGCTATGTGGCATGCTAGTCTTTGGCTCCCTCACTCGTAATATAAGCAATCTATTCAACATGGAAAACATACATTTGGCCTAGTTAAATAAAAATAAAATTGAAATTTTGGAAGGAAAATATGGTAGTTTGGAAAAAACACATGCATCCTTTTAAGTAATGCTGATTGACCTTTTTCCCTCTTAATATATTGCTTATTTGATATATGAATTTCTTTTTTCATTAGATAATGTTAGAGTAGAAATTTGATGCATCATTAATCCTTGGGCACTTGGAGCATGCATACATCAATGCAATTTTATATTATCATGAGACCAGTGTTTATTTTATATTCAACTTCCATTCAAAAATATTGTTTTCTCTCTTCCTGTTTCTTCTGCAGTGGGATGAAGATTCCAGTCTATCTCCATCTGAAAATTCACCTAATCCATCAAATAATCTTCGGTCTCCAAGCACAAAGAGAAGAAAATTTTCTTTATCATTGGAAGACAATAGAACATTCATCATACGTAGAAGAAAAAGGAAATGGAGTTCACTGGAAGAGGAGACTTTGAGGATAGCTGTTGAGAGGTATGATATTTATATTTCTTGCTTTGGGATAATCATCTAATAGGTACCTAACCAATGTTCATATGGAGAGGATGGACTTTTTGCTTTAGAACGGTAACAAAAAAATATGCCACAAAAAAGTTCTATATGAAGTTTGCATCCTTAACTTTTGTTGATAGCTCCAGTCTCAAACTTTTCTATATGATCTCTGAGTTATTTTCAATTTGAACATTTTGAGCAATGTGGATATGCTTCCTAATGTATGTTTCCAATATGATGTGAAGGCATGGTGCAGGGAACTGGAAATTCATTAAGAGTTGCCATCCTGAAATTTTCAAAAACAGAACAGAGGTATCAATCAATACATTCATATTATCAGCCTTAAGCTGGTTTTTGTTCTTTACTAGTGGATATTGATATTTATAATGATTCATTGTTTCATTGAACAGGTTGATTTGAAGGATAAATGGAGAAATATGATGAGGCAATAATCTGCACTTTTTTATATACTATTCAAGTTTCCTAGTACATATGTGCTGCTCATCATTATATTGCTTTCCGAGCAATCACATTTTTCTGTTTTTCTGCCCCCTCTTTCCTCACAAATCTTGTACTCGCTGTAATCAATTGATGTTTCCATCTCTTCTATAATTGTTTTGAGCTGGCTTGTTTTCTTTTTTGGGCTTTTTCCTGATAATTTTATCTACTGCTATTCCCCCCTGAATCATAGGTGCAAATAATTGGGACGGAAAGGGGTAATGGAAGTTGGGTTTTTATTGAACGCGTTTTTGTGAGGGCAGCATGGACACCCTTAAACCTGTAAGTTCACAAAATCTTTAAATGTGGGTTACCAGAAGTCCAGTTTATTTTTTTCCTCCTTAAGTTCTTATTGTGTTACCTTTTTTCAGGAGTGTTAGCAGTTCTATTCTCTATCTTGTTAATTCTTATGCCTTGTCAATTGCCCCCCAATCAGCATGCACACCCTAATTGGTTACCCCCTTTTTTTGGCTTAAGGGGCATTTCTTGTTTTCTGCTTCTGTTTCATAGGCAATCGACTTCCTATTGGAAGGGTTCATATCCCTAATTTGATCATCCAGGGACCACCATCCAAAGATTATCATTTTGGGTCATGAAAAGTGCTTGATGACACTTTCAACCAGAGGGTGACCCAGAAATTCATGTTTATCTGTTGTTTTTTTCCTATACATCTCTATTTCATCACCTCCCATGTTTTGTAGAACTGATTAATTCCACCATTTAGTATGGTTATTGAAGGCTCACACTCACTACTGACATAGCTTGTAATTCTTACCTCTGTTTATTTGGTATTTCTATGTTTGTTGTTTTCCTAGTGTTTTCATGCTGGTGCTAGTTTTGCCTTTCTTGAAATGGGGTAAATACTTACATAAATTGTCTCTACATCACATTTAATCTTCTGCCTACAAATTATCATTTCAATTTCTTCATTGTGTCCAATACAAGGTTTTGAAAACCGATCACCGGCCAGTATAATAGGCGTGCCGGTCTTTTTTTGGATTTTTTTCTTTTTTTTGGGGGGTGCCCAATTAAATTTTTATGAATTATCAAATGTTTTATAGTCCAAGTTGATATTCAGTGATATTAATTAATGTTTGTATCACTTCGATATATCTTTAATCGTGTGTGATATGAATCTAAGTGTGATATTATGTTATTTAGCATCCTAAATAATCAAAACATGGACTATATATCATTGGATCCTAAAATGCTTAAATCAATTAAAAAAATCTAAAAATACTCAATATGTACCGATCATCATAATATGGTTGATTGTCGATGTTTATAAATAGCAGGATCATTTATATAGTTAGGAGGAACATCAGTCCATTCCTCTAGCCAAATAGCATTATATTCCTCTGTCTCCTTCCATAAGATAGGCATGCTGGATTATAAGTTATTCTTGAATTCTCACTGAGGTCCTAGCTCTGAAAGGTATCCTCAGGCTGATAGCATAGTTGTGAAAAAGTCCATCCAAATATACCGGCAGCAAATTCCAATTCATAAGATGCTCCGTGCTTCATAGGATTATAGCCACTAGAAGATGATGTCTCCGATGCACTATATCCATATTCATGTCCGTGAGGATCATAGGCTGCCTGTGGTTGGGGGTAAGAGGATTCAGAATATGGGGATGAACATGATACATCTATGGATCCTACTCCATATATGAGGTTATTTGTAGCTGCATCATGTCCTGAACGATCTCATGGAGCCCATCATCTGTATGAAATCATATCGTCGTGGGCTTTATCAGCTTGTGTACCATGGTTCTTATCCTGTGTAGCGTACATAGACTGAGACTCACTAGTGAATTGAAGACCACTAACCAATTGTGTCTTTTGTCCTCTGGTCCCTCCATGATCACCAGATTCATTACTAGCTGAAGAACTATTATCATTGCTCTATCTGATGTCTGAATCTGAGTGAATCGAATGCTTCCTCTCTACTGGGGCTGCAAATGCCTTTTCTTTTCGTCTTTGTATGTAGCAATTGCTTGCCCTCTTATCTTTCTTTGCTCTGGCTGGCTAGGCTGTGAGGGTGGATGTTGTGGCGTATCGGCTAGAGGCCTATGTAGAATGTTACTACTTGTCCATTGAGAGACGTCCACCACAGCCTCGCTAGCAACAAAATTGACTGGTCCTGGAGGCGATCTTGGCTCATCAAGCTCTGGCTCCTGCTGCTGACTCATAATTCATCCGATCATCGGATCTTCATCTTCATCAACAAAATCACTCATAGTCGGATTTGAGTACTTCAGCTGAACTTCCTCAATACATTTGAGCCAAAACCTTAAATTATAGTGCACATACACAAAATCATTGAGGCATTTCTGTTTTAGACGATTCCTCTGCTTGCCGTGGATAAGGGCAAAGGTTGATTAGTTGCGCTCACATCCACTTGATGAATGGCAAGATCCTTCAGATTTTATACATATTCATCAAAATGCACCCATCATTCAACTGTAAAATCATTGAAATTTAGCAAAATCAAAAGAAGATCGAATATGTTAATATGATAATAGATTTATTAATACATACTTAGATTCATTTTTTATTTAGTTCTAACCACTACATTACTTCCAACTGATTTTGTGCTCTCTTTCTAAATATTTTCGTCTGTAAAAAAATTATTTATTATAATGTCTTACTTGTTAAAGATATAGCCAAGTTAATAAACATCGTTGAATTTAACTTGTTTAAGACACAGCTGCGATGTCTAGATCGGGCTCCATCTTGTCTATTACGTTTCTTAGGGTAGATAAAAGCTCTTCATCCATGCCAATCTCAGGTATGGAGTATTGAAACCTCGGATTTAGATAATAAACGGCACAGATTTTCATAATTGGTTAAGTTTATTTATACAAATTTTTAAAGAGTTTTTGATTTGCTGCTTACCTGCTAGATGCAACTCCCTATCCATTTGATAGCCCCATCGATGTTTGATGATCTTAATGTACTTATCGGCATGTTGTAGATCTGCCATCTTAATTTGTTCCTTTGTCCTCTCCATCATATAATACAAGAAGTCCATTTGGGGGTATCACTCACCATCCATTATCCGAAGCACTTCATATAGAGACTTGACAGCTATCACTATCTTTTTGGCCTACTGCCAGAATGATTGTCTCGTCACTAAGCTCTCCACATTGCTTCCTTCTATGTTTGTCCTAGCATATCTACTCTTTTGCTACTCAGGACTGATAAACATCTGATGCAGCTATACCTTCTTATTAATCAGGCTATCAAGTATTATATAATTGGTAGTAAATGATGTGACTCCTGATCTCAATATATCGCCCCCAGCATAATGCCGCATTAATGATAGGACCCATGTATGGTTGTAGATGAATTTGGTGATGCCCTGTGCTAATTCCACTATCTTCTGCATCCTATAAATCTTTCCAATATTCATTAACATTAGATCGATACAGTGTGCAGCATACGGGATCCATAAAATATATGATCGTTGCTTCATTAACATCTCCCCTACAATCCTATACTGTGGTTCATTATCTATGATAATTTGCACAATATTTTGTTGTTCTACCTGATCAATCATCTTCTCCATCAATCTAAGGATGTAGTTGGTATCGTGCACCTCAACTGAAGCATCAATAGACTTGTGAAAAAATATTCTTCCATCATAGCATGTCAAGAAGTTGATGATACCGTCTAGTAGGATCAGTCCAATTATTACACATCAAGTCAATCTATACACAGGCACTTGCTCTGATATGAGATAATCCATTTTTCTAGATCTTTCTTACTGTTGTCAAGAAGCTCACAATGGATGTCTCTTGGTTTTGGAGGATTTACACTTGTACCGACAGCCTGTATAGATGAAATGGCAGAGCGATACTATGGGTTATCTGCTGCGTTCGCTGGGATGTGACTGAAGTGAAATCAAGATCTAATAGCTTGCCACATATCCTTCTTCTTATCTTTTCTTGATATAGTATCAATTCTTTGTTGCTTGAAATCTTTGCTAGGAAAGGCGTGTAGATCCAAGTCGTGGATAATGGATGCTGCTGGAATTTCTTTAGAGAATTTCTTTCTACAGCCAAATGCTTTCAATATGGATGCAAGATGGTTGGTGCCTCTACTGGCAGGCTCTCTAACTAAGGATGTTCTCTTAAACCGTGACTCATAGACTCTGCAACAGTGCTCCTTGAGCTTGATCCATCCTCATAAGTTGACGATCCAAATCAAGCTCTATGCTTGACTACCTCTTCTAGCTATTACTGATAATCTAAGCTTGTCTGAATAGCAAGCTTGATCTGTGCCTGCTCATTATCTGGAATAGATCCTTTCTCTGACTTCCTGAAGTGATAAGAAGATGGCTCTGTTGCTTGATGATCCACCACTGCCTTCATCAAAATGTTTTTTCTTCGCTGCTTTAAAATTAGCAAAGTGCTTCTTCATCAACTGACAGACCTCTTGTGGACCCTTACAGCATATAGATACATTCGGATAGCTGCCAGCTAAATATTACTTCAACCGTGTAACTTCTTTCTTGAATTCTATGCTATATCATTTATATCTCCAATGATACCGATCTGGGAGCATCTCACTATGCTCCCAATCAATGTCACACTTTGTATTCTTCTTCTTCGATAGATGTATTCCTGAAAACTAACAAGCACATCACTTTAATAATTATGTAAAAATGGTAGATTTCGTTTACCTATTTTTCTATATTTTTTAAATTATGTAATTATTTTTAATTATTTTTTAAAATAAAATATATTAAAAAATTTTAAAAAAATATGAAAAAATTATTTAATCTTAGATTTATGTAGAATCTTATTATGGATATTGCATATAATTTTCTTAGATAGTGGACATACATGAAATGCTATTTTTTTTAAAATTTAGGCCTAAGCCACTATACACAAGATGCATCAAAATTTTGATAAATGGGCACCAAATTTATGTCAAAGGTAGCTTGTAAGTCTTCAAACAATAATCTGATTTTACGGTTATTTTTTAAAATTATTTTTTATTCCAAAAATATATTTTAAATTTAAAAAAATTATACTTAATGAAAATTAATGATTTTAGTGTCATTGTATAAATCATCCATAGATCTGCAACATATATTAAAATTATGTCAAAAAAAAAAATTTTGACATGGTTTCTCCTTGTTTTTTCATTTTTCATGAATTTTTCAAAAAAAATAAAGGGGGAGAGAGGAAAGAGAGATAGGAAGGAGAAACGTTTAAGGCTTTAATCTATATTTTCTCCGAGTCTTCTTACTGCTTTCAGTATTAGGGAGTGAGAAATAGAGAGAGAGAGAGAGAGATTGAGAAATAAAGAAGTCTCGAAAGACTTCTTCTTTGTCTGTTAGAGACTTAAAAAAGAGCCAAACCGGATGGTTCGGCTCGGTACAATGGCGTATCACCTAGTTTAAGCCTAAACCGTTTGGTTCAGGACCGAACTTGGTGGTTCGGAAAATTTTTTTTGGATGCCGAAAATCAGGCCTGAGCCGACTCGGTTTTGTGCTGATACAACTTGGTGCGCCCCGAATCGGACGGTTCGGTCCGGTTTTCAAAACTCTAGTCCAATACAATTCTTGGTGTCACTTCTTGGTCTTATTACATTTATGCCATCATTATTATTATTATTATTGTTATTGTTATTTCTTATTCTTATTCTTATTGTTCCTTTAGCCCTGCTTTGATGGTAATAATTATTTTATTGTTATTGTTATTGTTCCTTTAGCTCTGCTTTGATGGTAATAATTATTGACATTCCTTTAGCTCTGCTTGGATGGCGGAATTCACTGTCTGCTGACAGTTCTGAACTTCTGCTCATGGAGAGGCTTCCTCTAGGTCTGCTTTGATGGTAATAAT
The DNA here is from genome assembly GCA_006176705.1 of Cocos nucifera. Classification (NCBI taxonomy): domain Eukaryota; kingdom Viridiplantae; phylum Streptophyta; class Magnoliopsida; order Arecales; family Arecaceae; genus Cocos; species Cocos nucifera. The sequence goes on along the minus strand of QRFJ01002338.1, from coordinate 654,310 downwards.
TATTGACATTCCTTTAGCTCTGCTTTGATGGCGGAATTCACTGTCTGCTGACAGTTCTGAACTTCTGATCGTGGAGAGGCTTCCTCTAGAGAGGCAAAAAGAGGGAGGCTAGGGGGACCACCAGCAAACCTACAATTGTGGTTTTTCTGGATTGGAGAAGTCACATTGTAAGAAAATCTAGGAATAATGGGGATGATAACCTTTCCCTATCCTTACATGGTTCCTTCCTTCGACTCTTTTGCAAGGGTACTCCCACTTTTGACCAATTATCCAAGGACAGCAAGCTCTTCCATCTAAACAGGGCCTTACTGCATTTTTTGCAATGCATTGTCCACCTGTAATCTTGGATGCGCAAACTTTTTACTATTATTCAAGCCTTTGTTGCAGTGTCTTATGTACCCACCAGTGTTTTGCAGTGATTGGTGCTCCCTTCCACAATGATGTTTTGCATGGCTACCTCTCCATGATAGTAGCTAGCATCCCCTGTCTGAGAAACAGGGTGGCGTTATTGGTCATGCATTGCCTAAACTTTTGGGATGCTATCAATGTGCCTTTCTTTTTAATTATCAATGTGCCATTTGAAATCTCATAACCTGACTGAAGTTACAATCAGCAATCCTAGAACCATTAGCCCATCAATCATATGGTTCTTCTAAAGGCTGGCTCAAAACCTGCCTCCTTTCCATCTTCTTGTGAGTGCCATCAAACTGAATGGTGCTAAGAATTGCCTACCTAAGAAACTAGGTGGCCTTGTTGGTCAATATGCGATTCTTTTTTTTTAAAAAAAAAATTTGTTGTTGAATTATCAATTTGTCATCTTAAAAGGATCAATCCTGACTGAAGTTGCAATCATCAATCCTAGAATTAGCCCCCCATCCCTTATATTCATATGCTTCTTCTAAAGTCTAGGTAGAAGCCTACCTCCTTTCTATCTATTTTTGAGTGTCATTAGACTATATGACAATGTTGCAACCACTTGATTTTTTTTTTCACTTCCTAAGCTGTTGTTTTTGGATGCAGAACTCATTTGATTTTGGACACGTGCACACACATATGTACATTTGTAAACAAACAAACATCCATACATATGTATACATGTATGTGTGTATATGTATATGTGTATATATATGTATATGCATATATGTCTATGTGTGTGTGTATATATATACATACATATATGTATAATATGTGGAGTAATGGTAATATCCTATCTAGAGGATAGCTGATATGGTCCTCTCACCTTCAAAATCAATGATAGACTACCCAAATTGAAGATTTAAAACGTTGAATGTGATCTACATTATATTTGATGTATAAAAACCAAAATTCATGTTTTTAATATTCACTAACTATATCAAATGGAAGGTTTTAATAACATGGTACATTGATACCATGTTTCCTATATTCTAATCATCAAAACTTAGTAAATCTATGCATGTTTTAAGATGTGTAGATCATGATCCATAAAGTGGATTTTCAATTTATGTGCCCCTCATTATGTATTTTGCTAGGCTAGTGCAATTGATATTGTTCATTTTTGTACTAACTTCGTGCATAGATTAGAGACAACCAAAATATAAGAATTTTGGTTTCTAGGCATTTTTTTAGTGTAGATTATGTTTAATGGTTTGGATTTTTAAGTTAGATGGTTTATCATTGATTTTCTAGGGGAAAGGATCATCTTAGCATCCTCTCGAGCACATTACCTCTACCATCTCTCTCTCTCTATATATATATATGTGTGTGTGTGCGCGTGCGTGCGTGCGTGTTTGAGAGAGAGCAATGTTAGCAAAACCCAAAAAAGGGACATGCTAAGAGGACCGCTGATGTGGCTTGCAAATTTTCATCAGCATGGCTGACTTGCAGGGCTAGTTGATGTTCTGTTGATGAAAAGCAATACATCATCCATTCCCTTTGTCATTCTCATATTATGGTTCACCAAACACACCAAATGTAAAGTCTCTGTTAAAATATTTGTCCCAGATTCATTGACATTTTGACCTAGAAGTATGTGATTGTTCAAGAATGAAACCTTCTCAAGTCACAGATTGGTGGGCATAAATCTTTTATAGCCTTGACAAACTTGGTTTATCTTGTTATGCGTCTAACAGAGGTAGCTCTTGATTAATAGTTGTGCATGAACCTCAAAGCATCAGTTTTGAGGTCTATGTATTGGTGAAGCCTGATGCTTGGAAGGTTGGTGAATGCTTTCATATTTTATTTTTCCTGTCTTCTATTGTTTGTCTTTAAACCACTGAAGCTGACGTGACAGCATAATGTTTCTTCTATTGCTTCCTGAGACTTTCTTGATTATTTAGCTTATTTTACAGGGCATCTTGGCCTTCAGTTATGTAAGCACAGCTCCAGAAGCATTGTCTTCCTCTCATATTCCCTTCTAGAAGGTCTGTTTTCAGGCCTTGTCAGCACGTCTTTGTCAACTTTGTTGAACTGTCGTGTCCTCATCCCACCCAGCCACATGGATGGTTAACCTTGAGGTTTGGTTGTGGCATCTTTATATAAGCCATTCAAGTTGAACCTGCCGATTCTGATGCCTGCCAGCATTCTGATCTATAAATCAACAACTCTTATCAGCATGCCTGTAAGTGCTATCAGGTATGGAGAGGTATGGAAAATGTAGCAGACATTTTCTTGCCAAAGCCTGGAATGGGCAGATGATCTCCACCGTCGAGCAAGCCAAACGACTTGTAGAATGTCTAGAATAATTCCGAATTATCGAGTCCCCCTAAATTGAATCCGTTGTCTCCTCAATCTTGGGCATTTGCTTTGAGGGGCTCCTGGTTGAACCTTCTACATGAAGAATCAAAATGGTGAGATGTTTATTACTCATTTCATCGAGGCTCACAAGCCTCTGCTCAAGGATGTTGTCTCCTGCCATCTGACCCTCCATCATCCATTCCAATGGTTGCTTTTGTCTTTGAGTTTTTTAGCACCACAATTTACTATAACAAAACAAGGCTTTAGTGATAGATTTTTTTGTCACCGAAGCTTAAAAACCCATAAAAAAAGACTATGGATTTTGTGATGGAAAAATCCGTTATTGAAACCCTAGTCACAAGAAAAAAAAATGATGGAATTTTTTGCCACAAAAAATTATGATAGAAATTTTCATCATAAATTTTGTCACAAATAGTAAATGATATTCAGAATAAAATTTCTTACAAACTATGATAGATTTGTGATGAAAATTTGTGACTGATCCATTCTATGCATCCAAAAAAATTATAAGAAAATATTTCATCCCCACTTTAAGCTCATCGCTAATATATTCATCATTGTTGAGTCGACGATACATCCAACTACGATTAATAAACATGAGTTTTGCATGAATATCAATCTACATTAAGACATTACACTTAGTGTTATTAGTATTTATTTAGATAAAATATAAAAAAAGTTAAAAGTTAAAAAAAAAATTGATGAATATCCAAACTACATAACAAAAAGCAAGGCACAATCAAAGCACAATCATGATTATTTTGGATATCAGACCAAAATTCTGGTTAGTTGTTAGAAGTGTCGTAGCCATCGGAATTTCATTTAAATTTATAAGTATCTGGTTGCTATTTCTAGGCTTCTTACCTTGACTGTGCACTCCTCAAGTTGTATTTTAAGAACTTTTTTGCTTGTTCCTTATCTTTCATTTAATTATCTGATTCTCCATAGGCTTTTAAAAATATTGTTAAAAGGTAATCTTGTTATTGCCATCTGTCAACAATCTTTGATGCTAAAAATATAAGAGGGTCTTTTTGTTGTTGCACTATATCTGATACTTATGGGTGCATAAAGATAGAGGCTTTGAAACTGTTCCTGTTTACTAGATTACAGTAGAACTGATTGATATGCAATTCAACTCCTCACGAACTTGGTTTTGTAGTGGAGCAGGTACAATTCTCAGATGTGTTGGTTGAGATAAGTCAGGGTCAGTGGCATTGCTGCTCCCAATCAGAAGCTTATACTCCAGAAATTGTCCCTTTTTTTTGACAAATAACTTAAGATATGAATGTTTTTCTTGTTCATTCTTTGTGTTGATAATATATCTGATGTTTATCCACTTTGATAAATATTAAGATCTGATTAAAGGCTGTGGATAATTAAAAATGGGTAAGAGATTAGCATCTTTATATTATTTTTCTCATAAAACAGGAATGATAAAGGAGGCTTCTATAAAATTTTTTCCCATGGTTAACAAATACCCTGCATGGCCAGTTATGCAAATTTTAGGACATGTTGCTGCCTCAACTTTCACCACAGATTCCATCCATCAAGTACGATACCCTAAACAAAGAGAACTATTATGATTCTAGACAATACTTGGGGAAGCATGTTTCATTTAATTTTGACTACAATTGTTGTATTAATCAGCACTTGCAAGCATAAATGTTTTTCAGAAATCTCATATACAGAACATAATGTTAGATTGCTTTTAAATAACAGTTACCGTGCTTGGAATTCTAATAGGATTGCCTTACTGGAAGCCTGAGCGCTAGAACATGTGATTGAAAAATAACTCCAAAACGGTTACCAAAAAACACCAGCATATTCATGAACACCAAATTCCTATCTCTTTCATTGTAACATTTTGCCTTTTTCTCTTACATTTTTCTTTTTTTAAAAAATATCTTGCTCAGGGCGTTAGTATGTATAGGAAAAGAAATACTTGAAAGTTTGTCAAATGGGGTTTTCTAGCTGGTTTGTTAAATAAAACACAGATCTTTTGTTGGGAATGCATGTGCATCAAAGGCCTATAGGAAGTTGGTCGTGTTTTTTACCTTCTAACATTGATTACAGGGAACATGTTCACAATCAAAACATATTCACAAACAAATATATCTATCACAAATCTTTCAACCAAATAAAGTAATAAAAGATTTTGAGTTTAGCTTGTTAATGATTGAGGAATATCCGTCTAAGCTTTAGAAGAATATAAATTAATAGGAGTAATTTATAGGAATATAAATTAATAGGAGTAATTTATAGGTCATAAGATTTTTAATCTTTGAAAGTAAATATATATTTATCCGCACTTTCTCCCTCTCCCATACCACCGCCCTTCCCCTCTTTTGCCTCCTCTTACTCTTCCGCCTTCAGCTCATCTCCTTTTTTGCCCTCTTCCACCTCCTCCTCTCCCTCCCTCTTGTGCACCTCCTCCCTCACTTTTGCTTTTGGCCCATCTGCTTCCTCATCCTCCTTCTCTCTCCTCCTTCATTAATGGCCTCTCCATCCCCATCCTCATCGATAGCCTACCTCTTGCCCTCCAATCTCCCTCAGTTGCTCTCCTTCATCACAAATTACAAAAAAAAAAATGAAATGAAAAGAAAATGAGGGGAAAAGAATAAAAAATGATCAATCTATATAAAAAAAAAATCTTACCTTTCGATTCCTTTCATCTCCTTTGTTCTTGCTGATCTTTGTTTATTTATTTTCTTAATTTTTTCTCTATTTCTTCTCTTCTCAGGTTCTTAATCGGGTGGGAGGCTTGAGTGGTCGGATAGGAAAAGGTTAGACGATGATGAGGGCTTTATGATATATATATATATATATATATATATATATATATATATATATATATATATATATATAATATATATATATATAATATATATATATATATATATATATATATATATATAAGAGTTTAAATAAATATATTAGTATTTGATTTAAGTCTAAATAATTATACTTTATTGCATAATTAAGATAGTGATTAGGCTTTTCAATAATTTGAGGTTCAAATCCTCATATCATCCTATTATTAATATATTTTTATAAAAATTGATTTTATCTACATATTTATTTATTCCAAAATTTAATAAATTGTAAAAATTTATTAAATTTATTAAATTATAAAAAATTATTATTTATATATCTTTATAAAAATGGATTATATATATGTTTATTATAAAAATTTATTAAAAATTTAATAAAAAATTATTATATATTTTTCTAGATATATATTTTTAATAAATTTATAATATATATAGATTTATAAAATTAAGTTTTGATAGAAGATATCCAATGGGCAAATTCCAAATTCAAATAAAATTTAATTTTAAATTCTAAAGTCTTCTTAAATCTTATATGGTACTGCTAAACGAGCTAGGGATAGCATTGTGTATGGGTTAGATTGGCTAATATCCATATCTATTTCATAATTAATTAAAAATTTTATATCTATACCCATCCAATATCTATTTCAGATCGGATTGGGTTGGATTGAATCGGGTCCACTCGATAAGAGTGGTGGGGTCGGGTTGAGTTGGATCGATTTGGATGGAACCAAGTCAGATCCATGATACGTCAAAATTTTTATAAAAATTAATAATATATATATATATATAATAATAATAATAATAATAATAATAATAATAATAATAATAATAAGGGTAAATTTCAAATCCATCCCAAATTGGATTAAATTTTAATTTTAAATTTCAAAAACACAAATATATTAGTTTCTCTTGATACAATTTTTTTTTTAATTTTAATGATTAATATGGCATTTTAATAATGATAAGTTTATTATTTTTGTATAATAAGGGATATAGAGGGAAGGAGGAAGAGAGAGAAGGGGAAGAAAATCATAATTTATCATCCAAATATAGGATTGAAGTATTTTTTATAATTTTTATTTTAAGTTTAAAAATCTTAAACATTCAAATAGGCTTTTAGTCTCGAAGGGAATGATAGAATTGTGATTTACTTTTTCATTAAGAATTTATCACTAAAAGCTTTCAAAAATTTATATCTTTTTTTTATCATGAATTTTATGTCGGACATATCCATCACTAAAAGTAACTAAAAATATATATTTTTTTAGTTATAATTGGATCATAAATTTATGATGAATCATTTGGTGTTGGATACTTCACAAATCTATTACCGGAGGTTCAATAAAATTATATTATTTTTTTATTATAAATTTATCATAATTTATGATAGAATTTTTTTGTCACTAATACTTTATTTTTTTATGATGATTATTCTGCTTCACCTCAAATGTAGCCATGCTCAAGCTCTTTTTGTCTGCCTATCATCCATCCGAAGTGGACAAAAGAGGGATGTTCCCAGGCCTCCTGCTGCGGCTGCTGAACTCTATTCCACTGGTCTTAAGAGACAAGAATGACTAAGGTTAGACCATATGCATCGATCATGGCCGCTGGTGTGGGAAGGACAAAGGTATGATAGTGAACTCTTTTGCTGAGTTGGAGCCAAGAGCACCTGTGTCCTTGACAGATGGCCTTTGTTTTCCAAATAATCGTGCAGTGCCTTGATGGATGACTAAGAATGAAAGTGGCATAAATATTATTTGCCTGAATTTATTTTCGTATTCAGAATAAGAATTTGATTAATATCCGTATCCATATTTATTAAAAAAAATGAATATGAACGTGGATAGATAACAATCCAATTCATATCCAAATATTCAAATTTACATATAATTTTATATAATATTTATTTTTTTAAAAAAATTATAATTATATAAATATATTATTAATTTAATTTATTATTTATTTAATAATATTTTTTATTTTTTAATCATAAAATTTAATTATCTAAGTTATATTTATAATTATATCCATACTATTTTCAGTATTCAAATTATATCCATATCTATAAATATAATATTTATATTTATTAAATAAAATAAATATAAATATTGATAATTGGATCTATCGTAAATAAACTTTATTCTACTCTTCCATTTTTTTTGGCAGACACGTGAATATGGTAAAAGCATAGGCTTACAAGATTGCAGTTTTGGTGATGATTTTATTGTTCCGCGTCATCCGAAATAGTTACAAAATAATAAAAAGAAGGGAAGCTTCCCATCAGAATCCTAATTAATGATGGCGATGGCGAAGAACAAGATATGAGGAAAAAAAATGATGAGAGAGAAAGAAATATAACAAAAAGATTCATAAGTCATGTTCATGTGGATGCCCGTTACGTCACGAATGCTTATTTCAAGATTCATTTGATATTTCTTATATCCCAGCCATCCAATATTTCCTTAAATAGAATATGCTCCAGAATATTATAATTTTTCCTTGGTCTGGCTGATTAGAATCTTGCCTTAGCTGTCATTAGGGGATAGGCTGACATTTTGTTCTACTGTGGTTGAGCTGAGCCTTTATCTACCGCAATTTATGAGAGGTTAGCATAAAATTAGGAAGTTTGGCATGTAATAGCTTTGCCATGTAAATCTCAAGATCAACATCCAACTGGCAAAATATTTTGCGACAACCCATTTTGAATTGTAATGCTAAAGCTTGGATGTTAAGTATATCACGGTAAAATGGTGTTCATAGTCAGTTTAACTAGATGCCCTTGTAATGTATGTTCTTCTTTGTTTCAACTTTCGACTCCTCAAATCCCAGTATTACTCGTGCCATGAAAATGTTACTCATTTATTATTACCGAAGGGCCACCGAAAACTTTCAAAATTGTGCTCCATGATGGTATCATTCTTTGCCACGCATGTGAACTCCGGTTCACTAGATTTTGATTCAAAGCCCAAGTTTAAATAATTAGATAATTTACAGCACTCAACGAAGTATCAACCATGCTCCACTAAGGTGGGATTTTCATTTTTCTTCCCGGTACATCGAAAGGGAGAGCACTCAAAACTTAAAAACTCCTACAGAACCAGACCCATAAGCATTTTCCATTAAGTCTAGGTGGTAGATTAAGTAAAGCCCATCTCTTCAACCTACTTGCCAGAGATAGATGGCATGATGGTTGCTGTTTGTGATCAATTAAGATAGGGTTAGGCACAGTTTCTTGTATTTCAGGTCTAATCAAGCACAATTTCAGCACATGATTTGGTAAAAAAGATACACGTGGTATATATATTTGGCACAGTTGGGTTGGGGTGGCTCATTTTGGACCACAAGTTGAGCACAAGACCGGGTCAATGACCAGCCATTTAATAAGAGAGACGGATTAAGTGGATCCGTAGATAATGATAAACAAGTGATTTTGATTCTCCATTGTTGGTAGCTTGTGATGATTCGGTGGTCAAGAACCATACATGCATACCCATTTCCAATAGTTAATACCATCATTTTATTTATTTATTTATTTTTTTTCAAGTGGGACCCATCCAACATGTTTAGAAGCCCATCCCTTGGTCGGCGTTAATTGAAACATGATATGTACTTGATGTTATCATGTCCCGGCGGTCACACGCACAATTCACCAATCCTTTTGCCTTTATCCACCTTTTTGGGTACTTGGATGCCTTAAACCATGCGCCTGTGACAAGAATACTGCCGCATTTAACGATGCGTGGCTTTTAAGAGCTCCAAATCGCGTGGCACCAGCCGGGCCGACGCAAAATTATGCCATTCTTTTCCTGAAAACTCATTGGTTGCATAGCATGAGCATGAAAAGAGTGAGAAAAGTTACGTGGTAGAATTTCAAATGAAAACTTCGCTCGAGCAATCCACCTATTGCATCTCCGGCTTAGTAGCATGAGGAGTGCTCTATGATCAGCAACTTTACTAAATTTGATCAAGAACTAATCCTGATCATATATTTATTCCTTTTTGTAAAAATTTTTCTTACCATATCGGTGTTCCGCACATCATTCACTCTAGCTAACTCTTGCGGTAAACTGGTTGGCCAATGGTTCTATAGTTGCATCTTTTGCACGAAACAATGATTTATTTATTTTATATTATTAATCGTTGGATTGCATATTGATTGCTTCATGATTCATATAAATTTTTATAAAATAATAATAATAATTATTATTATTATAATTATTCTTTCGTGCAAAACAACCTTTGACCAACACGCGACCAAAGCAATGGGTAAACGCACCGAGTACGAAGCGGAGGGGAAGGGAGAGGGGGAGAGGGGGAGAGGGAGAGAGATCCATGCATGCGTTTGGGGCCACCGGGATGGCAGCTTCCCATCCCACTCGGATCATGTGCAACGCACCTGCTAGCTTGTGGAAAAGTCATTTAAAGTAGGAGATGGAAACATCGGATAGAGATTGCTTGACCGAGTAGGAAGGTGGGCATGCGCTTTTTATTTCCTCCACCATATCTCCACCATTATTTTCACCCATTTCCTCATGCTGCTTACGTTACAGCAATGGGAACAATTAGCTGACCGAACCGGTTGCCTGACTAACTCGAGCGTGTTTGGACCTGTTTTTGAACAAGGGGTATAACATTTTTGTTAATATGATCCCATTTTTATAAATAAATTAGACGTAAGGACAGCGTTCTTCCTTCAATCAATTTAGATAGATGGGTATACTATTTCCCAGTTTGTATAGAATCTGATTAGATCTTCTAGGATTTGTCGGTCAGCTTATTATTATAATTTGTTATCATCTCATTCTAGCACCTAGATCTAGTCAACTCGGTCAAAATATTTCAGATTTGGATAATTAGATCATGGGTCCTTCAAATATATAGGCACAGGGGACTCGATCTCTGGACAGCTGGGTTAATGATGCCCAATCTGAATTTGAGTCATTTTTGATATAGTGTGTCTATGTTATAAATATATTTTATTCTAACTTAGCAACTATATACATGGTAGAGTCTTTCCAACTTGATGTCTTCTAATGCAAATACTTTAATGTTAAATAAACATGTCTGTATTCTTCTTAGTATCTGAATTGTTTATTAACAATAGTGCTGCTACCTTCCTTTCTCAATTGACCTGGCTGCCAATCAGGTTTTTAAGTATAAGGTACTTGGTTTCGGTCTATACATGGAACACCAACTTTGCCCTATTAACAACTTAGTATATTAAACCGCATGTTACTCTTGCATGGCTAATTTATAGAAATAATCATTTATGGTGAAAAAAATAAGTAAAACGGTTTTCAATCTTGCCAAAGAGCTTGCACATAATTTATGGGCCTAGTATATGAGTTTTCGGCTAAGAATTTGTTTGAATGATTTGGATCCAAAATTTCATAAGATTCAGTAAAATAAGATTAAATTAGATTATATTTATAAATTTTTAGAATAATTTTAAGTTGGATCGATCTGAATGCCACACGAAGAAAAAAAAAGATTTACTCATTCAATTTTTATGACCTAATTTATAAATTTTATGAGATTTTAAGCTTAAAGATCTAAACAGATTCTAAATTAATTTTGAAGTATGACAGCTCTTCCAACTTTTATTTTTTTTTAAAAGAAAAAAAAAAGAGTAAAAATCCCTAACTCACAGCCGCTTTCAATCTCCATCACCATGGATCGGGGGTCCATCGATGATGCTGGGTTGATCCATTTTGGATACAAAAAAAAAAAAAAAAATGCAGCTTCTAATTTCTAAGCGGATGGCATGGCACTGGTTAATTGACAATGTTAAAAAGTAAAAACAACTAACTGGAGAGGACGAGGGGGAGCAGGACCAGTGGACGCATTTAATGAGTGGGCACGTGTACGATACACGAAAAGTCACGTGTCAGTGGTTGAGTGGCGGAGGTCGAGTCGGTAGCAACCTTACGCGGTTTGCGACGTTCAGTTGTACCGCCTGCCCCTCCACCGCATCGCTGAACAATAAAAGTCTCTCTCGTGCGCCACCCACCACCGCAACTTGCACCCAAGGACCCCACCGATGGCTCCGAGATTCTCGTATTGCTGCTTTTATGCGAAAATTGAACCAGATGTATATTGGTCTGTCTATATTATTCTCCATGGCCGTCAGATTTTTATCCAATCAATCTTCTTAGGAGATCTTATGGTTTTCATGTGGATCTTGATTTTTTTTTTTTTTTTTTTTTTTTTTTGTTATGTTACCCGCTGGTTTGGGTGAATGAATTCTGGATACCACGTAGCAACAATTATTACAATAATAATGATATATTTTTTTTAACTACATAAATAAAACTATATATATATATATAAAGGTTTTATACACCTATACCACTACCAACTATTAATTGGTTGGTCATCACTATTTACTAAAATGATGTGATAATAAAAAAATTGGCATAATACATGGATGGATTGATAATATTGGTCAAAACTTATCTACTACTCATCCAATCTGTAACTTCTTCATTGGACCATTGAAGTGGAAGTGATCTAGCGAGTAATCTCTAATTTTTTTTTTATACATAAATTAATATTAAACATATTTTCTCATAATATTAGCTATCTATTTTTTTATTTATTTAAGAGAAAATATCAAACTTCATTATCGTACTATATGTTATCAAAAACATATAAAAATTTTGATCTTAAAAGATAAGATAGTAAATTTATCAAATAATACTTCCAGACAACTTTTTTAACATGTAGTTTCTCATTTTGGTGAATGACTATCATTATTTATTTTATTTTGTTAGGGTAAGTATTACATCTTATTTAATATTTTCAGGTTCATGTATTAATATATTTAATATAATTATTAATAATATATAAATGTTTAATTAAAAATAACTATAATTTTGTAAATATAAAATAATAATTTATAACTAATTATCTCCTACATTAGATGGTATAAAGTTCTGAGGATAAAAGTGAAGTATAGGGTTAAGATCTCCTACATTTACTAGACTACTGCATGGAGCAACGGATAAAATTACTTACCTTTCCTTTCTTTAAAAATCTGGAGTCTTTATTTTATGAAAGTTTTTATTAAAAAAAAAATAACCTCAAGTCTCCGTTATTCTCTTTCTCCCTTCCGAGTTTCAACCGTATGACCTGCAAACTAGAATCCTCACCGGTTACCTTTTTTGCGCTTGGTTACCGCGTCGTCTCTACCTAGCGATCAACTGACAAGAAGGGAAAAAATATGGGCAGGGATGGCGAGGAAGCGGTTGTGGTCCACAAAACTGCGGCCTCTCTTCTCCTTTCCTTTTCACAATTTCGACTTTTGTTTACCCCCCAACCCCCTCCTCTCTACGACACACCACACGTCCCCCCCCCTTCTCCCCAAATTCCCCCTCCCCTTCCCTCCCCCTCCGTCCGACGAGTTCCGCGCCACCATGGAGCGACGGCCCCCGGCGGAGCCCAAGCGGAGCGGGAAGGAGAAGGCCCGGAAGGACGCGGCGGCCTTGGACGACGACGGCGACGAGGAGGAGGAGGAGGTGGTCGCGGCCGGGGAGGAGGACAGGAAGAGGCGGCCCCCTCCTCCTTCCTCCGCAGCCCGGCGGGGATCGGGTGGTGGGGGAACTTCGCAACCGTGCTGCCAGGCGGAGAAGTGCACCGCCGATCTGACGGAGGCGAAGCGGTACCACCGGCGTCACAAAGTGTGTGAGGCCCACTCCAAAGCCTCCGTCGTCATCGTCGCCGGCCTCCGCCAAAGGTTCTGCCAGCAATGCAGCAGGTCCTCTCTCTTCAACGCTACCTCTCGCCGGCCGTCCCTCTTTCCCCCTCTTTTCCTCTTCTAATTCTATCAATTTCAAGGGCTGCCAACTTTTACATCTAGCAATACGTGAAACAAAAATAAAAGAAACAGACGCGTCACCGTGAACCATAATTGACCTTCGGGGGAATTTTGATGCAGAGCTGATCTCAATAGCTTTCACGATTGCTATCCAAGTAGTCGCCTTCTTCTTCTTCTTCTTATTTTCAAGAACAAAAAAAAAAAAAAAAAAAAAATCTTTTCCTGAAGAACAGGAGGGAAGATTGAGAAAAGGATCATTAGGAAGCAGGAAAAAGCGGTAATTAGGAGCTCTTAGATATTACTTAGTCCCCAAGTTTTCTCCTTTGGGCTGATGCTTAGCTGTTAGATATGTTGTTTGAGTCCGCTGCATGGAATTTTGACAGTTGACTCTCATGATGCTCTGTGAATCTTAATGGAGTATCAGCTCGGTTTTTTTCTGGTGCTTTCAATGGATGGAGGGAAATTGCTGCTGGATCTTGTGTTATGTTATGGAGATAATTGTCTGTTGTTTTTGAGCCCACTATTTTCATTTCTTTTTTCTTCTACTCTTTGGTCTACCCAGATAAGGTTAACTGTGACACAAAGTTTAGTGGAACAGAACTAAAAAAACAGGATTTAGGTGTATGTTTGGAGCATGTGAGGAGCAAGGGCGCACCTCTGGTTTCCTGTGTTGCCTTGCAGGATACAGGACTGATGGCTGCCCATTATTACGAATTTTACAGTTATTGCTAAGTTGAGATGACTGAGTCCTTATATATGATGGTTATTTCCTTTTAAAAAATAAAAGTAGTCGGTGTTTACCATAACATAAATCCTACTATTAGCTAGTTTATAAATACTGAAGTAGTTGGCTTCCAGATATATGTTATTGAATTCTGTGGACAAGTTTCATATGGTTTGTTGAATTGAAATATCCATATTTTTGTTGCTTATATCCATGCTCGTGCAGCAGTTGGTTAACCTTCCGCTTTTCCAGTATTTTAAGGTTCTTTTTTTGGGTGCTTTGGCGTAATATTTTTGTGCTTAGTCCTTGTATAACATGTTCTGTGCAGGTTCCATGAGCTATCAGAGTTTGATGACTCTAAGAGGAGCTGCCGTAGACGCCTGGCCGGCCACAATGAGCGGCGCAGAAAGAGTTCTTCTGAATCACAGGGCGAGGGCTCAAGCCAATGCAGGCAAGTCGATCCAGATGAGAGGATTCAGATAAGCATCCCTGCAAATCCCACCTACAAGCATTTCCAGATCAGATAAGCTCTTGACCATTCCCATTCAAGCATGCTCTCTCTCTTCTGTCATGCAATGGCTTCCTTCTGTACTAACTAATGCCAGATTTCTCTACCAATCAATGTAGAAGAAATGTATTTGAGTGGTACTTCGAGCTTAGTAGCACTGCTGTAGCCATATTCTGGTTGTACTTTAGTAATTGTAATTACATATGTGGTTAAGCTCCTTAAGGTGTGTTTTATTATTTTTTTTTTCCACTTTCAAATGAATGGTGATCATCTGTGGCTTTATTTTATTTTCTGGTCGAGATGTTGTCTACTCTGTACCATACTTAAAAGCCATGCATCATATATGTACTTTATATTGGGATCCTGGATTGATCTCAATCGACCATGTTGAAAGCCTCGGTATGCTTGTAATGGAGTATGGTATCTACTTGACAAGTGTGGGCATCAGAGTATGCAATTTGATTTTCTGCTTCGCACTTAGAAGTGCAATAATTTGAGTATCCTAAACTTGAAGAGAGATTGCCACTGCAATTGCTCGTATTTCATCCCGTCCTCTTTTCACTTGCAATCTGTGTATCGTTCGTCGAGACAGATGCCCTCACATTGAACTGGGAGGGCTAGAAGTATCTGCTTTATGCTAATTTAGAATCATAGGCCATCCAAGACATATCTTTGTCATATTGTGGCAGTTATCTAAGGGTTTGCTTTCACATAATCCAGGTTCAGAGCATGTAAATAAGGTGAGACATGTGATGCTGACCTCATTCTGTGGTTTGGTGAGGCACATATGAGCCAAAAAGCAAGTGCTTAGGTTTACAGTATACAAGGGTCTTATGACTTGATTGACTGTGGTTCCGCAATTCGTTCTCTTTTAATTTTGTTGTCACATTTTTTTTTTTTTAAATTCTTTAATGATAAGTACAGATGACTAAAACTACTACCAAATATATTGAATTTTGCATGTGATCATGTTCATGTATTATCTTGTCAATGTTTTTATTGTTTACATTAGAAAAAGCATCAGCATGTATGTGATTTGATCATTTTAACTTTAACAAATAATCAGGTTAACTAGTACCTTACGTACGTATTCAAATAAATTGTACACTAAAGTTTCTATGACTTCATTCCATGTTCCCACTTCATTCAAGCAAGTTATAGTTCTGAAGTCCAACCGTCAGATGAATTTTGTATGTCATCTTTTTTTCGTCTGATAGAGATTTTTGATATATCAAAGCTTTGCCATTGTTAGGCTGCTTTGGTAAACTTCAATCACATATTACATGTATTTATAAATTGTGCACATACTTAGCTAATGATATGATTGTTTGCTTGTTCAAAATCTTCTTCCATTTATTAGGTTTTCATTTCTGTATCTTATCTGCATGTTTCAAGATTTCCAATATTTTCTTACTTATATTTTCATTTATTAAAACTTCTGAATTGAAAAAATATTTCTCAGTTAGGGCTGGAACACTTACCATATTTTCCTCAATGCTATAATTTTGACAGTCCCCTGCCTACAGCTGACAACCTGGCAGCTCCACCAAGCAAACTTGTATCTGTCTCAACTATCTTAGGTCCAAACTCCAGGATACTTCTTACAACTGGCACCCCATCATTTTGACCTTATCATGCTATCATCCCCCTTTTTTTCTTATAGGATCTATCATCCCCCTTATTAACAATTGTTTGTCTTGAATGTCCTTCCAAGTCAACGTATTATATGTTTTTTGATATTATAAAAATTCATCGCTTTTCCTATAGATTTTTAGCATTCGAAGGGATGATAAGTGGCTTAGCACTTCATGCTACGTGTTGCACATAGTTCACCATAACACATTTCATGAAAGTTGTGCACAGTGGTAGTCTTCCATAAATTACTCTGTGACAAAAGAGAGCTCTGACCCATAAATTTATTGAATATCTCCATCATATGTTTCTTTTGTGATGGTTAGGACTGTTTTTGTGGGAGTTGTTCGTTACAATGACTAGTTAGTAGATCTTATCTTGATGTGGCAATCTATTTTTAGAATATGGAATGTTATCTCAGCAGAAATTAATTCTTCTAAATCTATCTAATCATGTTTGGATTGAGAGATTTTGAGAGAAGAAAATTCCCTTCTATTCTCTCTCTATCTTTCTTCTTTTTTTAAGTATCCCGAGTTCTGTCTCTTTCTCTTGGATTAAAGTTCTTTCTTTCCGTGCCAAAAAAAAAAAAAAAAAAAAATTCCTTTCTTTCCTTTCTTTTTTTTCTTCTTCTTCTTTTCTTTTCCATTCCTCTAAATGTAGACACCAGAAGGGCATATTTCTTTGGAGGAAGTTGGAGTTTGGAATGAAAATAAGAATGCATGACTCTCATTTTAGTTGGAGGAGTTTCATTCCATTCTGATTTTAGAAAATAAAAATATCTCAGTCCTCCAAAATTTAATTTCCAATTTTTTTAATATTTAAATTATATTTTAATATTAAAATTTTATTTCATCATGAATCAAATATATAGGAGGTTATCATCATTTCGATATTTATTTTAATTAATTTTAATTTTAATTTTGATTTATTTGTGAATTTTTAAGATGAGAGAGATTGTTTTCATTGATCGTTCTGAAAATGACCATTGTACGTCAAGGATATTATTTCAGTAGTAAAGGTCCTAGTAGACATGGGCATTGGGCCGTACTTAGCTCGGCCCGACTCGGCCCAGGCCCAATGGGCCTGGTACTGTAGCGGGCCATGCCAAATACGGCCCATCCCATAAATGGACCGTGTCGGCACGGCACAGCACGGTAAGCATAAAACCCCCATCCGGCACGGTCCTAGGCCCGGGAATTGATGGGCCGGGCCTGGCACGGCCTGTTGGCCCGTCAGGCCTTTTTTTTTTAGCCTTAACAGCTTGCAACGGCTTTAAACGGGTCATGCTTGGCCCGGCCCGCAATGGCTCCAAACGGTCTAAGCCGGTCCGTAACGGCTAAAATTGGATTTTTTTTAATTTTTTAAGGGTTAAAATGGTCAGTTTTATTATTTTTATCATTTTAAACCCTTCAACAGCCAAAAAAATAGCTAGATTTAGGGATATTTTGAAAAAATAAAAATTTAGGACTTTTAAAAATAGAGCCTTTCTTTTTTATTCTCACCATATCAATTCATCAAACCAATTCTCTATCTTTTTAATCTCCCTACTTCTATTTATTCTCTCTTTCATTAAATATTTAGTACGTAGCAATTATAGTTTAGCAATTCAAGGGTCATACAAGAGGAGGAAGCATCTCTCTTTTGGAGGTCGTAGTTCAAGAGTAGCTCAACAAATCTGGCTCTCTGGCTTTCCGGCTATCCAACCTCCGGTGGCCCGGTCCTCCTTCGATTTTTCAATTCTCTAGTCTCAGCTCCGCCTCTTCTTCCTCTTTAGCTCTACAATCTAATTTTCTTTTGCTGGTTACTGGTTAGTTTTTATTTTTTTACATTTATTTAGTTTAGATGGCAAGTTATGATGATGAGAGTATAGCCGACGCCACTGGGCATGCCGACATTTTTCTTCCTCTTTGGGAGGAGGAAGAAACTCTTTTTACTCCCTCTGAAGCCTCTTCTGGGAAAGCTGGATCATCTTTTCGTAAGAGGACTAGCACTGTGTGAAATAATTTCGATAGAGTTTTGATAGATGGAGTCTATAAGATAAAATATAAAAAATATGCCAAATTATATAGTTGTACAAGTATTGGAGGAACTGGCCATTTGAATAAATATCAAGAGTCTTATAGGATAAGTGATTCTGATCTTCAAAGCACTCTTAATACACAAGGGGGTGCTTTTGTTGGAACTTTTGCCTATAATCATGAAAATCAAAGAAAGGCACTTGTAAAATGAATAGTTAGAGATGAATTACTTTTTAGCTTATGTAAATCTTTCAATTTTGAAGAATACATTCAATTAGCTTTACAACTCGCTTATAGAAGAACCAGTAGACGTACATTTAGAAGAGTAGCTATGACAAATTATTTAGTAATGAAGTATGATTTAATTGGTAATCTTTCTGCTTTAAATATAAAAATATCATTAACTTCTGATATATAGACTGCATCTATAGGTAGTATGTGTTTTATTTCTGTTACTGCTCATTACATAGATAATGATTGGCAATTAAATAAGCATATTCTTGTTTTTCATTCTTTTGATTATCCCCATTCTGGCCAATAAATTTTTAATGTTATTTGTCAAACTGCAGCTGCATATGGTATTAGTAACAAAATTATGTCTGTTACATTTGGTAATGCATCTAATAATAATATAGTTATCCAATTATTGAAAGACTCTTTTCATCCCATTGTTGATGAAAAATTATTTCATATTAGATGTGCATATCATATTTTGAATCTTTCTGTTCAAACTGAAATGGGCATGGTTCAAGATATAATTACAAAAATTAGGAATGCGGTATCTTTTATTCATGCTTCAAGAGTACGATTGTAAGAATTTAAATAATTATATTTAGATCACGGTAAATATTTTAAAAAATTTAAACTTGTAGTTATCCATTGAAACTCTACATGTATGATGATTCATGATGCATATCCATATAAAAATTTATTAAATGCATATATAAATGATCATAGATTATGATTTATTTTGATTGAAAATGATTGGAGAAAAGAAAAAAATTTAGAAGATTTTTTAGTTAGTTTTTATAATACTACAAATACTCTTTTTGGTGTTTATTTTTTCAATCTTTTGTGCATTTTTACAACAAGCATATATAATTTATGGTTAATTTGCACAATATAAATTTAATGATGTTTTAATGCCTAAATGGAATCAGTATTGGGATATGTTATGTCCCATGCATAACTTAGCTACTGTATTTGATCCATGGATCAAATTAAGTGGCGTACATATTTTACTTGATGAAATTGGTAGATATATGAATCATGATTCTGAAGAATCTAAAGCTGAGGTAACTCAGCTACTTCATGATATTTTTGTATTATATGATGAAAAGCTTCGTGGATCTAGACAGTCCACGTCATCTTCACAATCAATTTTTAGTACCTCTTGTTTATCATTTATTTTTTCATTTCTTGCACATAGAAGATATTCACATGCATCTTCTTCATCTATATCTTCTTCATCTTTAAGTAATGAATTAGAATTTTATTTATGACATGATATATCTTCTATATTAGATGAAAATCAAATAGAAAATCTTGATGTATTAGCCTGGTGGAAGAATATAAAAAATCAATACCCTGTTATGTCTTGCACGTGATATTTTAACTGTGCCGATGTCTACAGTAGCATCGGAATCAATTTTCAGTATAGATCGGCGCATTTTGGATGAAAAGAGGAGCAGAATGACGGACGAGACAGTTGAGATGCTACTTTGCTTCAAAGATTGGCTGGATGAGGAGGCGAGACTTCATGACAAAGGACATGATAATAGATCTGATGATGAGGACGATATAAATATAATAGATAATTAGTAAGATTTATTTTCAATTCTTAATTTTTAAAAATTATATATTTTTATTTTTTATTTGTTGAGGTGAGTCACCTCTATTTTCTTATCAGTTCTTGTATTCTGGAGGTTAGTTCTAGCCCCCCTCTATCTTTTGTATAATTTTGATTTATATTAATAAACTGGTAGGGGTCTACGCCAAACCCTCCACCATTATAAGGTGGTTTTTATTTTTATAAAAAAATTTAATATCTTATATTTTTTATTTATCCATCAACTTAATTTATTTTATAAAAATTATTTTTTAAAATAAAAATTTTAAAGAGGCTATAGCATGCCAAATGGGCCGTGTCATAGTACGGTCCATATGGGTTGGCATGCGGGTCGTGCTGGGCCTGAGCGCATGCCGTGTTGTGCCTAGCCCGACATGTCGTGCCAGTTCAGGCTCTGAAGGGCCGTGTCGTACTTGGGCTGATGGGCCATGTCGGGCTTGGGTCACATGCCATCAAATCTTTGCTCAGCTTGGTCCTCTATTTTAGGCCGTGCTATGATACGATCTGCTATAGTGCTAAGTAGATCATGCCTGACATGTACTAGTTCATGTGGGCGACCCAGGGATAACCTATGGCCGTAGGTTCGTCGCAAGCTTCCTGTCATTATATCCACGGTGTATTACACATAGGCTTGGCTGTGCATTTGTCAAGCTAGCTAGCTTCTTTCTTGATGGCACGTTTTCCTAGGAACGGTACTTGTCTCAGATCGGCAAAAAGCCACCCCAGAGTTGCTACCCCCAACAGAATGGGGCCTCTTCAAGAGTTAGGTATAAAAAGGTTAGATGGCAACACGCTTCTCATTGTTCATTGCCAAGCGTAGACTACAGAATCCTTGAAGGTGATGATCTAGTATAAAAAAATAATTTTTATATTAAATTATTATATTTAGTATAAAAAATAAAAAAAAAAGATAGTAAAAAAATTGATGAATGTCATACTTATTTTTTAAAAAATAAAAATAAAATAAATATCATGAAAAATTGATATTTGATAAATTCTTGATGGTAATGCATACTTGACAAAAATATTTTCAATAAAATTACATATATTATCATTAAATTTATTTTAATATAAATTTTTATATAAAAATTAAGATGAAGATAGCATTATGCAAAGAACTATGTGATTATAGTTATTATCTAAAATTTAATTTGAGATGATAATACTATTTTAGTATTAAAAATTATTTTATATTGAAGGATAAATTTATAAATTTAGCTATATTCTTATGTAAATTTATCTTTAATTAAATATAGTAATTTTTTTTAGTATCATTTTTTAGAGTAATTTTTCTATCAATCAATATAATTATTTTTTTAGATAAATAATTTTTAAGAACTTTCAAATTATTCCGTAACTTAACATACCCTAATCAAACGGATCATAAGTAATTTGCAGTAAAGCAACGGGACTTGGAATGTAAATCTAAAAGATGAAAAATAGTAAAAATTACATCTTTCCATGGACCTAAATAAGTTTCTTGGATATAATTAATTCTTCATCCTAATTGAACCTTGGATGCTACAAGACAGCTTAATGCCATTCTGCCTCATCTCTGCGGTCAAACAACTAACATGGCTGAACAATTGACCTGATCTATGTTAGTTAAGCTTGAAACCTTTTCTTCAAAATTACTTGCACTTCTAAAACATCTGTGCCCTAATTATACCATTAATCACATTTATCATGCCACTTGCACGATAAGGACATTCAGAAATCCTCGAAAGCACCTCACTTTATGCCACTTTTCTTTGAGGGCTTGTTTTTTTATGGATAAAAAAATTATCTAAAAATTTATATTTTTTTAGATAAATATTTTATAGGTAATATTTAGATAAAAAAATAATTTATTTATATTTTTTTATATAAAAAAGTTATTCTAAAATTTATTATTCATATTTTTTTATATTACTATTTATCTAGATAAGTTATTAAAATTTATTTATATTTTTCATAATATTTCTTATGCTTTTAGATTTGGAGAGTTATTAAGCATTGAATGATGGGAATAGTGAAAATGAGGATAGGACATTTTAGATATAATATTAAATATCTACTTTAGTAGTTGATGAAAAAATAATTTAGCCATTTTTTAGGTGGATAAAATTTTCTTCTATTTGATGAGTAAATGTCATCTAAGAAAAAATAATTTTTTTATCTTGAAGAATATGAGAATATGGATAAATTAATCAATAAAAAAAAAATTAATTTTTTATAATATTTATTCATAAAAGAATAGGTCCTTCGGTCGGGAACAAAATAATAGTTGACCTTGAAACAAAAGTAGTTGTGCTAGGACAACAACAGGAAAAGCCATCGTTCACTCAAAGAGAGAGAGAGAGAGAACTAGAAAAGCCATCTTTTCGGTTGTTTTAAAAATGAATATAATAATTTCCAGATTATCTCTAGAAGTTATTTCTGGAACATATAGTACATGGATGATAGTTCATAAACAAAAAAACATTTGATGTGGAATATCTCAAGAATACTCTTGGTGCAAATTCTAATTTGAACGGGGTTCAAGTTATTTCTAAAAGGCAACTGATTGGCATTTCCTCGAAGAAAAGATTAAGAAAAAACGATCCACATGAAAAGGTAAAGTTTTAATGCTTACCAGACATTCAATCTTAATCAGCTCAGTTCCAAGTGCCGTTCCCATATATTGGATGAGTTGTTTGAGGCTACCATCTAAGATAGTAGAGATAATTGAAAGAGTAAGGAGGAGATTTTTATGGGGAGGGAGAGATACTAATTGTGGAAAGCTTAGCTTGATTAGCTGGGATCACGCATGCCGACCAAAGGCCTATGGGGGGCTAGGCATCATAAACCTTTGCCTCATCAATCTATGCTTATCGACGAAGTGGAGGTGGAGATACTACCATGAGTCACAAACAATATGGGAACAACTTGTGAACAAAATTGACTTCAAATCCAAGCTTTCGAGCCAGGCTCCCAGAAAGTCTTAGGTATGTATAACACAATATGGAAAGATATCTTTAAAATTGATCGTTGGTTTTTTTGCATCATATCTTTAAGACTGAGCAATGGCAAAGACATCGCATTTTGGCATGATCCATGGGTCAGCAAAGAATTCTCTTCCCAGCATGGTTCATCTTTTCCAGGGAATCTCATGCTTCAATGGCTAATATGCTAAAAACTCAGCTTCAGAGAAGTACAAATTTTTGTACTTTAAGCCCAAGGGGGGAAGCTGAGTATATAATGCTGAAAAGACTGCTGAACTCAATAAACTTGTTGAATGATGATGACAAGATTGAATGAAGATGATGCTCATCCAAGATCTCCATTAAAGGCAGTTATAACTTTCTTAGCCACTCTGGAGTTACCTCTCTCTTCACAAAAGTCATCTGGAGGTTACTACTTTCGTAGAAAATAAGAATCTTTAATTGGTTGACATACCACAATAAGATCTTAGCAGGAGAAGTTCTAAGAAGGAAGGAGTTGCAAGGGCCACCAATGTGTTTCATGTGTGGAGAAGTTGAAGAAACAACTAATCATCTTTTTGTGGCATGTCCATTTGCTGGCCTAGTTTGGACTCAACTTTCAGGAGGCTCATCCTTTCTCCAATCCGAGAGTCCATCGAAGGGGTATGGACAATATGGAGGAATAGTTTAATTGTTAATGATAACAAGCTGGCATGGGATTATCCAATCACCACAGTCAGTTGGTGCTTATGGTTAGAGAGGAATAATAGAGTATTTTAGACTTAAAGCAATATCCCTGATCACTACTGTCCAACGAATTATATTTCTTCTTCAAAGCTAGATGTCGATCACCATAATGAAAAACCAAGCCATGATGCAAAAGATGTTGAATGCCATTAAATCTCGACATTTTTAGAATGCACGAAACAATATCTAAAAGTGACAGCTTCTTGTTTCGCACCTCTTGGGCTTCATGAGCTTACTAGATGGGCATTCTATTTTGTGCAAATTCTTAATGTGACTACGTTTTTTTTTGAGTGAGATCATCTTCTTTCTTTTACTGTTGGTGCTTTAGTAGCGTTTTCGTGGTCTCTGATTTTTAGAGAGCTCAACAACGACGAGACCTCTTTGTCGGTGCGGGCAATAGGATAGGAGCGAACATGCAAATATTTTAACTTTTTAATGGAAAAGTTTGGGTGGTCTAATCTTTCTTATCATCGAAAAAAAAAAAGAAAAAAAGAAAGGTTATTTATGAAAGGAATAGTATTTATTGATTTACAACTATTTTTAAATTTCTCCCACCGCAGTTGCCTAATAACTATTTTCTGACAAAAGATAAGACCAATCTTTTCAAGATAATCATTTTCCATGTCACCGTGTGGGTTTCCTTGTGGAAAGGAATTAACCCAATTACAATGTTTATATTTTCTAGATCTCTCTTGACAAAATAATGGGCAAGGCTATAAAAAGTAAAATTAATGTTGTCTTGTGTTCTTATCTTACACTCTTAAAAACCTTCCATGGCACCACAGAAACCAAAAAAAACCAAAAGGATGGGGGAAGCAAATTTAGGTTACAGAAGTGATGGTGGCTTTCTCTAGCAGCCCTAACCCAATGAAGGCATGATGCAGTCCCTAATCTTTGATGCAACTACCATGAAATTTTACTAGAAGGCTATGTTAAGACCTTGTTGTCAACAAAATCTTGCTTGTAGCGAAAGCAGTAGGGCATCAATGATATGTCATTTGATCTCAAGATAAAGTTGGCAAGAGGGTATAAATTGATGGTCCTTTGCCAACGAGAATCATAACTGCCCTAACATGATCCTACCAGTCCTTTTTAACTATATATGGTAGCTCCTGTTGTCACTGATCCTAGGATGCCAACATGGATTGCCTTACGAGAAAATGGAAGAGGTCACATAGCTCATGTGATTGGCTTCGGCTGGGCCTCTGATTCTCGAGTCAGAAAGAACGTTTTGGTGGGAAGTAAGGAATGCCAATATTAGAAAATGTAGTAGTAAAGTGATTGAGCGTCAGGCAATTGAGTGGTTAAATCTTTCATAGAGGATCTTAGAGCTCATCTATAGTTGAAATCCCATCTCCTTTGAGGATCGTATCTTACAGACTTGGGGTTATCCTAACAACCTGTTGACATGGCACAACGATCCAGAGACATGCTGCAACCATCTAACACATGACAAATTTGTAGGAACCTTGGGTGCATCCGGACAAAAAGGTCGAGTTGCCTTGGACACGTGAAGGACCTACTCAACTAGGATTGATTGCCGAGTTGATTGCTCATAGGACCATGTTGTGAGGCTTCACCACTAGAGTTCGGCTATTACCGTCTGCTCATCCCAGCAAGGAGGTCCCGGTCCTTGAAGAATCTATAAGTAGGCCGAAGTCACGATGTAGATTATGAGCTTGATGAATCTGATCATGCCACATCACTAGCTCTCCACTTCCAAGTCCGAAGCATCTTTCTTAGTTCAAATGAAGGATGTAACCATTTAGTTAGACTTTTTGCCATTTTGAAGAGGATATTAACTAATGAGTGATGGTCCCTCAAAAGACAAGTCCTAATACTCTATCTCTTAAGGTGATATTGACCATCTGAGATGGAGCGGATGCGGCACGTGTCTGCTAATTTGGATGAGATAATTGGCTAAATTGATCCAAATCATTTAAAGCTCCATAAAAAGGAAGGGGAAGGTCCTAACAAATCCATGATATCAGGGGAGATTTAGAGTGCTCTTTCTATTAGATTAAGTGACTTCTGTATGCTAAATTGCCAAATCATCTTGAATCATCTTTAGGTGGTGGTTCTATAGCTTTTCCTCTTTCCTTTCTTTTTAGGAGATTAATCTTTTCGCTAATTTTCCTTTTTCCCCTTCATAGGATAGCATCTTCATGGACTCTCGATAGGAAGAATGGCTTTAGCATCACATGGAGATGCTCTATTTGGTTTTACGAGAGGCCGGAGAGAAGGTGTTTGAGGTGAAGGCAAACAATTGGATCCTTCAGAAGTAGGTTGGTGCTTGAAGATGATTGGATTGAGCAACCCTTCTTTGGACAACTGCATAGATGGCTTCAACATATTGATGTCAATCTAAGGATGGCTAAAGTAGAGGCTAGGCTGAGGGCCATGGAGGACAAGGCTGAGACGGCTGAGTCCTGAGCTTCCAAGCTCGAGAGAGAACTACAAGCAACTAGACAACAAGTCGCCAAGGCTGAGAAGAGGGTTCTCCGAGCAATGGAGGAGAATAAGTCCCTGGTGAGCTACCAATGGGAGGTTGTTGAATGCTCAATCAAGTTATTTCGATAGGACTTCATAGAATGTAAAAAGGAAATGCTGAAGCTTTTACCTAACTTCATCCACCTTGGCCCTAGCAAAAGCTATACTATAGGGTGACAAGATCTAGCGGTTGCGTAGCCCTCCTTGGATTCTAGGCAATAGAACTTCACATAGGTCTTCCTCTTGTGCTTCTTGGCACCATCATGGAGGCATAGGATGAGGCAAGGGATGGGTTTCTTGAAGGAACGATGCAGCATGCCGGATCGGATCGGATCAGATGCAACAAAATTCAAAAAAATTTAAATTCGATCCAGCATGCAGTTCATAGATCTAAATTAACATAAACATAAAAGTATGTATAAGAGAGAGTGATTACATCACCTTTGTGTGGGTAGACGATCTCCACGGTGTTGAAAATTATGTTTCAAAGCCAATCGTCAGCCTATTGATGATGGTGCTATTTTATAATTATAAATAATTTATTATTAAATAAAATAAATATTCTGACATTTTTATTATAAAGTCTACATCTTTTAATGAACTTCTTTATTATGATGAAGTCCTTAGCATTATTTAGTTTCGATAAAGAGAGAATTTATCGATTAGTTCTTAAACTGTTCACGATCAAATGATACGTTGTTAATTAGAATGACAATGTTTATCGAATATTGATCATTATATGCCATATTGGTTGGTTGTCCTCTTAACTAAGAAATATGGAGACACTGGTATGGCATATAGGTAAGATGTAAGAGTATATCGTCACTGAACGTGATCAACTTCAGAGCATTATGCTGTCGAGAATTGCTCTGATGGGATATGGGTATAAGTGTCCCTTAGACTTGAGATCACCATGGTAGCTTGCAAGAAACTCACTATGCTTTGATGTCGGACTACTTGAATTTTTAATCCAGTGATGGAAGATTTTTGAGTATAGTCAAGTGCTTGTAAAGTCAGTGAGTAATCAAGATGGGATTGACCATTTCAAGAGTTTGGAGAAAATGTATCACTATATTTCAATTTAGCAAAATCTTGACTAGAGTAATCCATGAGATGAATTTGGTATTTTAAAAAAAATATATAGATGACCTAATCAGGATTGATAGTTAAACTCTGAGTCATCCTATAAGCATTTATGTCAAGAAAATGAATTATACGAAAACTATATCCACATGAATTCTAAGAATGTTACTTTACACATTCGACCTATCTTGCCATCAGGTACCATTGCTAGATAGTCACTTTGATTGGTACAGAAATTTATTTCTATTCTATCAGCTTAGGTTCGAACCTATGAGGTCATACACATAAGAGGTCTCGATTTGATTGGGTGGTTGATCAACAATTTAGAATCGTTCTAAGATCATACAATTAATATGATTGATGTTTGACCTAGTGCAAGTGTTGTAGGAGGATCGATTAGCAAATCGAATTGCTAATTAGCTTAATTTGATTAAGTCAGAGGGCTAAGATTAAGTCTAATTAAATATAATTTAATTAGATTTGATTTGGATTTGATTGGATCAAGTTCAATTAGTTTATTGGATAAGCTAATTGCAAGAAAGAATAAATTCCTATTCAATTAGGACTTGTATGCACCCGATTTCTGATTTGATTAGAAATTAAACTAGATTTAAATTTAATTTAATTTGATTTAATTACCCTCTTAGTTGGACTAAGATCATCTTTAATTGGATTGCATTAGTTTTGATTTAATTAGGTTCAAATAATAAGTTGGACTAAGTCAGAATTAGAAGTCCTAGTGTGATTAGAATTTCTCCATCTTGCACCACCTTGCTTTCCATGCCCCCCACGCCAATTTTCTTAGAATTTTCATAAAAAAATTTATTTCTAGAGTATCCATGCCCTTTTTATGTCTTCCACCATTTTAGAAGAAAATTAGTTGTAGAATAGATCAAAACAAACAAGTTATTTTAACCTAGAGCTCTATTGGATAGAGTTTGACACATCATTTTTTTAATATCTCTTTGAGGCACCAAACCATCTAATTTTTATCTAATTTTTTTTATAAAAAATAGAAAACTTTTTTTTACATATTCGCAAGAATCCATGAAAAAAAATAAAGAGGGGATGCCCAAGAATTGGGCGCCCCAATTCTTGCTCAATTTGGACTTATCTTTTTAGGTATTTGACCTAGACAAGGACTCTGCCATAATTCTTTATTTAAAGAAAGTTAGGATATAATTTTTCTATAAGTTTTAGACTTGAGAAAGAGGTTTGGGATGTGGGAAGCTTGGGTGCAAAGAAGATCTAGGCATGGTGCTTCATTGAGATACAAATCGTTGTGTCCTGGTGAGAGAAAAAAAAGGGAGAAGAAAGGATTCTTCTCTAGGGTTTTTCTTGATTCTCTTCTTTCTTCTTTTGTGAGATTTTAGAAGAATAATTTTCTTTTCAAATCCTCTACTTCCTTTTCTAATTATTGAAGGATTTAAGGTTTGGAGAAGGAGGCTTCTGATCAGCCATCAAAGAAGGATCAGCACAGTATTTGCTGATTTCTTGTTGTAGAATTTCAGATCGATGATCAAGATCTTGTGTGGACATCCTATAGAGATCGGATGCATGTGCGGCTTTGAGCGATGGCTTCGAGATTCGGATCAACGAGTTGAAGAACCCAACTTGCAAAGATAAGAAATATTTGATCTTCTTTTTCTTTTTAGATTAGATCTAGTATAGTTTTGATGTTGATGTGATCAACATCATCTTTGCTTGATTTTTCAATTTCAGATTTCATAGCATGCATAGATCATGAGATAAGATCCTACTTCTAGGGTTAATTCATGTATTTTAATAAACTAATTGATTAGTTTATTATTTTTGCTGATTGATTTTGAAAAAAATTTTAAAATATATTCATAAAATTTTAGATCTTTTTTTTTAATTGATATCAGAGTCTAGATTTCTTATGATGTAATTTTTATACATGTTTAGATTATTTATTTAGATTAGATCTAAATTATAATTTATAAGGTTATCATGCTATAAGATTTACTCTTTACAGTGTAAAGATTATCCTAGTTCGTGCAGATATGAAGTTAATCATAAATTTGTTAGATATAATCTAGATTAATTTATGATTTATTAGATTTAAAGTTTAGATTGCATGGACTGATCTTATAAGATTGTCCTACTGTAAGATTTATCTCTTGCAGTAAAAAGGTTGTTCTAGTATGTGCTGATCTAAAATTCTAATCATAAAATTTTAGATTAGATTTAAAAAAATTTATAATTTAATTGAAAGTATTTCAATCTAATTTGTATCATCATAAATATGTTAGATTTGACCTACGATGATTTATGATTGATTAGAATTAAAATTATTTTAATTTGAATTATATGAATATATTTAGATTAGATCTAAAGTAGATTCATATTTATATTATTTGCATATTTATTATAAATTAAACATGCAACTAGTTGGTAGAACCATGTTGTAAAAATATTTTACAAATATAAAAATTATTTTCAAAATGCCGAACCCCAACCCTCAGTCCAAAACTTAATTAAGAATTAAGAGTTGTTTGTTTAGGATCTAGGATTGTGAATTGAAGATTATCATGAGATAAGATCCTACTTCTAGGGTTAATTCATGTATTTTAATAAACTAATTGATTAGTTTATTATTTTTGCTGATTGATTTTGAAAAAAATTTTAAAATATATTCATAAAATTTTAGATCTTTTTTTTTAATTGATATCAGAGTCTAGATTTCTTATGATGTAATTTTTATACATGTTTAGATTATTTATTTAGATTAGATCTAAATTATAATTTATAAGGTTATCATGCTATAAGATTTACTCTTTACAGTGTAAAGATTATCCTAGTTCGTGCAGATATGAAGTTAATCATAAATTTGTTAGATATAATCTAGATTAATTTATGATTTATTAGATTTAAAGTTTAGATTGCATGGACTGATCTTATAAGATTGTCCTACTGTAAGATTTATCTCTTGCAGTAAAAAGGTTGTTCTAGTATGTGCTGATCTAAAATTCTAATCATAAAATTTTAGATTAGATTTAAAAAAATTTATAATTTAATTGAAAGTATTTCAATCTAATTTGTATCATCATAAATATGTTAGATTTGACCTACGATGATTTATGATTGATTAGAATTAAAATTATTTTAATTTGAATTATATGAATATATTTAGATTAGATCTAAAGTAGATTCATATTTATATTATTTGCATATTTATTATAAATTAAACATGCAACTAGTTGGTAGAACCATGTTGTAAAAATATTTTACAAATATAAAAATTATTTTCAAAATGCCGAACCCCAACCCTCAGTCCAAAACTTAATTAAGAATTAAGAGTTGTTTGTTTAGGATCTAGGATTGTGAATTGAAGATTCTAGAACACAAATCATAACATTTAGGTTAATAGATTAGTGAAAATTAGATCCATTAACTGGGTTAGATCTAATATTAGATTAAAAAATAAATTTAATTAGATAATTGACTAAATCTAATCAATAATTATCTTAGATTAGATTAAAAATTCTCTAGATCAATAATAATAGTTGTAGTTGGTCAAGTCCATGTCTTTAACGAGAATCAAAATGGACTTGATTCTTGGCTATACAGTCTAGCCCAAACTGTTAGGTTGATTCAATCGAAACTAATTAACTAGTTGGTATCTAAGATAAGTTTGGCAATCCAAATCGATGGTCTTTAATTGGCAGCCCGCTTATCTGACTATTTTTGATGGTGTCTAAGGCAAACATTGGCAGACCCTCTCATCGATCTTACTTACCTGATCTTCTTGGTGAACTTATGTTTTGACCGGATCACTTGATAATTCAAGTTGACCCATGTTAGCTAAGTAAATCAGTGTGACTGATTTAGGTACTCCTAGACCAACCTATCAATGATCTTCCTTAATCTGAGTTGGTAAAGTCAGTGGAAAGATCATGATTAGCTGATTTATTTGACTCTCTTCTCTAAATCAAATTAATCAAATTTTCTAAAATTATTAGATCCTTAAAAAATAAAATAGTTATGTTGATAACTAGATCATAGTCTCCTATTAAGTGAGTGATAATAAGTCCATTAGTTGGATAATCATTGGAGGCCCAAAGGTCTGATGCTTTTCACCTATTGGAATTATCATTCATAATATGATTTTTTGACCGCATCTCTTTAAATAGTGGTTAGGTTGACCAACCAAAGTTGGGCTTGATCATTCATTGGTTAGATGAACCATGTATGCTTATGTTAATGGTTGGATCTAACCGAACCCTTTCAATAGAGGCCAAAGTCTACTGATTAAGGACTGGAATAAAATTAAATTACTAAAAATTATTTAAAAAAATAATTGATTATGAACCTATCCTTAGATGTACAAAGATTGACGAACTAAAGTTGGGCTTGTGCAGTCTATATAGATTCTAGTACCCACTAAGAAATTAAGATAATTTCTCAAATTAGAGGTAGAGGCTACCAATTCGAATAAAATAGTAAAAATTTTTTTTGATTAAAATCTAAATCTTTAGATTTAATAAATTATTTACTAATTAGATTTTGATTTTTTTTGTGCAGATATGGCCACCTTTCTTTTGCTTCGGTCATTGTTGGACAATGACAAGCTGATAGGATCTAACTTCGGTAGCTGATACCATAAGTTGAAGATTATCTTAGAGCATGAACGGATCTTGTACATCTTGATAGATTCGGCACCTGAGGAACCAGCTCCTAATGCATGCGAGTCAGTCAGAGATACTTGCTAGAAGTGGCTTAATGATCAAACCATGGTGCGTTGTATTATGTTGGCAGTTATGAGCGACGAGTTCAGTCATAGATTCGAGATAGCTCAACCAGAAGACATACTTCAAGTATTGAATGAATCTTTTGGCACATCTGATGATATTAAAAGACACAAGACTAGTTGTACCATCTTTAACGTCTGGATGAGGGATGGAGCTTCAGTCATTGATCATGTACTATACATGATCGAGATGATGGAGCATTTGAGCAAGCTCAATTTTTTCTTGCATGAGCAGCTAGAAAAAGATGCAATTCTGAATTCGTTGTCCAAATCTTATCTTTCATTCCTTACTCATTATCGAATGACAAAGCCTGAAGTTAACTACCATGGGTTATTAGGATTACTTTAGAATTTTGAGAAGGATCACTAGATCCACAAAGAGTCGATGAACTTAGTGGGAGGGTCTTTTTTTAGTTCTCGATCCTTTGAGAAAAAGAAGAAGAATAAGAAAAAGTCCAAAATGGTATAAGTTCAGGCTAGGACATTTGTGCAGGATCAGACTAAGAAGCAAAAGCCCAATAAGAGTGAAGCAGAGTGCTTCTTTTGTAAGAAGCGGAAGCACTAGAAGAGGAACTGTCCTCAGTACATTGCCTCCCCAAGAAGCAAAAGCTCAATAAGAGTCAAGCGGAGTGCTTCTTCTATAAAAAGTGGAAGGTACTAGAAGAGAAACTATCCTCAGTACATTATCTTTTTAGATCCAAATAGGCCAAAAAAGAAGCAAGCTATTGCTGGACAAGGTATTTATATGATAACTCCTTGCAATTTTTTTATTTATGATATTACTGACTAGGTATTGGATATCGATAGCCCTTATCATATTTATAATTCATTGCAGGGATTGTAGGGAGGTTCCTGAACATTGGAGATGGAAGACCGATTCTAATTCTAGCATTAGAAATCTTAAAACTTATATTTGAGTCTCATACTATTGTTCTTAGTGATTGTCACTTTTGTTCTAATTTCTTTTTGAATATCATTTCTGTAGGCCTTTTGGCTAAAAATAATTATGAAATTTCAATAAAGAAAGAATTTTGTAATATCATTTTGAATGGTATTACTATATTTTCTAGACATTTGAATAATGGGGTATACATGATATCATAATTTGTCAATATAGTCTATTCCACTAGCAAGCATCCTAGATTAGATAGTATGTCCGATATCTACTTATGGCACTATAGGCTACGTCACATTAACAAGAACATGATAAACAAGTTGACTCAAGAGGAAATCCTCGAAGTCAGTGATTGTAAATCACTTCTAACCTTTGAGTCTTGTCTTTTTTTAAAAAATAACCAAATTATCTTTTACTAAAAAAGGTGAGAGAGCCATTGAGCTCTTAGATCTTGTATATATTAATGTATGTGGGCCTAAGAGTACAAGTGCCAAAGTTGGATATCTCTACTTCATTATTTTCATAGATGATCTATTCAGGTATGGATATGTCTATTCGATGAAACACAAGTTGCATTCATTTAAAATATTTAAATAATTCTGAAATAAAGTAGAAAAATAAATTAGAAAAAGTATTAAAATCCTTCTGTCTGATCGAAGAGGTGAATATCTTTCTGATAAGTTTCTTACATATTTAGAAGAGAATGGGATTCTCTTCCAATGGATTCCTCCAGGGACATCACAGCATAACGGTGTGTCTGAAAGAAAAAATTAGACTTTGTTAGACATGGTTTGATCCATGATGAGTTTTGTCAGCTTGCTGATATCCTTCTAGAGATATGCACTCAAATTGGCTTATTATCTTTTAAATAGGGTTCCAACTAAGTCTATAATTAAAACTCCATATGAGATATAGACAGGACGTAAGCCAGCACTTTCACACCTTAGGATTTGGGGGTACCCAGCTTATGTGAAATGGTTAATCATGGATAAACTTGGACCTAAGTCTGATAAGCGCACATTCATAGGGTATCTAAAGGATATATTTTCTATCATGCTGATGAACAAAAAATATTTGTCAGCCTTAAGGCAATCTTTTTTAAAAAAAATTTCTTGGTGAAGGAACTATTGCTTCTAATATTGAACATGACGAAGTTTAACAGGTAGAAAGACTGACATCAGTAGCTGAACAAGAACCAAATTTGATTAGATCAAATCTAGAGCCCAGTGTACCTACACCATTAAGATGATCCGATAGAATACCATGTGAGCTGGATAGATACTATGGTTTCTTAGTTCGGGATGGTAATCTCATTGAACTCGATGAGAATGATGAGGATCTGATCACCTATATGGATGCAATACAGAGATCTGATTTCGAGAAATAGCTTGAAATCATGAAAACCAAAATGGAGTCCATGAAGGTCAATGATGTGTGAACATTGGTTGACCTATCTAAAGGAGTTAAACCCATTGGGTGTAAGTGGGTGTTCAAAAGAAAGAAGAGTACAAATGAAAATGTAGAGATCTATAAAGTCCATCTGGTTGCTAAGGGATATCGTTAACATTATGGTATTAACTATGATGAGATATTTTTTTTTATGACAATGCTTAAATCCATTCAGATTATACTTGCGATAGTTGCCCATCTAGACTATGAAATCTGATAGATGAATGTGAAGATAACTTTTCTAAATGGAGAGCTAACCGAAGAGGTACATATGATACAACTTGAGGATTTCACATCTACAGATAAGTTTAAGATGTCCAAGCTTCAGATATTCATTTATGAATTGAAGTAAGCATCTCAGAGTTGGAATATGCATTTTGATAAGGTGATCAAAATGTATGGTTTCATTAAGAACGAAGAAGAGCCCTACATTTATAAGTGGATAAATGGTCTGATAGTGGTATTTTTTATCTTGTATGTGGATGATGATGAGCATCATAAATTCATCAATAAAAATATTAATTTATTAATTAATTTATATTAATTTTTAAAAATTATTAATCAATTTATATATAATTTTTGAAAAATTCATATTTTTATTAATTAAAAAATTAATTAAAAAATAATAAAAATTAATAAAAATTAAAAAATAAAATTTTATTATTAATAGAAAGAGATCATTTTTTTGATCACAACGAAATAAATTTCAAGTAAAACAGAGCTAAAATGGAAAAGATATAAATTTTTAAAAATATAAAATAAATAAAAATTAAATAAAAAAGAAAATGGCTCAGTCGGCTCCGCAAGCCGAGCCACCAAGCCAAGCCAAGTCATCAAAGCCGACTCAGCCGTTGAAGCCATCAGCCGATCCACGATCCAGGCGTGGACCACCAGCTCAGCAAAATCCGACGAATCAGAGCTTGCCACGTGGTGGACCTAGACCCCTAAAGGGTCTACAGAAATTTATCGTGGCTCACAAGGGTAATTTAGTCTTTTCGCTCGACAATAGTGGTGCTGATTGGTTGCAGTGTGCGGTACGGTCGGTCTATGCGGTCCATTGGAACAGTGATTGCATGATCGGACGGATGTGGTTGTTTGCGGTCAGGATCGGACGGCTGTGGTTGCTTCCGGATTTTATTCAGCTACAGACATCACGCGGATCACCATCGGATGGCAGTGCTCGATCCAGGCGATGATCCGACGGTCCAGAAAGCTCCCGACGGCGATCAAACTCTCAGGCGCATGATTTGCGGCCAGATTTCCTCCATGAAGCACGATCCAATGGCCAGAATTTAATCCGATCGATCTGAGTTGATCTGCATCCGATTTTGATGATTTTTGGACCGTTGGATTTCTATTGAATGGCTGGATTTTATCAGATTTATCAGAGACGTATCAGAGCTGTTTTGATTCAAATTTTACTCGAATTCTTTTGTATTTTGATGATTGCAAAGGCCATTAGTCCCACATTGCCTTTAGAAAAAAATATCCAGCCCTCCTAGCACTATAAAAAGGACCCTAGGCCTCCAGAAATCAACATCTCCAATTAAGGTGAAGCTTTGGTATAGGGCGAAGCTAGGCTATGGGTTAAAGGCTATTTCGAAGCAACGGATGCCGAGAAGAAGAGCCGAGCTTCTACACCATCTTTCTGCCAATGCCGATTCAAGATCAGAGATCAGGCTATTTTATTTTATTATCTTTTCTTTTTAAATTTTATGTATTTAAATTCTGAAATTTTAGTTAATAAAAATTTTATTTTACATTTTAATTTTTTAATTTTTTAATTTTATTATAATTTAATTTCTGTACTTTAAATTATTGCTTTGCAAGTAGATGCTAAGATCTAACTAGTAGATCTTAGTACCAAGTTTAAATTCCTGCACCTTTTAATTTTTGCTTTTTATTTTTCGACTTCACTTTTGATCCCAAAACTCTTCTTTTTTTTCCTTTTTCTTTTAAAAATCAAAGATTTCAAATCTAAAAATACTACCTTCCCTGTGGATTCGATCCGACTCATTGCTATCTACGCATTTTTAATTATTTTAAGAAGTCGGATTAAACTGATAAACACGATGTCTTAACGACAACATCACGTCCCTATCATGTTTTTGGCGCCGTTGCCGAGGAAGGCACGGACATTAAATTTTTGATCTTT
The DNA here is from genome assembly GCA_006176705.1 of Cocos nucifera. NCBI lineage: Eukaryota > Viridiplantae > Streptophyta > Magnoliopsida > Arecales > Arecaceae > Cocos > Cocos nucifera. The sequence continues at coordinate 617,661 of QRFJ01002338.1, read as the reverse complement.
TTGATTTTTCTATAAATAAATTATAAATAAAATTTCTACTTTCTTATAAATATTGCTTGCTAATTTTTTTTTTTATTTTACAAAAAAATAGATTAAAGAACAAAAAGAATCAGGAGTTTTGCCTGGTGAGATCAATCCTAACCCTAGCTCTCTTTTCTTTTTATTTTATTTATTTATTTATTTTATTTTTTAAATTAATTTTAAAAAAATATTTATTTAAATCTAATTAAAAGCCTCATGATAAGATTAGAAACCCTAACTGCTTAGAGCATGCATCATATTAGTTTTATTTTTATCTTTATTTTTATTTTTATTTTTTTGGTGATTGCTGGAGGCAAGGTAAGCCTTTTAGAATATAATTAGTTACATGCATCTAGTTTAAATTGCATAGAACCCTTTGATTGAATTTTTTTTTTTTTTGCATATCATATTAAATCAAATTAAGGGCAATACCCAATTAAATAAGATAAGATGGGAATTTGATCACCCTTTCTTAGCCCACAAACAACCAACCAACATCCTGCATTGACCTAAGCTTTTAAATTAAAATCAATTAGACATCAACCCTAGGAATTCGAGCTCAATAGGACAAAGAATCCTAAGAGTTGAACTGGGTTAGGATAAGTCAACTTGATTGGTGACTAGAAAAGTGGTTCAGAAACGACTGGGCCCGAAGGAAGGTGATTTTTAATTGGTTCCGTTCGCTTACCTGGCCAAGCATAATTGGTGTCTAAGGCAAGCAACGGGGGGACTCCCACCGATCTTACACTTACCTGGCTAGTTGATTGGCTAATCCTACACTTGGAGGGCTTGAAGGTGACCTTGGCAGTTAGGAGCTGTCTAGATCTAGGATAACCCTTAGTCAGGATTGATTGACCAACTTGATTGCTAACCAACATCAAACCTAATTAAATTTAATTCTTCTCTTCTTAGTTCTAGGACTCCTTAGGACCTCTTCTTTAGAACTTTTCTTTCTTTTTCATCTAAAAAAATAAAATAAAATAAAATAAAATAAAAATTAAATTTAACTAACTAAAAAATATTAAAAAAATAATTAAACTTAATTAATAAATAAAATAATTAATCTTTAATATAATAAAATAATAAAAAAAATATATAAAAAAATTCTAAAATTTTTATTTGAACAATACGTTAGGGTTGCATTAATACATATATGGTAGAAAATTACTTTACCTGATCTAGTTGAACCCAACCATAATAATCAAATGGCTAATATGAATCTAATAGTCCAAAAATTAGATAAAGTTGATCTTCTTGCTCAAAAAATAGATCAACTCCTAATTTTAGGTCAACAATCTCCTGCATAATTCACATCATCTTCTAATTATCAGGAGGATTATTCAATCTGTGCAAGCCCAACCCATCATGTGAGTGAATGTCCTATGACTGCACAGTTTTCATATTTTATCCAAGAACAAGTTCAAGCTGCTCAAGGATACTCCAAATTGATTAATGATCCATTTTTAAATTCATATAATTCAGATTGGAGTAACTTTAATTTTTCTTGGACATCCCAACAGACTTAGGCTCAGACCCAAATTTCACTTGAGCAAAATTATCAAAATTATGCCTATAATAATTATCAGCCTAGTCAGTTTATTCAGCGATCATATTATAATCAGCCCTCATACCCACCTCCTCAACAGACCAATCTAGCTGATGATAGATTTAATCAACTTCAATAATTGATTCTGACTCAACAGCAATCTATCGCCAGACTAGAAGCTCAAATAGGATAATTAGTTGAGTCTAACATGAGGAGAGAACTAGATCAACTACCGAACCTATCAATTTCAAACAATTCACCTAATGACCACCAACCACCTGGATTAAATTATCAATCTAATGTTTCATCTAAGAATCCCCAATTAGAGAATACCAAAGTAATTTCTGAACTTAAAAGCTATAGGATTATTATGGACCCATACCAAGACTAGGTGAGAGAGGCTAGTACTGATGCTAGCCAAAATGAAAATTTAGAGGAACTAGGTTAGTACTGAGACTAACCACATAGAAGAACTCGAGCCAAGAATTAGTACTGATGCTAGTTCCAATTTAAATGAGATAGAAATAAGGGAAAAGAGAATAGATGATTTACCCGAGACTTATAAACCTAATGTCCTATTCCCTTCAACCCTAGAAGCTGGTTCTTCTTATAAAAATCAAAAGGCATGTAATGAAATGTCAATGGAGTTGTTTAAGAAGGATCATATTAATTTATCTTTAGAATTAAAATCGTCTTTAGTCACCATTCCAGCACCCATTGAATCAAACTTAACTCCTAAAACTCCATTCATGAGCATTTTAGAAAAACAAATAGGAGAAATTCTTAATAAATATGGGTCTGAGAATGGAATCATAAATTATATCCCTAAAATTAATAAATGATTATATTAATAATGGAATTATAAATCATCTTTCTGAGATTGGCAATCCAAAACCATTGGAATTTGTCAATCCAATATTCGACACAGGATAGTGAGCTACATTGTGTCTGGCTGAAGACGGTAAACTTAGCGCTTGTTGGAAGGCAATCCAATATTTAGTTTTTATCTAATTTATCTTTTTAGTTTATTTTCTTTTTAGGATAATTTGAATAAGTTGGAGGAAGAGCTCAAATTTTCAAAGGCATGTGCTGGACTAAAAATATACTGAGTTAGGTGTATTCTTTCATGTTCTTTATTACATCCTTTATTTTTTTCTTCTCCATTGAGGACAATGTCGATTAAGTTGGGGGGAGAGAAAAATAAAAAATTTTTTAAAATTTTAAGTCCTCAAAAAAGTTAGTATTTAGTATTTAGATACTTGATTATGCTTAAGAATCGAATAAAACTAAGCATTTTTAAAAGAAAATTGATACATAGATCAGAGAATCTGTGAGATATTGAGGAATCAAGTATTAAAAAAATTCAATAAAGAGTTAAGTCCAGAACATAAAATTTTTTTTCTTAGAGCATTTCTAATTATTTCTACTAGCATCAAAGAAAAGTCTACTTTTTATAGGCTTATGTAGGATAACTATACGTTTCTTCATATAAAAATTTATTTTAATAAAATAGTTTTCAAGTACTTCTCATTGAGTAATCGGGCCTCTTTGCCTAAGCAAGCATTGAATTTCGCGTCAAAAGGTGGGAAAGGCAAAGAAGCTCGTTGTAAAGCTAGTCTTAACTCGTAGCCTATTTGATTCAAGCTAGTAAGCCCGAGGGGTATTCTATACCTAATGCCCTAAAGTCAACTGGTTTGGGAGTCATTGGCCCAAGACTCGCTACATGGATCAAATAGAAAGCTTAAGGAGTTAAGACACTCAATAGTGGTACAACGTTAAAAAAAAAAAAAAAAAAAGGTTTCCCACCAAGTAACCGGGTCCCGTTGCCTAAGTAAGCAATGATATTCGCATCAAAAAGTGGGCAATGTAAAAGTAAAAATCAATAAATGAAGGATGGAAGTAGCAGTACACCTGCCTATATGAAAGTTTAGACAAATCAAAGATAAAAGTGGAATAATTTAAAAAAAATTCTGAAAAATTTAATATTCTTTACTTAATTTTTCTATTGATAAGTATTAATACCCCAATGATATGTCTCATTTAAGCTTTACTGAATATCAATGGCCATTTTGAAAATTGCTTAGGTAAAATTCGAAACTCTAAAGTTAAAAAGTATTTAAAACTAAATTCTTTCTTTACTCGAGGACGAGCAAAGCTTAAGTTGGGGGTGTGATAAGAATCATAAATTCATCAATAAAATTATTAATTTATTAATTAATTTATATTAATTTTTAAAAATTATTAATCAATTTATATATAATTTTTGAAAAATTCATAATTTTATTAAATAAAAAATTAATTAAAAAATAATAAAAAATAACAAAAATTTAAAAATAAAATTTTATTATCAATAGAAATATCTCATTTTTTTGATCACAACAAAATAAATTTCAAGTAAAACGGAGCTAAAATGGAAAAGATATGAATTTTTAAAAATATAAAATAAATAAAAATTAAATAAAAAAGAAAATGGCTCAGTCGGCTCTGCAAGCCGAGCCACCAAGCCGAGCCAAGCCATCAAAGTCGACTCAGCCATTGAAGCCATCAGCTGGTCCACGATCCAGGCGTGGACCGCCAGCTCAGCAAAATCCGGCAAATCAGAGCTTGCCACGTGGTGGACCTAGACCCCTAAAGGGTCTAAGAAATTTATTGTGGCTCACAAGGATAATTTAGTCTTTTCGCTCGACAACAGTGATGCTGATTGGTTGCAGTGTGCAGTGCGGCCGGTCTACGCGGTCCATGGGAACAGTGATTGTGCGATCGGACGGATGTGGTTGTTTGCGGTCAGGATCGGATGGCTATGGTTGCTTCCAGATTTTATTCAGCTATAGACATCACGCGGATCACCATCGGATGGTAGCGCTCGATCCAAGCGATGATCCGACGGTCCAGAAAGCTCCCGACGGCGATCAAACTCTCAGGCGCGTGATTTGCGGCCAGATTTCCTCCATGAAGCACGATCCAACGGCCAGAATTTAATCCGACCCGATCTGAGTTGATCTGCATCCGATTTTGATGATTTTTGGACCGTTGGATTCCTATTGAATGGCTGGATTTTATCAAATTTATCAGAGACGTATCAGAGCTATTTTGATTCAAATTTTACTCAAATTCTTTTATATTTTGATGATTGCAAAGGCCATTAGTCCCACATTGCCTTTAGAAAAAATATCCAGCCCTCCTAGCACTATAAAAAGGATCCTAGGCCTTCAGAAATCAATATCTTCGATCAAGGTGAAGCTTTGATACAGGGCGAAGCTAGGCTATGGGTTAAAGGCTGCTTCGAAGCAATGGGTGCCGAGAAGAAGAGCCGAGCTTCTACACCATATTTCTGCCAATGCCGATCCAAGATCAGAGATCAGGCTATTTTATTTTTTTATCTTTTTTTTTTAAATTTTATGTATTTAAATTCTAAAATTTTAGTTAATAAAAATTTTATTTTTGTATTTTAATTTTTTACTTTTTATTTTTATTGTAATTTAATTTCTGCACTTTAAATTTTTGCTTTTTATTTTCCGACTTCACTTTTGATCCCAAAACTCTACTTTTTTTTTCTTTTTCTTTTAAAAATCAAAGATTTCAAATCTAAAAAGACTATCTTCCCTATGGATTCGACCCGACTCATTGCTATCTACGCATTTTTAATTATTTTAAGAAGTCGAATTAAACTGATAAATACGATGTCTTAACGACAACATCGCGTCCCTATCAGATGACATTCTCTTAATCGAAAATAACATTCCTGCACTATAAGAAATAAAAGTTTGGTTGTCATCTCAGTTCTCCACGAAGGACTTGAGTAAAGCATCCTACATTCTAGGAACGAAGTGAAGGAAAAATATTTTTTTTTAGATTTGTAAGAAAATTTTAAAAATTTTTCTAACAAATTCTAATTAGATCTGAGAGTTCTCAAATCTGATCCAATTGATCTAATATTAAATATAAAAGTTAAAATTAAATTAGATTAATTTTTATACCTGATTGTGTAATCTGATTATCTTGTTGATGATCTGTTGCACCCAAAGTTTTGGATCAACCCATGCATGTGCCTGGCCTCTACCAGTATCCACTTAGGCTGGTTTTGGGTGTCCTCTCCTTCTGAATCTGATCTCCAAAGATCAGATCTAGATCTAATCTATAGGTCCTTCAAAATGACTGCTGAAGGCTGCATGTTCGTCTCATGAACACCATCATGTAGAGCTTGATCTTTGCGCCAATCTCCTTGGATATTCCTCGCTATTTGTGCTCAACTTTTGGGTAAGGAGAAAGGGGAGAAGAGGAGGATGAGAGGGCATGAAGAGGTGTTAGGGGTGGCAGCACCTTGGCATGGAGATGGGAAAACCTTAAACCCTAGGTGTAGCAAGGGTTTAAATTGACCCTTCTGGACCATGCAGTGCCACACAGCTCTAACCAATCATATTGCTTGGATTAATTAGATCTAAATCTGATAGGCCATGCTTTGTCACCTGATCCAATCAGGCTAGAGATCCATAAATCCTTCCTCAGGAGGCACCAAGTTTGGATAAGCCCAAACACTTTGGCACCTAGGTGTTTGAAGCCATCAAGTAACCCTAGAGTCCCATCTATATGGGACTCCTCTTTTCCCCATGTGTGCATGCCAACTAGGGGCGTGCGCACATATATGTGCATGAAGACCAAGGGGGCATGCACTCCTAGGAGATCTCCAAGGGGGTGCATGCCCATCCCTTTTAATTCCTGCGTATGGGTCAATTATTGACCCGATGTCCTGATAGTGACAAGAATTGGCAGACCTTTTTCGATCGAATATAGAAATTGGCAGGTATTATCCTAATCCCATCCGATGATTTAGGATAATATTTTTCTAATTAGGATAAAATCATATAGAGTTCTTGGGTAAGCCCAAATCAATTTGGCTCAGTCGAGATGAACTAGAAAGACTATAGAAGGAGAATGTTAGGCTTAATCGTGTGCTAGCACGATTTTTTTGAACCTAATTGGATCTAATCCAAATTAATCAAAGTGGGTTAGCTCAATTGATGACATCCAAACCTAAATTCTTATTTGTGTGATCCAGTTAGGTTGAGTTTTGTATGATATTGAGATATGTCGTGATCTCTATCATTGATATTATCGAAACATCTTTCGATGGATCAAAACTTATTCGATTCATCCAATTAGAATGATCGATCATCAAAATCATTCTCATTGCTTTCAAAATCCATTAGTGATACCTAGCAGTATATGGTGGTAACCCATCAGAATTAAATAAGAACTTCTCGATATAGCTACCTGTATGATTGGGTTTTGCTATCTTGAGCTCCGATAAGATTAGGGTTAAGATGAACTCGTCAAACCCAACATCTGTCATATGAGTTAATCATTCAATTCAAGTCTGATATGAAACTCTAATAGAAACTCTTTCTATCATCTTCACATTGTCATGGCCATGGGCTTATGGACTCGATCTCATGATCATCATAGGGCTATTCCTCATATACCGAGGTAGATAGATCTTATATTGGTATAATCCAATTTCTACAATGAACATGCCATAACCAACATACATCTCAGAATTTTGAATGGCTAGAAGATCGAGTTATGATGTAGTCAAACTATAACACTCTCAAGGTAAACTGTCGATGCATCTCAGATCAAAGAACTAAACACACCACTGCAGCATCGAGCTAGTCATTAATGAGAAGGTAGACTTTCTTATGACTGCTCGAGATAGTCATGCTTAGTGCCCTCGTTCTTTCATGAGTATCTGTACTGTTGCTCTGATATCTCCACATCGTAGATTCAAGACTCATCTATCCTAAGAAAGTAATCATACACCAACTTTTTGGATCGATCACTATCCTCATGATGATCCTATGGTCAGGAGCAATTTATATAGCATTTGGTGTGATGCTCCCAAGCCTTGGAGGAGCCAAGGTGTTGGCTCCAAGAGTCTAGGATATGTGTGAGTCCTAGGGCTAGGACAAGAATTATCCTAGGGTGAAGATGGTGTGTAGCCCTACACGAACTCGAGGTTCAGGTGTGAGGACCTTGAGGAGCTTGGTAGATGCTCCGAAGATCTGAAACATAAGATAGAGCAAAGAACCAAAGCTAGGAGAAGAATCAGCCAAGTCAAGGGGCTGACACACAGGTGGGCTGGCTCGGATACACAGTTGAGCCGGCTCAGAATAAGATTGAGCCGACTTAGGATGCAATCGAGCCAATTATCTCAGACAGATAGAAGACAGGATTCGAATGAGATGCAGTCAAGCCAGCTCGACTACTGATAGAGTCAGTTCGACAGTGGCAAACAAAACTGAACGTGAATTAGAATATAGATCTTTTCTCCCTCAATCTCTTTTTTTTCTTCTCTCTAGAGTTGCCACTCTAATGGGGTGGCACCTCCCTTAAGCCTAAGGAGGAAGGCACCCCATTACAGATCTAAATTGGTAGATCGGTGGTTTGTTGCTCTTAGAGAATGTCAAAGTTCTCCTCAGTTTCATACTAAAGATCCAAGATTTTTGCAACATGTGATATCAAAACAAGGTGATGCCATGGTGATGTTACAATAATTTATGAGTTAATTATGAAAATTCATATCTTAAATTTTTAACTCTTGAAAATATGAATTATCATTATCATTAACTCAAAGGATGTATCACAGACACTTTAAATACACACTATAATAAAAAATAATTTTTTTATTAATTTATAATCAAAATTATAAAATTATCTTTAGAAGTGTATTATAAGTGTCAGCCAATTTAGCTTCTAGGGCATATATCTAACAAACTTTCACTTGTTCTAAAGCCAATTGGCTACAAATCTAAGTTTCATCTTCTCTAAGTGGGCTTTGATCTTTTACTGGCTCAATGGCTTCATTAGTGGGTTAGCCACATTGTCTGCAGTGTCGACTCTCTTAATCTCGATGTATCCCTTCTCGAGATAATCATAGATGAGATGAAATCACCGTTCGATGTGCTTAGATTTTTGATGAGACCTGGGCTCCTTAGCTAGGGCTATGACATCATTGTTGTCATAGTATAGAGGGACGATATATATTCGATGGCATCACTATGAGCTCTACGGCGAACTTCTTATGCCAGAATGCCTTCTTCGCAGCTTCCGACCCAGTGATGTATTTTGCTTCCATGGTGGAGTGTTCTATCATTGTCTGTTTAGAACTCTTTCAGTTAACAACACCATCATTGCATACAAACAGACTATCAGATGTCGATTTTTGATCATCTATATCAGATATAAAATCTGAGTCTGTATACCCCTTGACCTGAAGTTCTCCATTACCAAAGACGAGAAATATATCCTTAGTCCTTCTTAAGTATTTAAGGATATACTTTACAAAAGTCTAGTGCTCTTCATCTAGATTTGATTGATACCTACTCGTGACACTCACAACATGGGCTATATCAGGTCGTGTATATAGCATAGCATACATGAGGCTTCCTATTACTGAAGCATATGAGATCTTGCTCATGCATTCAATCTCCTTAGGTGTACTAGGGCACATCTTTTTGGAGAGATGAATGCCATGTCTAAAGGGTACTAGATCCCTTTTGGAGTTTTTCATGCTAAACCTCTTTAGCACCTCCTTTATATATATCTTCTGTGAAAGTCTTAGCATCCTATTTGATCTATCTCTATAGACTTTAATTTTCAATATAAAGGATGCTTCTCCTAGATCTTTCATAGAGAATTTCTTTGATAACCATATTTTGACCATGGTCAACATGAGAATATCATTTTCAATTAGGAGGATATCATCTATGTATAATACGAGGAAGACAATAGTGCTCCCACTAACCTTTTTGAATACACATGGTTCCTTCTTATTTTTAATGAAATCAAATGATTTGATTACATCATTAAAATGAGCATTCCAGCTCTAAGATACTTACTTATGTTCATAAATGAATCTTTGTAACTTGCAGACCTTATGATCACTATTATTTGATGTGAAACCAAGTGGCTATTCCATGTAAAAATTTTTCTCAAGATATCCATTTAGGACTGTCATTTTCACATTCATCTGTCATATTTCATAATTGAAATAGACTGCAACTGCAAGCGATATGCCGATGGATTTTAGTATAGCTACTGACAAAAAGATATTCTGATAGTTAATGCCTTCGTGCTAACTATATCCTTTCGCTACTAGCCTAGCCTTGAATGTCTCCATATTTTCATCTGTACCTATCTTTCTCTTGTAAATTCATTTACTTCTAATAGAAACTATACCTTCATATGGATCCACCAAGGTTCAGACTTGGTTTGAGCGCATTGAGTCAATGTCTAACCTCATTGCCTCTAATCATTTTTTGGAGTCGATATCTGATATTATCTCATCATAGGTCTTGGGATTATCACTATGAATCCCATTTCTCATGAGAAACATTTTCTCAACATCCTTTGAAATAGTACCTAAGTACCTTTCAGGAGGACGAAAAATTCTATTTGACCTTTAAGGTGGAAGAACTTGTATTTGGATTGGCTTAATCTGATTGAGTTTCATAGGTTCCTTTGTTCGTTGTTATTGGAAAACTTTCTCCTCTTGCTTAATCTATCTTTTGATGCCACCATCTTGAATAAATTATTTTTTAAAAAAATAGCATGTCGGCTCACAATCATATTGTGGTCTTTCGAAAGATAGAAATAATATCCTAACGATTCTTTAGGATATCCTATGAACCGTGCTTTAAAGAACCTAGACTCTAACTTATCCGCTTGTTGTCTCTTGACATGAGCCGGACAATCCTAAATTTTGAGGTGACTCAGACTTGATTTCTTATCATGCCATATCTCATACAGTATGATGAAAATAGTTTTAGAGAAAATCCTATTTAATAAATAAATTACAGTCATTAGACTATATCCCTAAAGAAACTCAGAAAGATCTGTGAAGCTCATCATAGATCAGACCATATCTAATAGGATCCAATTTTTTCATTCTGAAACTTTGTTGAGTTGAAGCGTTCTAGATGGATCCATTAAGAGATAATGTCATTATCCTTAAGATAGTTTAGAAATTTTTGACTAAGGTATTCATCTTCTCGATCTGATCGAAGAACCTTAATGGATTTTTTGGTTTGCTTTTTTACTTCATGTTTGAATTCTTTAAATTTTTTAAAGGCTTCAGACTTATGTCGCATCAAATACACACATCCATATCGAGATAAATTATCGTTAAAGATGATGAAGTAGATATAATTGCCTCTGATTGGCACATCAAAGGGATCATACACATCTATATGTACCAGGGCAAGTAGATCTATGGCACCCTTTTCCTATATTCTACAAAAGAAAGCTTGATCATTTTGCCATGAAGACATGATTCACAAATCAGATATGACTCAAAAGTCAATAAACTTAATAACCCAAATTTTTTTAATTTATTAATCCTATTTTCCGCTATATGACCTAGCCTAAGGTGCCATAGATATCTATCATTTAGGCTATCCCTAGGTCGCTTTGATCCTTTGGCATTCATGTTTTGCTCGATATTAAAAACAGAAACATCAATATATAACTGATAGAGATTATTAATAAGAAAATTACTTATAATTTTATTTCTTTCAAAAAAAATATTATAATGATCCTTAAGAAAACTAATTACATAGCCTTCTTATGCTAAACAAGAAATAGAAATTAAATTTTTGCTTATTGCAGGCACAAAATAACAGTCCCTAAGTACTAGATATAATCCTGACGGTAATCGAAGATGGTAGGTTCCCATGACCACAACAGCAACTCTTGCTCCATTTTTGACATGCAGGATCATCTCATCATCTTTTAGCCTCCTGCTCTCCTTAAGATCCTGCATAGAAGTGCACAAGTGAGCACTAGAATCAGAGTCAAGCATCCAACTGGATGCAGAAGAAACCATAAGGTTAGATTCTATTATGAGTATACCTCTAGAAGGATCTGTCACCTTTTTATTTTTTAGGTTGGCCAGGTATAAAGGGCAGTTTTGCTTTCAATGGCCGTCTGCATTGTAATGAAAATACTTTTCTTTATCGACAGCTTTCTTCTTTGGCTCTCCCTTCTTCTTCTTCCCTCCATCTATCTTATACTTCTTCGCAGACTTCTTCTTCTTTCCAAAAAACTCTCTTGGAGAAAGTCCGCTCCATAGCAAGCAATGAGCCCTTTGAATCTTTCAAAGAAAGTTCAGTAGTAACCAGCATATTCATCAATTCAGCTAAGGTACATTACAACTTATGCATATGAAAGTTCATGATAAATTATCCATACACATCAGTCAAGGGCTGCAAGATCACATCATTTGCAAGTCCCTATCTAGCTTGACACCTAGCTTCTCAAGCTCTTCTAATTTTTTGATCATCATCAGACAATGATCTTGAGCCGACTGCCCATCACGCATTTGAGTCTTAAAAAGTCTTCTAGTGACTTGATACTACTTGACTGCGCGACTCTTTTCACCAAACAACTCTTATAGGTGAGCCAATATTTGGTGAGCAATCTTGATATCCTTATGTTGGTGCTGAAGCTCATCAGACATCGAGCCAATATGTACTACCTAGCTTTATTAGCTTCATCCATCCATTTTTTCAGAGATGCTCTCTGATCAGCAGATGGACATGCTAGTAAGGTGAGGGGTCTTGATCTAATACATGAGTCAACTTTTTAGAACCTAAAATAATTTTGTAGTTTCGAAGTTAATCCTTATAATTAGGTCTGGTCAGTCTGTGGTTGTTCAGGATACAGGCTAGTAGGTTGGACGCAGATATTTTTCTATAGAAAGTCAAAGTTCTTAGTTAGATTTTATAATTAGACTTGATCAATTTATTTAAAATTTTATTTTTAAATAATTAAGCTTTCACTATTTTCTTAGATCCCTACACTTTCTTAGTAGAGATGTAAAAATCTTCATAATCATTGATTTTTAGTGGATGGTGCGGTCCTATCGACTAGCTTACTAGTTCACCTAATAGTTATTGATGATGAATCAGTTAATGAGTGGACAACTCTTGTCCAATGATTCTCTAATTATGATGTACTTTAATCCGATCTCTAATTCATGAATCTCATCATGTCCGAAATATTGATCTACTTCTTAATTAAGTCACACCTACCATTTGCATTAATTAGATTCCTGATTGGGTCCCTCACCATATCCAAAATATTGAGCCCAACCTATCCTCCAATCTATAGCATCCAATGCCTAATAGACATGATTGCATCTTTTCGATGCAATTGAACCACTGTAATCAATTAAGCATAATCAACTCCGAGAAGGACCCACACATCTATAATGGTGAAAGACCTATGACTTAATATTTTCTTAGAAAGTTTTAATTTAGGTCTCTTAGACTTGACTTAACTTAGTCATAATAATTATGACCAACCTAGTGGCATAGGTTAGCTCGAATCGTTAGCCACCTCAAATCAGAGCTGGGTCAACTCAAATGACCAAATAAGTAAGACCGGTGGAAGGGATATATCATTAACTCGATAAGAATGCATTCAAATCGAGTAGCTTCTAATTAAAAATCAGTCAGTTATATCTATCAAGCTTATCTTAGACACCAAATTGTCGAACTAGAATAAATCGGGTTAGCCTACAATCCAAGCTTGAATCGTGGAGCCAAATTAGGTCTTGACTTGGTCGATCACATGTTATTGTGAGTCAACCTTGATCCAAACTTAATCCTATTAGGCTAATCAATTGTAAGCACTTTTGATCCCACCTAACCAACTCTTGATTTGGTTTAATCAACTGCTAGATCTAATTGAGCTACCCAATCCAAATTTATGAAGGTATCTTAGATTTGAAAAATTTTAAATTTTAGAACTAATTTATTTTATAATCTTAATTCTTAATTAAGTTTGAGTTCATAAACAAAAATATGTAAAAAATTCTATAATTTTAAGATCTAGAATTTTATAAAAAAATAAATTTTTAATTTTTGATTAAGGATAAACGCGTAGCACCCTACACGCTATAAGATCACCCCATCAAATGGAAAGAGAGGGCCTTTAAACCCTTCTTACTCTTATGATCAGGCGGCCAAGGGAAATGTCTTAATCGGAAATAATTATTACACTACAAAATAATAAGATTTATAACATATATCACATATATAAAATTATAGATCTAATTATGTATGTTCTGTATACAACTCATGTATCAAACAATAAATCATATATGCATGTTTTCAAATATGATATATCTCATATAATTTCTAAAAAATAAAATTTTAAATTGATCATATCAAAATAAAATTTATTCTAGATAATGCATAGAATAATTCTACAACTAATCTAGACATACATCAATCATATCTTATATAAAAAATTTTAAAAAAATATATTTTTTATTTTTTAGATCTGATTATAAGATTTATAACATTAAAAAATAGAAATAAAAAAATTTAAAATATTTTAATCATATGAAAAGAAAGATTATACTAGACTGCACATAGAACAGTTCTACACTTAGTTTAGACATGCATCTCATACATCATTGATATAAATAATAAAATTTTAATTTTTTTTAACTTTAGATCTAATCATATCTGATGTGATATCTAAAATCATTAATATCAAATCATAAAATAAAATTAAAATTAGATCTAAAGTAGATCTAAAGAACTACTAATACAGCTATGATACCAGTTGAAGAAAAAATGATTTATCTGCTGCTGGATCATTTAGAACCAATCAAATCTATAAGAAAATTTTAAAAATTATTTTAAATAAATTTTAATCAGATCTAAAAATTCTCAGATATAATCCAATTGATCTAATATTAAATATAAAAGTTAAAATTAAATAAAATTTAATTTTTATACTTGATTGGATAATCTGATTATTCCGTCGATGATCTACTGCATCCAAAATTTTGGATTAAGCCACGCACATGCCTAGCCTCTACCGGTATCTACTCAGGTTGGTTCTAGATGTCTTCTCCTTCTGAATCTGATCTTCAAAGATTAGATCTAGATTTGATCTGTAGATCCTTCAAATGACTGCTGAAGGTTGCACGTTCGTCTCATGAACACCATCACGTAGAGCTTGATCTTCGCACCAATCTATTAGAAATATGTTCCAAAGCCAATCGTCAGTCTGTTAACAGTTGTGCTACTTATTGTACTTATATATGAATTATCAAATAATAAAAATTGTTTTGACATTTTTCATCATAAATTTTATTGTCTTCTAATGAACTCCTGTATTATGATGAAGTTCTTAGGACTATCTAGATTTGACAAAGGAGGATTTATCATTTAGTCCTTAAATTATTCACGAGCAGAAGATTTGTTATTTAGGATGACAATATTTATCGAGTATAAGTTATTGTGTGCCATATAGGTTGGTTGTCCTCATAACTAAGGAGTATTGAGACACTGGCATGGCATGTAAGTGAGATGTATGGATACATCTGCACTGAACGTGACCAACTTTGAAGCTTTTTTTCTATCAAGATTAGCCCCGAAGAATATGGGTATAAGTGTCTCTTAGACTTAAGACCTCCACGGTGACTTGCAAGCAACTCACTATACTTAGGTATCGGACTACCTGAATTTTTAATTCAGTGATGGAAGGCTACTGGGTGTAGTCAAGTACTTGGCTGGTCGGTATGTGAGTGAAGATGGGATTGATTCCTCCAAGTATTGGAACAAGTGCATCGCTGTATTTTAATTTAGCAAATCCTCGATCGGGGTAGTCCATATGATGGATGCTAAATTTTAAAATATAATGTGGATGAATTATAGGATTGACAGTAAATCCTAGATCATCTTTTTGAGCATTATGATCAAGGGGATGAATTATACGGTAACCATATTCCATAGGTTCGTCATTATTACGTTACAATTTTTCAACCTATCCGAACGTCAGGTATCATTACTAGATGGTCACATCGATTGGTACAAAAAATTGATTCCTATGCTTTCGGCTTAGGATTTGAATCTATGGGGTCACACACATAAGGAGTTCCTACTTAATCTGATGGCTGATTATGAGTCTTGATGACCTAGGACATTATGGTCAAGAGTTCTACTGGACTGAGACTCTGAGTCCTACTCATCTAGAACTCTCTGATAAGGAGTTTCATTGGTCTGAAACTCTAAGATCATGAGTTTCATTCGTTTGGGACACTGGGTTCAAGAGTTCCACTGGATTGGGACTCTTCAGGAGTTTCATGTTGATGGAACTCTATTATCCGATAACCCATCCAATTTGGACTCAAATATTTTTGGAGGATTAATTAGCAATTCAATTATTGATTAGCTTAATTTGATTGAGTGATGAGAATTTGATCAAGTTTGATTGAATTTGATTCAATTGAGTTTGATCCGATCAGGTCATGAGATGACCTAATCGCTATGGGAGTTTTGACCCTGATTTGATCAGGACCTGGACCTAATTAATTTTTAATTTAATTAAAATTTTATTGGATTAGGCTAAGCTTAATTTAGTTGGATTTAATTTGGTCTAATTGGGTCTAGATTAATTGGTTTGGTTGAAACCAATTAGGACCAAGTCAAATGAAGTTTGAATTCAAACTCTCCCATGCGCCCACCATTTTTGACTTTTCAACTCTTGTTCTATACCCAAAATTTTTTGTACATAACTTTTCTCTCACCCAAAAGGTTTCTGCACCTCCTCTCTTATCTTGTTTTGATCTGGTCCAAGAGTTGGATTGGTTCAAGTAAGTTGAGTTTTGAATTCAACTTAGTTTGTTGGATGTTGGAACCAATCCAACCTTATCTACTTCCCACGCCCTTTCTTTTATTTGTTGAATATTTTTAGAGAAATAAAAATATGTGCACGTAGAAAGAGAGTCCTTCTATGTGTTAAACACATGGGAGGAGGTGTTGAATAAAGATAAGAGGCTCATTTGATTTTTGAAATCGAGTGGATAAAACCTCCCAACCACTCGACCCTTATCACTTTTCATACATTTTTTCTATGGTATTCACGTCAATAAATTATGAGATTTTTTGTGCATGCATAATAAGGGGTTAGAATTATGTGGTAAAAATTTTAGACTGATTGGGAGTCCATTTTGAGCAAAAAAAAATCTTAGAGTGAAGGTGAGCAGGATCCTACAACACTTCACTTTTCCCTCATGCCTCTATTTTCTTCTGATTTTTGCCTCTAAGGATACCTAATTTTTTGATATGATCTAAATAGGATTTATAGATATGAAAGTAATATTTTCATAAAAACTTTTTTCATAAAAAAAATTCACATAGAGAGGGCATGATAGGATTTTTAGTGTGTCAAGGTTTTTGGGCCGAGTGAAATCCTAGTTTTGGAAATCTAGGTTCGGGTGGAAAGATCGAGTGCTGTGAGCATCGGATCGCCACCAAATTTGAAACACCTCTTCATAATCCTCCAATATTTGTGTTCTAATTTTTTGGAGTATTCAAAAAATCAAAAAGATACATGATTGATTGGATCGATCATGATCAGCCGTCGAAGATCCCGATGAGGAGCTAACACTCCAGTGGAGCTGGTCGGGATCCAAAACTCCATATGGACCATCCATAGAGGTCGGATAAGTGTGCGGCTATAGCATAATATCATAACTTCTTTTGATAGATTCAGATGGTGGAGATCAGCTACCTGCGAAAAGGTATCGAGTTCTGAACTCGTATCGATCAGCAGATTTGATTTGCTGATCGAATGCATTTTAATTTTCACATATTAGCATGTTTAGATCCTGAGTATGATTTATTTGATATGATCAATGCATGTATAGTATTAATTTTAGATTAATATTTACTTTCGCTGCTATTTTATTCGAAAAAGTTTCGAATATGCATGTTTAAATCCTACATAATTTTTTGCAAATGATATCAGAGCAGATTCGCTAAACATGATATGCTTACATATTTTAGATTGATAATTTAAATTTAATCTAAATATTAATTTAATAATCTAATTAATTAGATCTAAAAATTAAAATTCAGATCGTACAGATTGCAGGTTGTCCTACTATAGGGTTTACCCCCTATAGTGAAAAGGTTGTCCTGGTACGTTGCTGATCTATATCGTTAATCTTTAAATCTTAAATTTGATCTAATATTTTTATGATCTAATTATATTAAATTTTAATCTGATTTGTGATCATGAATGCATAATTAGATAAAATTTGATTCATGGTTTAGTATTATATAGTGTATATAGTTCAAATTAAACCCTACAACTAGTATTATTTGCGAATTGAGCCGATTCAATTTTAAAGTGAGTCGACTCAATTAGTAAATAATACAAAGTTATAAAGAATCTTTCAAAAATTTAAAAAATATTTTTGAAATATCGAACCCTAACCCATAGTCCATAAAATTAATTAAATATTAAGTATAATGATTTAGTGTCTAGAATTATGAATTAAGACTCTAAGTTATTAATCATAAAACATGGGTTATTGGGTTAGTTGAATTAGATCCATAAATTGGGTTAGACCTAAGGTTAGTTAAAGAGTGAACTAAATTAGAGTAATTGATCAATCTAATTAAATGTTAATTTAGATTAGGTCAAGGACTCTATAGACTCAATTACAATAGTTGTAGTTGGTCAAGTTCGTATCTTTAATGAGGGCCAAATGGACTTGATTCATGGCTATGCAATCGAACCCAAAATTACTAGGTTGGTCAAATTAAAACTAGTAAATCGGATGGTGTCTAAGATAAATTTGGCAGTTTGACCAGTAGTTTTTAATTGAGAGCTACTCGCACTAATTCGATCTTTAACGAGTTAATGGCATATCCCTTCCACTAATCTCACTTACTTGGCCATCTTGGTGAGTTAGGTTTTGATTAGATCACTTGGTGATTCAGGCTCACCCATGTCAATTAGGTAAATCAGTCTAACTAATTTAGGTGCTCCTAATGCCAGCTTAGATTAGATCTTTTTTATCTGACTTAGTGAAGTCAGAGGGAGGATCAAAATTGGCTCACTTTTCTTAAATATGTTAACTAAATTCTCTAAAATTATTAAGGCCTTCAAAATAAAATAGTTATATAGATTACTAAACCATAGTCTTCCATTAAGTTGAGTGATAATAGGTTTATTAATTTGATAATCACTAAAGGCCCAAAGGTCTGGTGCTTACTGACTAATGAAATTATCATGCATAAAATGATGATTTAGTTAAATCTTTTTGATGGTGGTTAGATTGGCCGATCAAAGTCGGGTCTGATCATTTATTGATTAGATAAGATCAAATGTGGTCATGTTAATGGTTGGACCTAACCGAACTTTTTCAGTGGAGGCCAAAGCCTACTGATTAGATCTTCGGGATAAAATTGATATTACTAGAAATTATTTAGAGAAGCAATTGATTTTGATCCTATTCATAGGTGCACATAGGTTGACCAATCAAAGTTGGGCTCGTGTATAGTCTATGTGGATTCTAGTACCCACTAAAAAATTAAAGTAATTTTTTGAATTGGAGGTAGAGGCTACCAATTCGTATAAAATAGTAGAAGAATCTTTAGACTAAAGTCCAGATCTTTAGGATAATTGATTCATATACTAATTAGGTTTGGTTTTCCTTATTATGCAGAAATGGCCACTAGTCTGTCGCTCTGGTCATGTTACATAATGACAAAATAATGGGATCCAACTACGATAGCTAGTATTGTAAGTTGAAAATCATCCTAGAGCGTGAGCGGATCCTTTATGTCATAACAGATCCTACACCTGAGGAGCTAGCTCCAAATGCTAGAGAAACGGTCTGAGACACTTATCAGAGGTGGCTCAATAACTGTACCACCATTCAATGTATAATGCTGGCGGTAATGAACAACAAGTTCAGTTGCAAGTTTGAAAACGTCCAGCCACGGGAGATGCTTCAAATGTTGAATGACTCCTTTGGCACACTGGACGATGTTGAAAGGCACAAAATAAGTTATGCCATTTTCAACACTCAGATGAGGGATGGGGCCTCAATCATCGATCATGTATTGTATATGATCGAGATGATTGAGCGCCTTAGCAAGCTGAGCTTTCTCCTGCACGAGCAGCTCGGTAAGGATGCGATCCTTAATTCCTTGCCCAAGTCCTTCCTCCCCTTTCTAACTCATTTCAGAATGACAAAGCCTGCAGTCAACTACCATGGATTATTGGAGTTGCTGTAGAACTTTGAGAAGGATCACCAACTCCATAAGAAGATGGTGAATGTAGTGAGAGGATCTTCTTCTGGTCGTCGACTCTTTAAGAAAAGAAAGAAGAACAATAAGAAGAAGAGCAAGAAGGTGCAGCCAAACACCATGACGACTGCACAGGGTTGGACCAAGAAGTGCAAGCCGAACCAGAGCCAGGCAGAGTGCTTTTTTTGCAAGAAGCAGGAGCACTGGAAGAGGAACTGTCCTCTGTATATTGCCTTCCTAGATCTGAACAGATCGAGGAAGAAGCAAGTGATTGTTGGGCAAGGTAATTATATGATAACATCTTATAATTTTTTCTTATTTAATTTTACTGCCTGGATATTAGATACTGGAAGCCCTTATCATATTTGTAATTCTATGCAAGGCTTGCAGGTCAGTAGGAGATTTGATTAAGGTGAGAGATTCTTGAACGTTGAAGATAGAAGATAAGTTCTAATTCTAGCTTTAGGAATCATGAATCTTATAATCAATTCAAATAAAATTATTTTTAATGAATATCATTATTGTCTAATTTTCTTATTGAATGTCATTTCTGTAGGCCTTTTGGCCATGAATGATTTTAAAATATCAATAAAATTTTTTTTATAATATCATTTTGAATGGTGTTACAATTTTGATTGGATAATCGAATAACAAAATTTATTTACTTTCTATGCCTATTAACGTTGTTCAATCCTTCGATAAACGTCCTAGAATTAGTGATGTATCTAATGTCTATCTTTGGCATTGTAGGTTAGGTCATATTAGTAAGAATAGAATTAATAGGTTAGCTCAAGAAGAAATTCTTGAGGTTAGTGATTGTAAATCACTTTCGACCTGTGAATCCTGGCTTCTTGGTAAGATGACCAAGTCACCTTTTACTGAAAGAGGTGAACGATCACTGAACTCCTATGTCTAGTACATTCAGATGTATGTGGATCCATGAGCTCAAGTGCCAGAGGTGGATATTTCTACTTCATAACCTTTATAGACGATCTATCGAGGTATGGGTACGTCTACTTAATGAAGCATAAGTTGGAGTCATTTGAAATGTTTAAACTATTTCAAAATGAGGTAGAAAAGTAAATTGGAAAGAGTATTAAAACTCTTCGATCTGACTGAGGGGGTGAGTATCTTTTCAATGAGTTTCTGATATATCTTGAGAAGAATAGGATTCTTTTCTAATGGACCCTTCTTGGAATACCACAACATAATGGTGTGTTAGAAAGGAGAAATCGGATCCTATTGGACATGGTTCGATCCATGATGGGGTTCGCTAGTTTGCCGACCTCCCTATGGAGATATGCGCTCGAGTCATCTTGTTACATTCTAAATAGGATTTTGAGTAAATATGTTAATAAAACACCATATGAGATATGGATACAGCGTAAGCTAATGCTTTCACACCTTAGGGTTTGGGGTGTCCGGCTTATGTCAAACATTATGTCAAACATTTAATGACAGACAAGCTTGGACCTAGGTCTGATAAGTATAGTTTTATAGGTTACCCAAAAAGTACCAAAGGGTACTACTTCTATTTTGCTTATGAGCAAAAAATATTTATCAGCCTTAAGACAGTCTTTTTAGAAAAGAAGTTCCTTGGTGAAGGAACTAATGCCTCTAAGGTTGAATTTGATGAAGTATGATAGGTGGAAGAACAGATACAAGTTGTTGAACCAAAGCTGGATCTGATTACATTAGATCCAGAACCCATTGTAGATGTACCCTTAAGGCAATCTGGTAGAGTACCACATCAATCGGATAGATTCTATAGTTTTCTGATTTGGGATGGGGATCCTATCGAACTCGATGAGAACGATCAAGACCCAATCACCTATATGGATACAATGTAGAGATCCAACTCTGAGAAATGGCTTGAGACCATGAAATTTGAAATGGAATTCATGAAGGTCAACGATGTATGGAGATTGATTGACCCATCCGAAAGAATAAAATCCATAGGGTGTAAGTGGGTCTTCAAAAGAAAAAGAAGCACAGACGAAAAGGTGGAGACCTATAAAGCCCATCTGGTTGCCAAGGGATATTGTCAATGTTATGGTATTGACTCTGACAAGACGTTCTCTCCTATGGTAATGCACAAATTTATTCAGATTATGTTTGTCATTACTGTCCATCTGGACTATGAAATCTGGCAGATGGATATGAAAATGACTTTCCTAAATGGAGAGCTGGATGAAGAGGTGTATATGATACAGCCTGAAAAATTCACATCCATAGATAAGTCTAAGGTGTGTAAGCTTCAAAGATCTATTTATGGACTTATGCAGACATCTTGGAGCTGGAACATACGATTTGATAGAACAATCAAAATGTATGGCTTCGTTAAGAATGAAGAGAAGTCCTATATATACAAGTGGACTAATGGTTCAGCAATAGTATTCATAGTGTTGTATGTGGATGACATTCTCTTAATCGAAAATTATGTTCCTGCATTGCAAGGAATAAAGATCTGGCTGTCATCATAGTTTTTCATGAAAGATCTGGGAGAAGCTTCCTACATCCTAGGGATGAAGATCTATAGAGATAGATCTAAAAGATTGCTTGGATTGTCCCAGTTTACATACATTGACACTGTGTTAAAATGATTCAGCATGGAGAATTCTAAAAAAGGCTATCTACCGATAGGCTATGAAATTTCTCTTTCAAAGAGGGATTGTCCGACAATACCTCTAGAAAGAGAGCGTATGAGTAGAATATCATATACTTTGATAGTGGGTTCTATTATGTACGCCATGATATGTACATGATCAGATGTGGCATACTCACTAGGGATAGTGAGTAGATACCAATCTAATTCAAGAGAAAACCACTAGAAGGTTGTTAAAATCATTCTGAAGTATTTAAAAAATACTAAGGACTAGTGGGTTGTATATGGTGAATCGAACTTGAAATTGGTGGGGTTCATAGACTTCAGTTTCTAGTCTGATCATGATGATAGCAAGAGTGTGTTGAAATATATTCATCCTTAATGATGGGGCCATCTGCTGGAAGAGTTTCAAGCAGCACACTATGGTTGATTCAGTTTATGAGATTGAGTATGTCGCTACATCAGATGCTGCCAAAGAAGTGGTGTGACTAAGAAAATTTATTACCGAGCTTGGAGTAGCATCCTTCCTTGATGGTCCAGTTCTGCTCTATTGCGATAGCTCTGGAGCCATTGCTCAGGTGAAGGAACCTAAGGCACACCAACGAACGAAGTATATTCTGTGCCGCTTCCATCTTGTCCGAGAAATTATGAATCGAGATGATGTCGACCTTCAGAAGATTGATGGAAAGGAGAACCTGGTAGACTCATTCACTAAAGCTATTGTGGTGAAGAGGTTCAACGACTTCAAGTCAAAGATAGGTATTAAATACTACATCGATTGGCTTTAGTCCAAGTAGGAGATTGTTGAAAATATGTTTCAAAGTCAATCGTTAGTTTGTTGATGGTTGTGCTACTTATTGTACTTATATATAAATTATCAAATAATAAAGTTATTTTAGTAGTTTTCATCATAAATTCTATTATTTTCTAATGAACTCCTGTGTTGTGATGAAGTCCTTAAGAATATCTAGATTTGACAAAAGATGATTTATTATTTAGTCCTTAAATTATTTATGACCAAAAGATACGTTATTTTTTAGGACGATAATGTTTATCGAGTATAGGTCGTTATGTGCCATATAGGTTGGTTGTCATCATAATCAAAGAGTATTAAGACATTGGCATGGCATGCAAGTAAGATGTATGGGTACATCTGCACTGAACGTGACCAACTCCGAAGCTTTTTTCTATCAAGATTAGCCCCGAAGAATATGGATATAAGTATCTCTTGACTTGAGACCACCATGGTGACTTGCAAGCAACTCACTGTACTTAGGTACCAGACTATCTGAATTTTTAATTCAATAACGGAAGGCTACTAGGTGTAGTCAAGTACTTGGCTTGTCAGTGTGAGTCAAGATAGGATTGATCCTTCTAAGTGTTGGAGCAAGTGCATCACTATATTTTAATTTAGCAAATCCTCGATCGAGGTAGTTTATATGATGGATGCTAAATTTTGAAATACAATGTGGATGAATTATAGGATTAATAGTAAATCCTAGATCATCCTTTGGAGCATCGTGATCAAGGGGATGAATTATATGGTAATCATATTCCACAGGTTCGTCATTGTTGCATTGCAAATTTTTAACCTATTCGGACGTCGGGTACTATTGCTAGATGGTCACATTAATTGGTATAGAAAATTAGTTTTTATGCTACCGGCTTAGGATTCAAACTTATGGGGTCACACACATAAGAAGTTTCTACTTGATCTGATGGCTGATCATGAGTCTTGATGACCTAGGACACTATGGTCAAGAGTCCTATTGGATTGGGACTCTGAGTCCCACTGGACTGGGACTCTGAGTCCTACTCATCTAGGACTCTCTGATTAGGAGTTTCACTAGTCTGGGACTCTAAGATCATGAGTTTCATTCGTTTAGGATACTAGGTTCAAGAGTCCTATTGGATTGGGACTCTTCAGGAGTTTCATGTTGATGAAACTCTATTGCCCGATAATCCATCTAATTTGGACTCAGATATTTTTGGAGAATTAATTAGCAATTTAATTACTGATTAGCTCAATTTGATTGAGCGATGAGGATTCAATCAAGTTTGATTGAATTTGATTCAATTGGGTTTGATCCGATCAGGTCATGAGATGACCTAATCGCTATAGGAGTTTTGATCCTGATTTGATCAGGATCTGGATCTAATTAATTTCTAATTTGATTAAAACTTTATTGAATTAGGCTAAGTCTAATTTGTTTGAATTTAATCTAGTCTAATTGGGTCTAGATTAATTGGTTTGGTTGAAACCAATTAGGATCAAGTCAAATGAAGTTTGAATTCAAACTCTTCCATGTGCCCACTATTTTTGACTTTTTCACTTTTGTTCCATGCCCAAAAGTTTTTATACATAACTTTTCTCTCACCCAAAAAGTTTCTACGCCCCCTCTCTTATCTGCTTTTGACCTGGTCCAAGGGTTGGACCAGTTCAAAGTAAGTTGAGTTTTGAATTCAACCCAATTTATTGGAGGTTGGAACCAATCCAACCTTATCTGCTTTCCATGCCCTCTCTTTTATTTATCAAATATTTTTGAAGAAATAAAATATGCACACGTAGAAGGAGAGTCCTCCTGCATGTTAAACACATGGGAGGAGGCATTGGATAAAGATAAGAGGCTCATTTGATTTTTGAAATTAAATGAGTGGTTAAAACCTTCCAACCACTCGATCCTTATCTTTTTTCATGCATTTTTCCTATGGTATTCACATCAATAAATTATGAGATTTTTTATGCATGCATAAAAAGGGGTTATCATTATATGGTAAAAGTTCTGGAGTGATTGGGCATTAGTTTTGGGTGATAAAAATCTTGGAGTGAAGGTGAGCAAGGCCCTACAACACTTTACTTTTCCCTCATGCCTCTCCTCTCTTCTCTTCTGATTTTTACCTCTAAGGTTATCCAATTTTTAGATATGATCTAAATAGGATTTATAGATCTAAAAGTTATCTTTCCATAAAAACTTGTTTCATGGAAAAGCTCCACACAGAGAGGGTGTGATAGAATTTTTAGTGTGTCAGGGTTTTTGGGCCGAGTGAAACCCTAGTTTTGGAAATTTGGGTTTGGGTTGGGAGATCGAGTGCTGTGAGCATCGGATCACCATCAAATTTGAAAAACCTCTTCATCATCCTCCAATATTTGTGTTCTAATTTTTTGAAGTATCCAAGAAATCAAAAAGTACATGATCGATTGAATCGATCATGATCAACTGTTGAAGGCCCCGACGAGGAGCTAGCACTTCGGTGGAGCTGATCGAGATTAGGAGCTCTGTGTGAACCATCCATAGAGGCCAGACGAGTGTGCGACTATAGTGTAACACCACAGCTTCTTTTGATAGATTCAGATTGTGGAGATCAGCTACCCGTGAAAAGGTTTCAAATTCTAAACTCGTATCAATCAGCAGATTTGATTTGCTGATCGAATGTATTTTAATTTTCTATCACATATTAGCATGTTTAAATCTTGAGTAGGATTTATTTGATATGATCAATGCATATATAGTATTAATTTTAGATTAATATTTACTTTTGCTGCTATTTTATTCAAAAAAATTTTGAATATGCATGCTTAAACCCTGTGCGATTTCCTTCACAATCTCCTTGGATCTTTCTCACTGTTTGTGCTCAACTTTTGGGCATGAAAAAGGGGAAGAGGAGGAGGATGAGGGGGGATGGAGAGGTGTTAGGGGTGCCAGCACCTTGGCGTGGAGATGGGAAAATCTTAAACCCTAGGCGCAGCAAGGGTTTAAATAGATCCTTCAGCACCATGCAGTGCCACACAGGTCCGACCAATCATATCGCTTGGATTAATCAGATCTAAATCTGATTGGCCATGCTTTGTCATCTGATCCAATCAAGTTAGAGACCATAAATCTTTCCTTAGGAGGCACCAAGTTTGGATAAGCCCAAATACTTTGGCGCCCAGGTGTTTGAAGCCATCAAGTAACTATGGAGTCCCATCTACATGGGACTCCTCTTTTCCCCATGTGTGCATGCCAACTAGGAGTGTGCACACATATTATGTGCATGAAGACTAAGGAGGCACACGCCCCTAGGAGATCTCCAAGGGGGGCGCATGCTCATCCCCTTTAATTCCCGTATATGGGTCAACTATTGACTCGATGTCCTGACAGTGACAAGAATTGGCAGATCTTATGCTATCGAATATAGAAATTGATAGATGTTATCCTAATCCCATTTGATGGTTTAGGATAACATTTTTCTGATCAGAACAAAGCCATATAGGATCCTTAGATGAGCCCAAACTAATTTGGCTCAGTCGAGATGAACTAAAAAGACTATAGAAGGAGAATGTTTGGCTCAATCGTATGCTAGCATGATTTTCTTAAACATAATTGGATCTAATCTAAATCAATCAAACTTGATTAGCTCAATTGATGACATTCAGACCTAAATTCTTGTTTGTGTAACTTAGTTAGGTTTAATTCCATATGGTAATAAGACATGTCGTGATCTTTATCATCGACATCATCAAAATATCTTTCGATGGATCAAAATTTTTTCGATTCATATAATTTGATTGATCAATCATTAAGATCATTCTAATTGCTCTCAAAATCTACTAGTGATATCTAGCAGTATATAGTGGCAATCCATCAAATCTGAATATGAATCTCTTGGTGCAGCCATCTATGTAATTGGGTTCTTCTATCTTGAGCTCCTACAGGATTAGGGTTAAGATGAACTCATCAACCCAACATCCATCATATGAGTTAATCATTCGATTCGAGTCTGATGTAAAATCTTAATAGAAACTCTTTCTATCATCTTCACACTGTCATGGCCATGGACTTATGGATTTGATCTCATGATCATCATAGGGCTACTCCTCATCTACCGAGATAGATAGATCTCCTATTGGTGCAATCCAATTTATATAATAAACATGCCATAGCCAACATACACCTCAGAATTTTGAATAGCTAGGTGATCAAGTTATGATGTAGTCAAACTATAACATCCTCAAGATAAACTGCCAATGCACCTCAGATCAAACAACTAGATACACCACTGCAACATCCAGCTAATCATCGACAAGAAGATAGACTTTCTTATGACTGATCAAGATGGTTACGCTTAGTGCCCTTGTTCTTTAACGAGTACCTATACTGTCACTTCAGTATCTCCACATTGTAGATTCAAGACTCATCTATCCTAAGAAAGTGGTTATACGCCAATCTTCTAGATTGATCACTATCCTCATGATGATCTTATGGTCAGGAGCAGTTTATGAGTTAATTATGAAATTTATGTCTTAAATTTTTAACTCTTGAAAATATGAATTATCATTATTATTAACTCAATGAATATATTATAGACACTTTAAATACACATTATAATAAAAAATATTTTTTTATTAATTTATAATAAAAATTATAAAATTATTTCTTGAAGTGTATTACAAGTGTCAGTCAATCTAGCTTCTAGGGCATACATCTAACATAAAGATTTATAAAAATAGATCTAAGAGGATGCTTGGGTTATTTCAGTCCACGTACATAGCAACTATGCTGAAGAGGTTTGGTATGAAGAATTTCAAGAAGGGCTATCTTTTGATAGATCATGAAATTTCTCTCTCCAAGAAGCATTATCCGACAACTCCTGAAGAGAGAGAGTGCATATGAGTAGAATCTCATATGCTTCAATAGTAGGATCTATTATATACACCATGATATGTACGAGATCAGATGTGGTATATTCACTAGGAGTAGTGAGTAGGTACCAATCTGATCTAGAAAAAATTACTGAAAGATGGTGAAAATTATCCTTAAGTATTTAAGAAATACTAAGAACCAATGGCTAGTTTATGGTGAATCAGATTTAAAACTTATAGAATTTATAGACTCTAGTTTTTAATTTGACCATGATGATAGTAGAAGTATGTTGGGTAATATCTTTACCTTAAATGGTGGAGCCATTTATTGGAAGAGTTTCAAGCAGTACACTATGACAGACTCTATTTGCAAGATGGAGTACATCACAGCATTAGATGCTGCAAAAAAAGCTATATAACTAAAAAAGTTCATCACCAAGCTCGAAGTAGCATCCTTCATTAATAGTCCGGTACTGCTTTAATGCAATAGTATTGGTACCATTGCTCAGGTGAAGAAATTGAAGGTATACTAGTGAACGAAGCACATACTGTGCCACTACCATCTAGTCTAAAAGATCATCGATCGAGATGACATCAATCTTCAGAAGATCGATGGAATGAAAAATCTGACCGACCCCTTCACTAAAGCTCTGATAGTAAAGGAGTTCGACAATCACAAGTCGAAGATGGATTTTAGATACTGTATCGAGTGGCTTTAGGATAAGTGAGAGTTGTTGAAAATTATGTTCTAAAATTAATCGTCAACCTATTAATGATTATATTATTTTATAATTATAAATAATTTATTATTAAATAAAATAAATATTCTAGCATTTTTATCATAAAGTCTACATCTTCTAATGAACTTCTTTATTATGATGAAGTCTTTAGGACTATTTAGTTTTGATAAAGAAAGAATTTATTGATTAGTTCTTAAATTGTTCACGATCAAATGATACGTTGTTAATTAGAATGATAACGTTTATCGAGTATAGATCATTGTATGCCATATAGGTTGATTATCCTCTTAACCAAAGAGTATGGAGATACTGGTATAGCATATAGATGAAGTATAAGGATACATTGTCACCGAATGTGATCAACTTTAGAGCATTCTACTATCGAAAATTGCTCTAATGGGATATGGGTATAAGTATCCCTTAGACTTGAGATCACCATGGTAGTTTGCAAGAAACTCACTATGTTTTAGTATCAAACTATCTAAATTTTTAATTCAGTAACAGAAGATTTTTAGGCATAGTCAATCACTTATGAAGTTGGTGAGTGATCAAGATGGGATTGACCACTTCAAGAGTTTGGAGAAAATATATTACTGTATTTTAATTTAGCAAAATCTTGATCAGGATAATCCACATGAGATGAATTTAGTATTTTGAAATATAATGTAGATGACCTAATCAGGATTGATTGTTAAACTCTGAGTCATCCTATAAACATTTAGATCAAGGAGATGAATTATATGAAAATTATATCCATATGAGTTATAAGAATGTTGCTTTACACATTCGACCTATCCGACCGTCAGGTACCATTGCTAGATGGTCATTTTGATTTATATAAAAATTTATTTCTATGCTACCAACTTAAGTTCAAACCTATAGGATCACATTCATAAGAGATCTTGATCTGATCAGATGGTTGATCAATGATTTAGAATCGTTCTAAGGTCAAACAATCAATATGATTGATGTTTGACCTAGTGCAAGTATTACAGGAGGATCGATTAGCAATTGGATTGCTAGAGGGCTGAGATTAAGTCTAATTGAATATGATTTAATTAGATTTGATTTGGACTTGATTGGATCAAGTTCAATTGATTTATTGGATAAGCCAATTATAAGAAAGAACAAGTCTCTGTTCAATTAAGACTTATATGCATCCAATTTCTAATTTGATTAGAAATTAGATCATATTTAAATTTAATTTAATCTAATTTAATTAGGCTTTTAGTTGGATTAAAATCATCTCTAATTGGGTTACATTAGTTTTGATTTAATTAGGTTCAAATAATAAGTTGGACCAAGTTAAAACTAAAAGTTCTAGTGTGACTCCCCCTCATGCTAATTTCTTTGAAATTTTATGAAAATTTTTATTTCTAGAGAGTATTCATGTCTTTTTTATGTCTCGCACCATTTTAGAAGAAAATTAGTTGTAGAATAGGTCAAAATAAATAAGTTATTTTGACCTAGGTCTCTATTTGATAGAGTTTGACATGTCATCTTTTCATATCTCTTTGAGGCACCAAACCATCCGATTTTCTTCTAATTTTTTTATGAAAAATAATTTTTTTTTTTGCATATATTTCCTAGAGTCCATGAAAAAAAAAAAGAAGGAACATCTAAGAGTTGGGCATCCCAATCCTTGCTCAATTTGGACAAACCTTTCTAGGTATTTGACCTAGACAAGGACTCTGTCATAACTCTCTATTTAAAGAGAGTTAGGGCATGATTTTTCTATAAATTTTAGACCTGAGAGAGAGATTTGGGGCGTGGGAAGCTTGGGTGCAAAGAGGATCTGGGCATGGTACTTCATTGAGACATAGACCGTTGTGTCTTGGTGAGAGAAAAAGAAGGAAGAAGAAAGGGTTCTTCTCTAGGATTTTTCTTGATTCTCTTCTTCCTTCTTTTATGAAATTTTAGAAGAGTGATTTCCTTTCCAAATTCTCTACTTCTTCTGATTATTGGAGGGTCTAGATTTGGAGAAGGAGCCTTCTGAATAGCTATCAAAGAAGGATCAGCATAGTACTAGCATACTGTGCTGATTTTCTATCGTAGGACTTTAGATTGACAATCGAGATTTTGTGTGAAAATTCTATAAAGGCTAGATGCGTATGCAGCTTGGAACGACAACCTCAGTCTCGGATCAGTGAGTTGAAGAACCTAACTTGCAAAGGTAAGAGAGATTTGATCTTCTTTTTCTTTCTAGATTAGATCTAGTATAGCTTTGATGTTGATGTGATCAATATCATTTTTACTTAATTTTTTAATTTTAGATTTAATAGTATGCATAGATCATGAGATAAGATCCTAGATTTAGGATTAATTTATATATTTTAATATATTAATATAATTAGTTTATTACTTTTGCTGACTGATTTTGAAAAAAGTTTCGAAATATGTTCATCAAATCCTAGATCTTTTCTTTCACGTAGTTCGATGATCGTAATTTAATCGAGGTCTACTGTTGAGCCGCACCAAGCACCCGCCCTCTGTAGGTATCTATTCGGGCTCAGATCTGGACAACTTTTTTGACTTAGATCTGCCTTCAGCATGTTGGATCTATCTAAGTTCTCCTAGATCTGCCTTCGATATGATCGTCAGTAGGAATTAGATTAACACTTGATCGCTTCTTCTTCTTTAGTGCAGACAGCATCCAACCCTTTGAGTGCTTTAAACAAGATCAGCCCAACTCCTTTGGGTGTGGAAGAGAGGAAGAAAGTGGAGAGGAGAGGGAGGAGGCATGGAAGAGAAATGGCAGGGCTCTGGTAGTTTCTAAAACTAAGATCCTAAACCATTTAACAGGTTTCTATTTATAAAAATAGAAAACTAAGAATCCTTAGGCTTTAAGTCACTGATCGGGTCAAACGACTTAAAGCAAAAGGACTTCGAGAAGAATGTGGCGCCTCTCCTCTTTTCTCCATGCAATTTGTCGAACAAAAATTTAGATGGGACGTGCACCAGCCTTATCCAGATAAGGGTGGTTGGCGCCTCATATTATCCTTTAGTTTGAATCAAATCCAAACAACCTCTCACTTATTTGATTAAATTTGAATTCCATTCAAATTTAATTAGATTCTTATCCATAAGATGAGCACACCAAGGGGCGTGTGTGCTCTCTTTCTCTCTCTCATTCTCTGATGATGCATACCCCTTAAGAAAAAATAAGAGGGCATGCACCCCTAATTCATGTGCACAAAAAAAAAAGAGAAAATGAGGGGGGGCGGCTCAAACTTAGCACCCCTCATTCTTATCCAATCCAGGTGACCTAGGGCATACCAAGTCTCGGTATCCCTGTGAACCAAATCTAATTTGGCTATGCCCTATCCAATAGAAAATCTAAAATAGGAGAAATTAGGTTCAATCATGTGCTAACATGATTTTCTTGAACTCAATAGGATCAAATTCAATCCAATCAGACTATATGAGTTCAATTGAAACATCCATAGAAAGTTTTACATGTATCGGCCAATCTGACATCTAGGGTATGCATCTAACATTCCTAAGTTGGATGACCTTGCCAAGGTCATCGACCTTATAGGATTGGAGCCCGACTGATTTGAATCTTCATCTAGTCTTGACCCTGCTTTCTAATCACATGTTACTTTAATGAAGCAAAATTATTTTCAGGCATACCTCTTCTTTTGTTTGAATATTAGATTTAACCTTGGAGCCCTCTTCTTTTTTCTTTCTTGAAGGTCCTAATCAATCTTAAGATGTCTCCTTGGCTTAGTTGTACTAAGACCTTTTATTCCCGATGGTTCCAATCAATATTGAGATATCTTTTTAGCTCAATCATGCTAAAACTTTGAAGAATGCTATTTTGGGAAAGAACTGAAATATGATTTTTTTTTATTGTTCCTAATAAAAGGTACAAAATTTAATTTTACAATTCTTACCATGGTTGGCCTTGACAATATCAGAGCTCAATTGTTCATTATCTTCTCATTCGGTATCCTCGATCTATTTGGATTTGGTCCTACCACTCAGATCTTCTAATCATGGACCTTCTCTCACTATAGCTCCTCGATGTATAGAAGCGATCATCTAGGCAAGTAGTTTGTCATTGTCTAGCCAGTCTAGGATTCATTTGTCCTGCCTAGTATTCTCATGTGGGTTGTCGACGTAGTAGCAAGGTGCCCTCATTGCATGAGGGCTACAATTTTACTACTCAGTTGGAGACATTCATTGATATCATGCCTGTGGTCCTTATGGACTGGCAGTATTTGATCATGTCCCTCTTGTCAACAGGACTTTTCATATTTTTTGAGGCTAGCTAAGATCTACTTGGTCCTGAATCACCATAAAAAACCAAGCTCTCAGAGCATTGGGAAGAGTATATCCCTCAAACTTTCAAGGTGGACTCCAAGGCCTTACGAAGATCTCTTCTTCCCGATCATGTTTTCTCCTTAGCTCATCCTAGTCGTGACTTTAGTATTTTCTGCCATTCCTTCCTCCTGCTACCTTCTTTCAAGCTACCATGGCCTTCTCGGTATGGATATATTTATTCACCCAATGGAGAAGTTCAACCAAGTTCTTTGGAGGTCTTTAATCCAATAAAAAATCGAAGCATGAGCTCTTTAGCCTAATTATTGCTATGGCTACTATAATGGAATAATCTAGCTAGCGCATCTCTAGTGTCTTAGCATCAAACATGTTGATATAGTTTCGAAGAGACTCATATTTCATTTGCTTGATGGCAAATAGGTCAGTAGAGTTCTTTTTCTACTTTTTATTATTGAAGTGATTGATGAATATGCAAGCGAGCTAGTCAAAGCAACCGATCAAGTCTGACCAAAGAAATATCAGAGCTGAGTAGCCTTCTTGAGAGTAGCAGGAAAGGCCCATCATATCATAGCATTGTTGGCTCCTCTGAGTAATATACAAGCTCTAAAACTCTCTTGATGGTTCATTTGGTTGGTGGTACTATTGTAGTGCTCAAACTATGGCATCTTGAATTTCTTTGAAAGGGGCTCCTCCATGATCTACCTAGTAAAGAAAGGATTGTCATTGCCTCTAGATCATCTCTTGCTCCGACCTTTTGTCCTTGTATGACCTTGATCTGGCGGTGCATCACCCTGATTTCATGTTGGAAGTTAACCTCCCATCTAAAGGGTTTTTCTCGAAGGCATGGAAAATAGTTGCTAGAATTAGAACTCGTCTTGGAGGGCTACCTGGATCAATCATACCTTCGGCCCAATGGTGGCTACTATCTGATGTTAAACCATCTTAGTGGTTCAGCTAGCTAGTTGTGGGGTTACCGGTTTGCTGTTGCAAGTCCTACACAATTATTATTAGAGCCTACACTTGCTAGGTGAGCAGGTTGAAACGTCTAGCATCGATGGCTCTTGTGATTGGTTAAGGAGATTGAGATATTGGGAAACTAGGCAGAGAGCTGTCAAGATTAGGTCGGATGGATACTTGATGGTTGCTTCTTCTGAATCTCATAGCTTTTCTTCTTTCATTTTTCACATATGGCATCAATTAATTACTACTAATCTTGATATGTTAATGTGGACTGCCTCCATAAATAATAAGAAAGAGTTGGAAAGCTCCCGATTGGATCCTCTGATGTTTAAGTTATAGAAGATTTTTTAGTGAAAAGTAACAAGGAAGAAGAATAATGCTAATACTAAAAAAGAATGGAGCAACAATGCAATCGAGTATCAGAATTGAGCAGTTACCTTTCGTAGAGGATCTTCGAACCTACTTATAGTAGAAATACTGAATCTATCCTAATAAACTTGAGGTCATGCCGTAACAATCTGCTAACATGACATAACAAACTAGAGATATGTTGTAACTGGTTAGCATGTGACAAAATTGCAGGACCTTTGTGCATCTTTGGACAAAAAGAGTCGAGCTGCCTTTCCCACAAGAAGGACCTACTGGACTTGAGTTGATTGCTGAGTTGACCAGTCACCAAGTCGAGTTGTAGGGCTTTAGCTTTGGTGATCAGCTGCTGCTGGTTTGCTCATTTCAACTTTCAGGTTAGCGTGGGGTCCCGACCAGAATGTCTTAAAGAATCCTTAATTAGGCTTGGGGATCCCGACCAGAATCCCTTAGATAATCCTAAATTAGGCTTGGGTCATTATATAAATTATGAGCCGAACGAATTTGATCGTGCCACATCACTTGAGTCATTCATTGCCACATCAGCTTCTTATCACTAACTAAATTTTGTAGGCTGGAACTTGATTTGAATCAAAAAATTTGGCTTATGTTTTGATCTAAACTTGATGTTTGATACTTGAAAGATTAACTAATAGCTAAGGTTCCAACTTAGTAGTTGAAATGAAAGGTAATGTTCCAAGTAAAATATGAAACTCAAATGTTTGACTCTTCCAATTATTACATAAAACCTCATAGTAAATTAGGGGATGATGCTCTGGTGAACCTGTTGGAATACCGGAATTTGGAAACTGAGATAAATTGGCTTGGGTGGGCATAATACTATTTAAGTAAAACTTGTCTAAATCGGTGAAAAACAGACACGAAACAATGGTTACCAATCCAAGAAGGCCCTAAACCAACATTAGGACCAGATCTAAACGCCGGAACCAAGAACATTTCATGCGAGGCTAACGAGAGGAGACGAAGAAGAAAGGGAAGGGGCATAGAAGTAACCCTCTAAGTGTCTGCACAAAGAGGAGGTTTCCTTGACCTCCATAAGCCCATGGCATCCGAGATTGTTCGTCTAGATCGGGTACACTGTGATCAAGTTCTCAAGCCAATTGATATTTGTTATCACATAACTTTTTCTAGATTAATTTCCTTCAGTTTACGATACGATCAGTCCAATAATAATATTTCTTCTGAACCTTGGATACTTGCTTCAATAATGAAAATGTTACGAAAATTTAGCAAGATTTAAAAATAATGTAAAAGTATTATTGCATGTATGTGGGTTTTGAATAACATACAAAAATCTCCATACCAATGAAAACAAAAATCTTAATGAGGTTGACTCATCAGACCACTAAGTGAACTCATATCCGAGTGTTTTTTGCTGTTTTACTAGTTTTTCTGATCTGCATAAAAATTACGATGATGCAAACCCCCCCTATAGAGAGAAATAAGCTAGTTTTTACTTGGCTCAGTATTGTATTCTTCTGCAAAGTCATGTGGTTCTTGAATATCTTTATCTTCCTTATTTTCATAATATTTTGTATTGCGGTTTAGGGCACGTCTCAGTCTCCTCTCCCGCATACATGAGGCCTTACGATTTTGCCTTTTAAAAGAAGCCTCACGAAGACAAGAGTACTTTCTTGCCATCTAGCTCATGTTTTGTCTCATGTGATGGACATCTCATGGAGGAGAGAAAGTACCATTTCATATAAGCTAGAATCTCCTTTGACTTACTAAAGATGCTATCAAGGAAGACTTTGTGTGTGTGTGGGCAGAAAGTATCTCATGAGGAGAGAAGGTCCTACTCCTTTCTTTTGACTCACAAGGGACTAAAGGTGCGGTCAAGAGAGACTCTATGTGCATGAGTAGAAGCAGTTCTCATAGATGGTGCCAATTTTGGAGTCTCATTCCTTCTCTTTGACTCATAATCGACGTGGAACTAAATGTACTATCAAGAAAGACTTTGTGTGCATAGGCGGAAGGTGGCCCTGTGTGCATGGGTAGAAGGCAATTCCACTAATGTTGGGGCCTCATTTCTTCCTTTTGACTCACAACTGATGTGGAACTAAAGATGCTACATTCCTTTCTTTTGACTCATAATTAATGTGGTACTGAAGGTGCTGTCAAAAGAGACTGTATGCGTGAGCAAAAGGCGGTTCCTCCAAACGACACTAATGTTGGGGTCTCACGGTTTTACCATTTAAAAGGTGCATCATGGAGAGAAGAATACTTTCTTACCATCTAGCTCAATTGAAGGTATTATCTATTTTGATCCATATCAGCTGCCGTACGATTTTATCCCACATGATAGCATTGTGAGGGAGAGAAGATTCAATTTCATATAAGCTAGAGTCCCTCTTGACTCACAATCACGATATAGAACTAAAGATACCATCCTCCAATAATATTTTATATTTTATTTTTTTGCAAGCCTCTCTTAATTTTTTTATCATCTCCTTCTCTTATGCAAGCTACAACACTGATTTGAAGCAATGTTAAACTAAAAAGAAAGAAAGGAAAAAAAAAATGCTAAACTAACCAGCAACTTGCGTAGAAAGCTAATCTCTCAAATAGTTTGTAAAAGTGTCCAACTAACTGCACTTGAGAAGAACGGCCACCTAATTCTGAGTGATCAGGCCCACCCAAATATAGAATTGGTGATACACTAATTATTAATCAAATTATGTTTTCTCGAGATTAAATTCTACTAAGGATATAGCTAATCTACGGCTATATGTCATTGAGAAACTTAACATCCGATCCTTTTCTTGACCATCATTTTTCACCCGCTCCTTTGACTTTTAGCGTATAATATTTAGTTGTGCACGCACTTATATGAGGTTTGCACCCACTTAGTCTTATACTGCACATTTCTATACTAGCTCTTGTGCATAATTAATTTATTTTTGCACATGGTTATATTATCCATGCATATTTATATCTATGTGCACACAATAATCACGAGGTCAGGTATAATTATAAGTAGAGCCAGAGACTAAACATTAAACAGTGTAGGAATTATAGGATGGGAATTTAAACTTTCAATCAATAAAAATTAAACATCAAATGGTAGTCAATCACTAAATTGGATGCCAATTAACTTTATGTTATAACCTAATCATTTTATTAAACAATTTCACCAGCATACCATATATTCCATAAGCATCTACCCTGGTCCTTTTTTTTTTTTTTTTTTTGCATGACACCAACAGAACATTCATACAATTTAAAATGAGAACAATTCTTTTGTGCAGGAAAAAAAAAAGTACAGATTTGGTCTTCCCTTCAAGGATTAAATTAATTTGCTTTCTAATTGGTAAATGACTAGTATAAGGGGGTGAAATTGAAATCGAATTAGATGTTACTATATGACTATCTGTATTTATTTTATTTGATGAATGTAAATATAGATATAATATTAATCTGATATAAAATTAAAATAGATACGGATATACTAAAAAATATGGATATAAATATAAATATAATTTAAATAACTAAATCTTATAATCATAATATCAAAAATATTATTAAGTAAATAGTAAATCAAATTAATAATATATTAATATAATCATTTATTTTTTAAAAAAATTATATTTTATATAAAATCAAATAGAATTATAAATAAAATTAGATATTTGGATATGAAATGAATAGTTATTTATCCATATTCATATCTATTCTATTTGAATATAAATAAAAATTTCTATATGATGGTTATCTAATCCTCTTCTGGAATTTTTATTGGTATTGTAAGTATTTGATGTGGATGGACTTGGATTTGGATTTGGATTTCTTCTTGAAGGAGTGGACCGTTTACAACTGACGGATCTTCTTCTATAGACTTTAGTGAAACCTGACGGTATTTTTGGAATTATGGTGTATCCTACTGGTAAGGATGGACTTGGTGATGAGTTGCGGAAAGTCTGGATACCCGCATCTTGAAATCTTGGAAAAGTGAATCAGATTAATCCACATCACCTAGTCTTTCACTAGACTTTTTTCTCCACTGACCGATATATGAGTACAGTCAATAGGCCCAATTAGAGTTCCATCAAGGACAATCTCAACAAAAAGTAACCGTGAAGCCCATGATTTTCACCCATGGTTTTATCAAAACCAACGGAACAAGCAAGGATAAAAGCATCAAAAGCATCAAAGATTCTTCCTTAAAAGAAGCAAAACCAATTCCTCTTTTGAACTCAATTTTAAAATAAAAAATTGATAAAATTGCTTGCCATCTTTCAAAAATTTATTTGGAAGCTAAATTTTTGATATCTTTTTTTAAGATATATTTTATGGATTGACAATCAATACGAAGAAGAAACTTTTATTTGAGTAAATCACTTTGAAATTTAAAAATGTAGAAAATGATTGAATGCATTTTCTTTTTGATTGTTGAATGGTTCTTTTAAGATGAGTTCCAAAGAAGTGAATTAGACTAATTATTCATTGTTATCTAATTTTTGTTTGAGGATACCTCCATATCTAATATCAGATGCATCAGTTTTAATAATTTTTGAAAGTTTTAGATCAGCTAGATAAAGACATGGAAGCGTTTTTTATCTGCTCTTTAATGGTTTTGATAACTTGAGTGTGTGCATCCATCCATGGGGGCGGATCTTTCTTGAGCCTATCATAGAGAAGCTTGATGATTGGTTTTACATTTTGATAGTAGTTTAAGACAGTTTAGGCTACCTAAAAATCTTTGTAATTATATTTTGTCAAGGATCTTGTCAAGCAAATTCGATTGATCTTTGAATGGGTTGGATTGTTCCTAGATTAATTTTATGTCCTAGGAATCTAATCTCAGTCTTGAAAAGTTTTATTTTTATTTTTGATAGAATTAATCCATTTTTGATAACTTTATATTTAAAGATTTGAAGATGTTTGAAATATTGTTCTATTGAATTTGAGAAGATTAGGATGTCATCAATGTAAACAATGATAAATTTTATGAATGAAGTGAAAATATCATTTATTATCTTTTGAAATTTAGAAGGTGTATTCTTGAGGTGAAAGGGCATTACATTCCATTTGTATTGTCCAAATGGGACTGTAAATGCAGTCTTGTATCTATCTTTTTCATAGATTTATATTTGCCAAAATCTAGATTTTAAGTCAAATTTTGAAAAGATCTTGGCTCCTACTACTCTTGATAATAAGTCTTTCTTGTTTAGAATTGGATATCTTATCCATTGAAGAGCTTTGTTGAGTGGTTTGTAATTAATAACTAATCTTGGTACTCCTCTTTCAAGTTCTGCTTTTTTTTTGACATAAAAGACAGCACAACTCCAAGAAGATTTACTTGATCTTACAAGTT
This sequence comes from Cocos nucifera, assembly GCA_006176705.1. NCBI lineage: Eukaryota > Viridiplantae > Streptophyta > Magnoliopsida > Arecales > Arecaceae > Cocos > Cocos nucifera. The sequence goes on along the minus strand of QRFJ01002338.1, from coordinate 578,062 downwards.
TTTTGTTAAGTAAATCTTAGATTTCATTCTTGTAGTGTTCAATCATTTGAAAGTTTATTTGAATAGGTCTAGCTTTTGTGGGTATCTTGCATTCATTGAAGCCTTTTTCATATGGCAATTCAACAATATGATGCTTTCTTTCCTAAAATGCATTTGGAAGATCTGAACATATCATTTCTTGAAATTCTATTGTTATGTTTTGAATTTTCTTATTAATTTGAGAATTGTTTAATTATTTTTCTATTCTTTTATGACTTACTTCTTCTTTTAAATATTTAATCTATTTTTGTTTACTTGAAATTAAGTTTATTGTTTGGTCTTTTAGGGAATTCACAGTTTTGTAGAATGGTTGATGGATGAAGAAAAAGGTTAAGTATTGTCTAAGGACTTGAGTCCTAATACCATTATCATTAACAGTAAATGGCTTAATCAAACTTAGGAATGAAGTTCCTAAGATGACATTCTTGTTAAGATTTTTGACTAAAATGAAGGGTGTCTTAATGCAAATTTCTTCATTGCAAACGAAGACATTTGTCAACTTGTATTTGATTTTTGTTGGTACAGAATCTGGTTGACGTCGGATCGAGCTAGAGTTGAGGAAGAAGAGGTTACCACTGATGATCTGCAAAATAAAGTCCTGCTCGGAGTCGATGGTGGTGGCTCTGATAGGATCCTTCGATGATCAAGTCAGCTCTTCTGGCCAATAGAAATAGAGTGCTCAGGTAAAAATTCAGTAGAGTTTTAGAAAGAAAAAGAGAGCTTAGAGAAAACGTATCTAGAGGGTCCCTTTTTACAGATGGAGCTTATCGTAACCATCCGGTAGTAGGCTGCTCCGGGCCACATGGAGTTTGTTATGGAGAGAGGTATCCATTGTTGTAATATGGCCATTCGGTAGTGGGCCGCTTAGAGCTACGTGGAGTTTGTTATGGAGAGAGATATTCATTGCCATGAAGTGGCCGTTCGTTGAGATTTAATAGCCGAAGTTCAGAGGAAGCAGGTGTTGAATGGTGAAGAGCTTTGACATACATCAATTTCAGAGGAGTTTAAACTCCTAAAGGAAACTTTGACTGAAGAAAAAATTCAGAAGGAGTTTGGCTCCTGGAGAAGTCCGACTGAAGAAAAAATTTGAAAGAAGTTCGGCTCCTAGAGGAATCCGACTGAAGAAAAAGTTCGAAAGAAGTTCGGCTCTTGGAGGAATCTGACTGAAGAAAAAATCTGGAAGGATTTTGGCTCCTGTAAAAATCTGACAGAAAGAGAAGTTCGAAAGGAGTTTGGCTCCTGTAGAAATTTGACTGAAGAAAAAATTCGAAAAGAGTTCGACTCTTGTAGAAATCTGACTGAAGAAAAAGTTCGAAAGAAGTTCAGCTCCTGGAGGAATCTGACTGAAGGAGAAGTCCGGAAGGAGTTCGGCTCCTGGAGGCACTAGACTGAAGGAGAAATCCAAAAGGAGTTTGGCTCTTGGAGGAGTCTGATTGAAGGAGAAATTTGAAAGAAGTTCGGTTTCTATAGAAATCTGACTAAAGAAGAAATTCGAAAGGAGAAGAAGTTCGGCTCTTGAAAAAATCCGACTAAAGGAGAAATTCGGAAGGAGTTTGGCTCCTTAAGAAATTCGACTGAAGGAGAAGTTCGGAAGGAGTTCAGCTTCTGGAGAAGTCTGAATGAAAGAGAAATCTAAAAGAAGTTCGGCTCATGTAGAAATCCGACTGAAGGAGAAATCCTAGAGGAGTTCAGCTCCTGAAAAAATTTGACTGAAAGAGAAGTCCGAAAGAAGTTCGGCTCCTGAAGAAATCTGACTGAAGAAAAAGTTCGAAAGGAGTTTGGCTGGGATTCGATCGTTGGAGGAGTCCAGTTGGGTTCGACCGTCAGATGAGTTTGACCACTGAATGAGTTCGACCGCTTGAGGGGTTCGATCGTTGGATGGAGAATTCTCGATCGAAGCTCCTCTGGGATCACTAGTTGCATTAAGCTAAGCATCAGGCTGGACTTCGATGGGAGCGAAATTTATCTCCAACACTAGTCCCCTACTCTCGAGTTCGAAATTCGAAGAAAGAGAGTACGAAAAAGGCGATTGCTGAAATCCAGCCTGATGCTTAGCTTAATGCAATTAGTAATTTTGGAGGAGCTTCGATCGAAAATTCTCCTTCCAGTGGCCGAACCTCTCAAGTGGCCGAACTCATTCAGTACCCGAACTCATCCAATGGCCAAATCCAATCGGACTCTTCCAACGGCTGAACCCCAACCGAATTCTTTCCAGACTTTTTCTTTAGCCGGACTTCTTCAGGAGTCGAACTTCTTTTGGACTTCTCCTTTAGTCAGATTTCTGCAAGAGCTGAACTCCTTCCGAATTTCTCCTTCAATCAGATTTCTACAGGAGCCGAACTCCTCCTGAATTTTTTCTTCAATCGAATTTCTCTAGGAGCCGAACTCCATCCGAATTTCTCCTTCAGTCGGATTCCTCCAGGAGCCAAACTCCATCCAGATTTCTCCTTTAATTAGATTTCTACAGGAGCCAAACTCCTTCCAGATTTCTCCTTCAGTCGGACTCCTCTTAGAGCCAAACTTCTTCCAAATTTCTCCTTCAGTCTAGTGCCTCCAGGAGCCAAACTCCTTTTGAACTTTTCCTTCAATCGAATTCCTTCAGGAGCTAAACTCCTTTCGGACTTCTCCTTCAGTCAGATTTCTACAGAAGTCAAACTCTTTCTAGATTTTTCCTTCAGTCAGATTTCTTCAGATGCCGAACTTCTTTCAGATTTCTTTTTCAGTCGGACTCCTTCAGGAGCCAAATTCCTTCCAAATTTTTTCTTCAGTCAAAGTTTCCTTTAGGAGTCTGAACTCCTCTAAAATTGATGTATATCAAAGCTCTTCACCATCCAACACTTGCTTCCTCCAAACTTCGGCTATTAAATCTCAACGAACGGCCACTTCATGGCAACGGACATCTCTCTCCATAATAAATTCCACATGATTTTGAGCGGCCCACTACCGAATGACCACATCACAACAACGAACATCTCTCTCCATAACAAACTCCACGTGGCCTTGAGCAGCCCACTACCAGATAGTTACGATAAGCTCCGTCTATAAAAAGAGACCCTCTAGATACGTTTTTGTTAGATATATGTGCCCTAGAAGCCAGAATTGGCTGACACTTGTAATACACTTCTAGGGGCAAAATTATAATTTTGACTATAATGAATAAAATGGATTATTTTCTATCACATATGTGTATTTAGTGTCTGTGATACATCCTTTGAGTTAATGGTAATGATAATTCATATTTTCAAGAGTTGAAAATTTAAGATATGAATAATCATTGTTAACTCATAAAATGCTTCCGACCATAGGACCATCATGAGGATGGTAATTGATCCGAAAGATTGGTGTACAATCGCTTCTCTTTAGTAGATGAGTCTTGAGTCTACGGTGTGGAGACACCAAAGCGAGAGTATAGGTACTCGTTAGAGAACGAGGGCACTGAGCATGACCACCTCGAGTAGTCATTAGGGAGTCTACCTTCTCGTCAATGACTGACTCGATGCTGCAGTAGTGTGTCTGGTTCTTTGACCTGAGGTGCATCGACAGTTCACCTTAAGGGTGTTATAGTTTGACTACACCATTACTCGATCTCCTAGCCATATGGAACCCTGAGGTGTATGTTGGCTATAGCATGTTCATTATAGGAACTGGATGGCATCAAGATGGAATCTATCTACCTCAGTGGTAGAGGAGCAATCCTATGATAATCATGAGAATCAAGTCCAGAAGTCCATGACCATGGCAGAGTAAAATAATAGAAAGAGTTTTTATTTAGATTTTCACATCGAACTCGAATCGAATGATTACATCATATGATAGAGACTAGGGTTTGACGAGTTTACCTTAACCCTAATCTGATCGGGGCTCAAGATAGAAGAACTTAATCACACAGGTAGCTACACCAAGAGGTTCGCATTCAGCTCTGATGGGTTGCCACCATATACTGCTAGGTGTCACTGATGGATTTTGAGAGCAATTAGAATGATTTAGATGATCGATCATTCTAGCTGTTCGAATCAGAAGAGTTCTGATCCATCGAAAGAAGTTTCGATGATGTCGATGATAGAGATCATGACATATCCCATTACCATATAGAACTGAACCTAACTGGGTCACACAAACAAGGGTTTGAATCTGGTGATCATCAATTGAACTGATCCAGTTCAATTGATCTGAGTGAGATTCAATTAGGTTCAAGAAAATCGTGCTAGCACTCGATTGAACCTAACGTTCTTCTTTTGTTATCATAAATAAGTTGTCCTGTCTGAGCCAAAAAAGTTTATGCTCAATCAGAGGCCTTCATATGGTTTGACTGGAGGTTGTCCAAGTCAGAAAAGGTTGTCTTATTTTGTAAGACATTACCTATCATTTTTGGTCATCTGCCATTTCTTGTTCTTTGACTTTGGTCAAAAGTCTACCTTTGACTGGTCAAATGTTGACCATTGACACTTTAACTTTTGACCACATGTCACGCACCTATTGAAAGCTGGTGGGGGCTTGTCCCCCTGCTAGAACCTAGCAAGGAGGAGGGTGCACGCCATCCTAGGCGTGTGCCCAAGTTGGAGGCACCTAGGAGTCCTTGTTTGACAAGGACTCCATCTCCTTTTGGATTTCAATTAGAGTTCTCCTAAGAACCAACTTTGACTGATCTTAGGCATCCTCTAAGGAGAAATCCAGGGAACTCTATTCCCACCAATTAGATTTAGATCTGATTTCATAAAGAGTTATGATTGATTGGGAAGAAGAGAAGTTGGATCACAGACAGTCTATAAATAAGATCCTGCGCCCAACCCAAATTATGAATAGAAGTTTGAGAAACCCCACGCCCCAAGGCTGCCTCTCCCCTCTTCCTCCATGCCAAACTCACCTTCTCCCTCTCCTCTCTACGTCCAAAAGGAGTTTTGGACCTTAGTTGGGGCAATCAAGATCAAAGAAAGGCGACTGAAAGCTAGAAGGCTGCGCTGCTGCAAAGGACGACTGCTGATCTTCAAAAGAAGTTTTGAAGATCCTCCAGATCAGATCCAGATCTGATTTTTGGAGGAGTGATAGAGAAGAAGAAGATCTTCAGATCCAGCCCGAGTGGATATCGGTAGAGGCCAGGTGCTTGCATGGCTAGATCCAGAACGTTCCGCTGCAAATAGGATCATCAACGGATAATAGGATTACCCAAATTTGATAAATTAAATTTGATTTAATTTATCCTTATTTTATTTTATTTATTAAAATAATAAGAATCAGATCTAAAACATCCCAGATCTGATACAGATAAAAAAAAAAAAATTGAAATATATTTCTTAATCTAATCAGAACTGAACGAACCTAGACCGAAAAATCAGGATTCCCTTCAGTTTTCTCTAAGCTCTCTTCTCTTTCTAAAATTTTGCTGAATTTTTATCTGAGCACTCCATTTCTGTTGGTCAGAAGAGCTGACTTGATTATCGGAGGTCCTATCGGAGCCACCACCATCGACTCCGGGCGAAATTTTATTTTATAGGTCACTGACGACAATCTCTTCTTCCTCAACTTCAGCTCAATCTGGCGTCAATCAGATTTTGCACCAATAGAATTGATGCTGGATCGAGTTGGAGTTGAGGAAGAAAAGGTCGCCATCGATGACCTGCAAAATATAATTTTGCTCAGAGTCGGTGGTGGCTCCGGCAGGACCCTCCGACGTTCAAGTCAGTTCTTCTGGCCAACTAAAATGGAGTGCTCAGGCAAAAATTTAGCAGAATTTTAGAAATGAGGAGAGAGCTTAGAGAAAACGTATCTGAAGGATATCTTTTTATAGATGGAGCTTGTCGTAACCATCTGGTAGTGGGCTGCTCAGAGCCACGTGAAGTTTATTATGGAGAGAGATGTCCATTGTTGTGATGTGGTAATTCGATAGTGGGCCGCTCGGAGTCATATGGAGTTTGTTATGGAAAGAGGTATCCATTGCTATGAAGTGGATGCTCGTTGAGATTTAATAGTCAAAATTTGGAGGAAGAAGGTGTTGAATGGTGAAAAGCTTTGACATACATCAATTTCAGAGGAGTTCGAACTTCTAAAGAAAATTTTGACTGAAGAAAAAATTCGAAAGAAGTTTGGCTCCTGAAGAAATCCGACTGAAAAAGAAGTCTAGAAGGAGTTCGGCTCCTATAGAAATCTGACTGAAGGAGAAGTCTGAAAGAAGTTTGGCTCTTGGAGGAATCCAACTGAAGGAGAAGTCCAGATGGAGTTCGGCTCCTAGAGGCACTGGACTGAAGGAGAAATTTAGAAGAAGTTCGGCTCCTAGAGGCACTAGACTGAAGGAGAAATTCGAAAGAAGTTCAGCTCCTGTAGAAATTTGACTGAAGGAGAAATTCAGAAGGAGTTCAATTTTTGGAGAAATTCGACTGAAGAAAAAATTTGGAAGGAGTTCGACTTCTAGAGGAGTCCGACTGAAGAAGAAATTTGAAAGGATTTCGACTCCTGAAAAAATTCGACTGAAGAAGAAGTTCGAAAGGAGTTCGGCTCCTAGAGAAATCTGACTGAAGGAGAAATCTGAAAGAAGTTTGGCTCCTGGAGGAGTCTGAATGAAGGAGAAATTCGGAAGAAGTTTGGCTCCTATAAAAATTCGACTGAAGAAAAAATTCGAAAGGAGTTCGACTCCTGAAGAAATCCGACTGAAGGAGAAGTTCGAAAGAAGTTCGGCTCCTGAAGAAGTTCGATTGAAGGAGAAGTTTGGAAGGAGTTCGGCTGGGGTTCGACCATTGAAAGAGTCCGATTGGATTCGATCATTGGATGAGTTTGGCTATTGAATGAGTTTGGCCACTGAAAGAAGAATTTTTGATCGAAGTTCCTTTAGGATCATCAATTGCATTAAGCTAAGCATCAGGCTGGACTTCGGTAGGAGCGGAATTTATCTCCAACAATAGTTCCTCTACTTTCGAGTTTGAAATTCGAAGGAAGGGAGTATAAAAAAGATGACTGCTGAAGTCTACTTTCGGGCTCTGTACCAGTTCAGATTGAAGCTTGGGGGAGATCTTATCTCCAGCCGAGGTTGAAGTTGAAATTAAAGTTGAAGCTCGGAGGAGATCTTCTCCAACCGAGGTTGAAGAAGAAGTTGAAGGAGATCTTATCTCCTGTTGACATAGAAGCTCGGGGGAGATCTTATCTCTAGCAAAGATTGAAGGAGAAGTTAAAGGAGATCTTATCTCCTATTGACGTAAAAGCTCGGGAGAGATCTTGTCTTCTGTTGAGGTTGAAGGAGAAGTTGAAGGAGATCTTATCTCCTGTTGTTGTCGGGCATAATAGGGCCGTTGTTGGGGCCTTTCCTCTTATTCCATCTAAAATGTATGAGGCCTTCGACTTTGCTCACATTAGGATGAGGTTCTCCTCATGTTCTTAATAGACTGTGCGGACACATAAAGGCCATTGTCAGGGCCTCTCTCCCCATCTCATCTAAAATGAATGAGGCCTTCGACTTTGCTCGCGTTAGGATGAGATTCTCCTCCTGTTCCTAATGGGCTGTGGGGGCACAATAGGACCGTTGTCAGGGCCCTCCCTCCATCTCATCTAAAATGAATGAGGTCTTCGACTTTGCTCGTGTTAGGACGAGGTTCTCCTCCTATTCTTAACGAACTGTAGGGGCACATAAGGGCCGTTGTCAGGATCTCTCCCCCCATCTCGTCTAAAATGAACGAGGTCTTTGTCTTTGCTCACATTTAGGATGAGATTCTCCTTCTATTCCTAATGGACTGTGGGGCATATAAGGACCATTGTCAAGGCCTCTCCCTCCATCTTATCTAAAATGAACGAGCCCATCGACTTTGCTCACGTTAGGATAAGATTCTCCTCCTATTCCTAACATGGCCATTATTGGTTGCTTCTTTCCTATCATCATATAGTTTTTACACCAAGAGATAATAACATTGAAATGGAGGAGTTTTATTGATGGAAAATTACTGATAGTACATCCTTAGATTTTTTAAATTTTAAGGTTGTGGGAGCGTCGTCCCTCCAAGCTCCTTCAGGCGATAAATTTTAGACCAAACGACCTTCTCTACTTCATACGAGCCTTTCCAATTTAGGGCAAGCTTCTCCTAGCTCTGAGACTGAGAGATGGTAGATCGTCGAAGCACTAAGTCTCCCACTCTGAATATTTTATCTTTAACTTTGGAGTTATAGTATCGGGCCATCCTTCGCCTGTAGGCCACCATTCGAACCTGAGCGTCCTCTCTTTTTTCTTCAAGTAGGTCGAAGTTGACTCTGAGGTCCTGTGAGTTACGCTGCTCATTAAAGGTCATGACCCACGTTGATGGGAGCTTAAGCTCGATTGGGATGACTGCCTCCATTCTGAAAGCTAAGACGAATGATATTTTTTCAGTCGGTAGCCTTTGAGTAGTTCGGTATATCCAAAGAACATGGTAGAATTCGTCCACCCAGGCCCCCTTTACTCTATCAAGTCTTGTCTTAATGCCCTGCAGCAGGATCCGGTTGGTCACTTCAGCTTTTCTATTTGTCTATGGATGAGCTACCGATGTGAAGTGATAAAAGATGTTTAGATCTTCGCAGAACTCAGCGAACCTCGTCTCAGCAAACTGTCGCCTGTTATCTATTATGAGAATTCAGGGCAAACCAAACCAACAAATGATTGACTTTCAGATGAAGTCCTGTACCTTGGCCTAGATAATTTTTGCTAGTGGTTCGACTTCAACCCATTTGGTGAAGTAGTCGATCGCGATCAGGAGAAACTTTCATTGTTCGGATGCCATCGAAAAAGGGCCAAGTATATCCATTCCCCACTGCGCCAATGGCCAAGGTGCACTTAGTGAAGTAAGCTCGGAGGTCGGCTGTCTTTGTAGGTTTGCATTCTTCTGACAGTGATCATATTTCTTGACATACTCCATAGAATTGGGGTATAAGGTTGGTCAATAGTATTCTCGTCGAAGTAGGTTTTATGACAGGACCCTGGCTCCTACATGACTTTCAAAAATTTTCTTGTGCACTTTCCATAATGCAAAGTCGGCCTTTGAAGGTCGAAGACATCTCAGCAGTGGTAGCGAATACGACCTCTTATACAATTTGCCCTCATACAAAACATATCGAGAGTCTTGATTTCTTAGTTTTCGAGCTTCTTTTGGATCACGAGAAAGAACATTCTCTTTGAGATAGACAACTAACGGATCAATCCAGCTTGGCTTGAGCTCCATCTACATAATAAACTATGATTCCTCCAAGCTTGGATATTTTAGAGTTTCAAAAAATACTTCTTTGGGCAGTTCGGCTAGGACTAAAGTGGCCAACTTAGAGAAGAGGTGGCTCTTATATTTTCTGCCCTTGAAATCTATCAAATGCTAAAACTGCCGAAGACCGAAGTCAAATCCTTTACTTTCTCAAGGTATTTCATCATACTTTTCTCCTACGCTTCATAGTTGCCCCTAACTTGGTCAACCACTAATTGAAAATCACTATGGACTTGAAGTCAATCTACTTTTAACTCTCTTGCTATTTTTAATCCGATGATCAGTGCTTCATATTCGGTCCCATTATTAGTTGCAGGAAACTCGAAGCATAGTGCGTACTCGACGACGACTTCCTTAGGGTTGACTAAGACTAACCCCACACCTGCTCTAGTGGAGTTGGATGAACCATCCATGTATAGGGTCTAAAAATCTTTGAAAAGGTTGGCACTCTCTTGAGAGAGGCTTGATTGCGACAATAGAGCACCGATCTCATTCTGTTCAAGCTCGACATCATCTGGAATGGTACATTCTACTATAAAATCTATCAATATCTAGGCTTTGATTGATGGCCAGGATCGATAATTGATGTTGAATTTTATGAGCTCGATCATCCATTTTGCGATTTTTTTGGAAGCATCTGTTCGATGAAGAATTGCTTTTATTGGTTAATCCGTGAGGACCATTATGGTATACCCTTAAAAGTAAGGTCGGAGTCTTCTGATAGCGATTAGAAGAGAGTAGGTCAATTTCTCCAGCTTAGAGTATCTGGTCTCTGCATCCCTTAGGATTCGGCTTATATAGTAGATCAGTCACTGCATCTTCGCTTCCTCCTTGATCAGAACTACTGCCAAGGCCATCGGAAAGACTGCTAGGTACAAGAATAACTCTTCTCTAGGTTCAAATTTTGCCAGTAGTGGGGGTGAGTCGAGGTAGTTGTTGAGCTTCTCAAATATCCGTTGGCACTCCGTCGTCTAGCAGAAGTTCTTTGATTTTTTGAGAACTTGAAAGAAGGACATGCATCGCTCGACCGATCTCGAGACGAAGCAATTTAGGGATGCCACTTTTTCAGTCAGGCATTAAACTTCTTTGATTGTTCTTGGAGCAGTCATCTTTCGAATAGCTCAAATTTTCTTTGAATTTGCTTCAATCCTATGTCTTGACATCATATATCCTAGAAACTTTTCTAAGGTCACACCAAAGGTGTACTTGGTTGGGTTCAGCTTCATCTTGTGCTTCCTGAATGTGCTGAAGGTCTCTTCGAGGTCGATGAGGTGGTTTATAGAAGCTCGACTTTTGACGAGCATGTCATCCACATACACCTCCATGTTGCGGCCAATCTACTCCTTGAAGATCTTGTTGATCAGGTGCTAGTACGTTGCTCCTACATTCTTGAGTCCAAAGGGCATAATCCTGTAACAATAAAGACCACGGTCAGTAATAAAAGTAGTTTTTTCCTCATCCTTCGGTACCATCTGTATCTGATTATAGTCGGAGAAGGCGTCCATGAAGGTGAGGAGCTCATGGCCCGAGATTGCATCTACCAGTTGATCAATCTTGGAAAGAGAGTAGCTATCCTTTGGGCAAGCTTTGTTCAGTTTTTTGAAGTCTATACACATTCTTCACTTGTTGTTTGTCTTTTTGACGAGCACCATGTTTGAGATCCAGGTCGGATAGTTAACTTTTCGGATGAATCCAGTTTTGAGGAGCTTGTCTACTTCTTCTACGATTGCTTTCTATCTCTCCGAGGCATGGTTGTGTATCTTCTCTTTTACCGATCGATACTTAGGATCAATGGCCAGCCGATGTTTCATGACCTCGGCGTCAATTTCTAGCATATCCATTGGGGCCCAGGTGAAGACATCTGCGTTCTTCATGTGGAAGGTGACGAATTGCTTCCGAACCTCATCCTCCAAGTTAGAGCTGATCTATATAGCGTGCTCCGTGTTTCCGTCATTTAGGAGGACGGTCACAAGATCTTCTATGGGTTCATCCCATTCTTCAGTAAGATCATCGCGGACATCTAGCCCGTCAATAGGATAAGGGTCAAGCTGTTCTTCCTTTCGTAGGACGATTGAGTAGCGGTACTTTGCTAGAGCTTGATCTCTCTAGACCTCTCCGATCCCGTGACTTGTCGAAAACTTTATTTTTAAATAATAAGTTGATACCACTGCTCAGAGCATGTTTAACCCAGATAGATCGAGAATAGCATTGTAGGCAGATGGAGCCTTTACGATTAGAAAATCGATCTATGCCTTAACTAGCTTCGGGCATTATCCTGCAGTCACAGTCAAAGTTATTATGCCCTCAACTGATATGGCATCGCCAGTGAACCCTGCCAATGGAGAGTTCACAGGTCCCAAGTGGTTATTGAGTAAGAACATTTTCGAGAAAGCATCATAAAATACTATGTCAATCAAGCTTTCATTATCTACCAAAATACGGTATTCATCATAGTTGACAATATTTAAAGAGATTACAACCACATCATTGTGCGGGAATTAGACTCCTTGAGCATCCTCATCGATGAGAGCAATGGGCTATTCAGTTCTCCACCTCTTTACTGGCCCCTCAGATCCGCTGGCCTCTTCACGTCGAAGTTCCTCAAAGATAGTGTTGATGACGTCGAGAGGTGGCCGATCTTCTTGTTGTTCCTTCCTCCTTGATGGTTCAGGCTACGACAGTACCCTTGATCGATCTTCTTTTGCTTCAGGCTGACGTCTGAGGAATCGACTCAATCAGCCTCTCCTGATGAGCTCCTCGATCTCGTCTTAGAGCTGAATATATTCTTCAGTATCGTGATCGTGATCACGATGGTAGAGGCAATATTTGCTAGGATTGTGCTTGCCGGGATGAGTGCGCATCCTTAAAGGCCTTGGTAGTTGCTCCTTGATCTCCATCAATACTTGCATTTTTGGAGCATTGAGAGGAGCGTAGTTATGAAATCTTCGGAGAAGAGAACCCCACCGTGCCCTTCTATCGGGACTTTCTTGCCTCCGAGCCTGGGGAGGAGTTCGGGCTTGCTTGCACTCAAAGAGAGTTCGGAAGCATGGTCAAGCTTCACTCGACTTTCCTTCCTCAGTGGGCCTACCCAGCTCGTTGATTCGCCGCTCTTCAATGGCTTCATTGTTCTTAGCCTTGAAGGCCTCTTCAGTTCGGATACAACCTTCAGCCCGAGCCAGCATATCGATAAAGTTTCTGGGATACTTCTTTTTCAGGGAGAATAGCAAATCATTCTTCTGAAGGCCATCCTTAAGTACGGCCATTGCAATCGACTGGTCCAAATTTCGGACCTTCAATGTAGCTACATTAAATCGGATGGCATAAGTTCGGATAGATTTCTCCTCCTTCTGCTTGATATTCATCAAAAAATTCGAACCTCGTTGGGGACGTCAGCTGCTAATGAAATAAGCCATAAATTGATGGCTCATCTAATAAAAAAGAAAGATGGTATCCGACTTAAGGACTGAGTACCAATTTCTGATAGCTCCCTTGAGGGTGGATGAAAAAGCCTGGCATAAAATGGCATCTAGCACACTGTGGAGCAGCATCATCATTTGGAAGGCCTCCAGATGGTCGACCAGATCAGTGGTTCCATCGTAACTCTCAAATTAAGGAAGCTTGAAGTTTGGCGGGATCGGTTCCTATATAATCTTCTAAAAAAAAGAAGAGTCAGTGCAAATATCGTTACCATGGGTGGAGGGAGCATGATGGAGTTCTTCGATTCGTCAGCTCATTTCCTAGAATTTTTGATCATGAAGATCTTCACGATCGTTGATCTCCAAGATTTTTTGGTCGAGAGGGTGTGAAGCCTCCTTCTGGATTGAATCATGGTCCGAGCAAGGGTTCTCCATCATTTGCTTTCCCTTTTCAAAGATCAGAGGCCGGATAGCCCAAGTTGGCCATCCCCAGATTGGATCGTGAGGCTCCAGAGAAGCCTGCTCTGATCGAATCGATGCCGGGGCCTATCGATGTATGGCCTGCATCGCCTTCGTGAGACCGCAAACCTGTTGAGGCAGCAGGTTGAACTACTCTACATCCACTATGGCTGTAGGTGGAGCTTAAGTTGCCAGGATTGGAGCGGGAGCGGATAGGTTTGGATGGAATTTGGCTGCAGAGGCCATTGATCGCTGGATCGAAGCTTTTCTAGGAGACATTCTTTCTCAGGAAAGAACTCTAGAGAAGAGAGATCGCTGTCGAGCACTCCTTTTAGAACAAAAAAATTTCAAGAATAGAGGAACCCTCCTTCTAGCATCAATTTTATTGGTGTAGAATCTGGTTGACGTCGGATCGAGCTGGAGTTGAGGAAGAAGAGGTCACTGTCGGTGACCTACAAAATAAAGTTTCATCCGAAGTCGGTGGTGGTGGTTCTGGCAGAATCCTTCGATGATCAAGTCAGCTCTTCTGGCCAATAGAAATGGAGTGCTTAGATAAGAATTCAACAGAATTTTGGAAAGGAGAAGAGAGCTTAGAGAAAACGTATCTGGAGGGTCTCTTTTTATAGACGGAGCTTGTCGTAACCGTCTGGTAGTGACTGCTCGGGGCCACATGAAATTTGTTATAAAGAGAGGTGTCCGTTGTTATGATGTGGTCATTCGATAGTGGGCCGCTCGGAGCCACATGGAGTTTGTTACGGAGAGAGGTATCCATTTTCATGAAGTGGCCGTTCGTTGAGATTTAATAATCGAAGTTCAGAGAAAGCAGGTATTGGATGGTGAAGAACTTTGATATACATTAATTCCAGAGGAGTTTGGATTCCTAAAGAAAATTTTGACTATAGAAAAAATCTGGAAGAAGTTCGCTCCTGAAAGAGTCTGACTGAAAGAAAAATTCGGAAAGAGTTTGGCTCCTGAAGAAATCTGACTGAAGGAGAAGTTTGGAAGGAGTTTGGCTTTTGAAAGAATTTGACTGAAGAAGAAATTCGAAAGAAGTTCGGCTTCTATAGAAATTCGATTGAAGAAGAAGTTCGAAAGGAGTTCGGCTTCTATAGAAATTCGACTAAAAAAAAAATTCGGAAGGAGTTTGGCTCTTGTAGAAATTCGACTGAAGAAAAAGTCTGAAAGAAGTTCGGCTCCTGAAGGAATTCGATTGAAGAGAAGTCTGGAAGGAGTTCGGCTTCTGGAGGCACTAGATTGAAGAAAAAATTTGGAAGGAGTTTGGCTCCTGGAGGAGTTCAATTGAAAAAAAAATCCAAAAGGAGTTTGGCCCCTAGAGGAGTTCGTCTCCTGGAGAAATACGACTGAAGGAGAAATCCAAAAGAAGTTTGGCTCCTGAAGGAGTCCGAATGAAGAAAAAATTTGGAAGAAGTTCGGCTTCTGTAGAAATTCGACTGAAGGAGAAATTCTGGAGGAGTTCGACTTTTGGAGAAATCTGACTAAAGTAGAAGTTTGGAAGGAGTTTGGCTCTTGGAGAAGTCCAACTGAAGAAAAAGTTCAGAAGAAATTCGATTGGGGTTCGACCGTTAGAGGAGTCTAGTTGGGTTCAGCCATCGGATGAGTTCGACCGTTGGAAGGAGAATTCTCGATCGAAGCTCCTCCAGGATTACCAGTTGCATTAAGCTAAGCATCAGGCTGAACTTTGGTGGGAGCGGCATTTATCCCCAATAATTTTTAATTCAGATCCACTTGTAGTGTTGAGTTTTTTTTTTTATCTTTTTAAAAAATTTTATGAGAATTAATCCCTCTTGAATACAATTTGAGTCTGCACCAGAGTCAATGAGGGCTATGATTTCTAGCCTAAAGTCCTCTATTACTATGGTAATTTGAACACACCATTTTGGAATGATGATGCCTGATAGGGATTCAATGAATTTTATTTTCTTATCAGGTTCAGTAGTGATAGCTTGATCCTTTTGTGATAATAAATTTATTTGAGTTTTCATTTGATTGATTTCATCTTTTAATTGATTTATTTCTTTTTGTAGGTCTTGTAAGGTTACTGATTTTTTATTTTGTGATTCAAATCTCTTGAGTATATTATTTAGGTTGTAGACTTGGTTATCTTCATGTTTTTTGAGTTCTTTCAAAGATTCTTTTAATTTGATTAAATATTCTTTCTTGAGTTCTGAATCATTAATCTTGTCAATAAAATCTAAGAGAAGATTTTGTTCCTTTGTTATTACATTGATTTTATTGATTTCTGATTCTCCTAAGCCTTCAGATTCACTTTCTTCAGACTCAAAGACTTCAGAGCTTGTATTTAGAAGGAGATTCTCTAGCTGCTTCTTGACAGAATCAACTAGATTACCTTCATCAATTTCAAGATTATTTATTTTTGATTTTACCTTACACTTGTTGGCTCAATGTCCAAATCGGCCGTATTTATAGCAGGTCGAAGATGAACTTGGCCCTTTATCTTTTTTGATGGATTTCTTGGGTGTCTTAGGTATCTTTGTGAAGAGAGGTTTGGGCTTTCTTGGTTGGTATTTTTTCTGAGCCTTGTATGGGCTTTTCTTTTACCATTCAAATTTTGATTGCTTCTTTTTTTATTGATAAGTTTTACAGATTTTATTTGATTTGAATTTTTTACTGGGTCTCTTTCCACTTCTATATGGTTGGAGGCCAAATTATTTTTAGAAAGAATCTAATTCTTTTCTACTTGTTAATTGTTCCCTCTTGAGTTGTTGTTTCATTCTAAAGTCATTACAGATTAATAGACCTTCTTCATTGATTATATTGATTAAGTCTCCATAGGTTAACCTATCATAGAGTATCCTACCATTATTTTAATTTCTTAATTTTGTTCTAATTTTTTCTGAGAAAACTATAGGAAACCTGCAAGAAATTTTTCTTTACAGAAGGATTGATTGCAACCATCCCTTGTCATTACTCTTGTTAAAAATATGTCTTTATACCATCTAAAATCAGATAGTTTCTTGCATCTAAGATTTGATAAGATTTCAAAAGTTCTATCTCTGAACTTACTTGGATCACCGACAAAATATTTTGCAATGACAAAAATTAAGGTGGGGACAGCATCTTGTATATCAGCACCAATTTTATCCTTGAGAATAGATTCATCTGTAGTTTTTCTTACTGCATACAAAATCTATTGCCTATCTTGATAATCTAGGGAATGATCCCACTAGCCTTTCAGTTGGTCAGTGAAACCAGCTACCAAGGACTGGGCTATTGCATGATCTGTAGTATCACTCTTGGTCTTATAGGCCGTAGAGACCATAGACATTTTTTGAAGGATATTGAAGATATTATATTCAATCTCTCCATCTATGTTTCATTCATAGATAACATGAGCTGAGAATTAGTTTTGATGAATTAAGGGCCTTTCTTTTATACCCATATCTGGTAGACTAGGTCCGGGATAGAAGGGCTTTTGTGAATAAGTCCTACTCCTAAGTTTGTTGATTTTTAACTTAGGGCTGGAACTATCAAATTATGGTTCAACTTGAATTTCTGAATCCTCGCAATCAGATTGGGTTGAGTCAGATTGACTATCTTGAGTTAGGATTGCAATTGATTTTTCTTTTGATGGGGTGCCAGATGTAGTGGCTCTATCTAGGGTGTCTAAGACCAAATTTATCTTATCTAATCTTTTATTTACTTCTTGTAAGAGGTATTTTTGATATTTTTTCTTAATTGTTCATTTTATTTTTTAGAAATTTCAAATGATCTAAAGATTGGGATAGATTCTTTTGATTTTGAAGATCCAAAATTTTCTTCATTAATTGTTTCTTCAATTCTTATTAATTGATCACCTATGGTGTTTAGGTGTTGATTTGTGAAATTATTTTGTTCGATCATGTTCTTAACATCTCTAGCATTTGGTATATCTAATGGTTCAGATTTAATCTTGAAAGGGGATGCTGTGACTTGGGTTTTCCTAACAGGAATCTTGATTTTTTGCAGAGGAGGATGGATTCTTTTAATCACCATATCCTTGCCATCTTGCCAAGAAATAATTATTTTGTTCTTGATCATGTTTACTTCTTTGGGTTGTTTTTTAAATAATTCAAACCATTGGAAGAAACATACTTGAGTTTTGACAGATCTTAGGAATGTATAATATTCTCCTTGAATTTTGTTTCTTTGTTTTTTATTGTAGGTTTCGAAGAATTGTTGTCTTTTTTTAGCATTTCTTAGTGAATAAAATTATTATTTCAAAGCTTTCTTATTTATTTCAATTCTTCAGAGATTGTGCAAATCTCAAGATCTTTTGTTTCAACTAATTATGAGTATGTTGGTAAAATTGGTGGAGAGTTATTTTGTTCATATTATGTTTGTGGAATTTTTGGTTCAAAGTTCACTTGTTCAAGTTTTGAGGCTACAGTTGCAGAGCAGCTTTGCCTAGATGGTATTTGTAGGATTGAAGATGGATTTAGTCCACAGCTATGACTGTGGATTAACTTGGTTCTATGGAATTTGATTGAAATATCACCATCAGGGTGAGTGGTGATAGTTTCAAGATGTGATTCCTCTTGTCTGATTGCAGGGACAGCTTTCTTGAGAAGCTAGTCATTTAGAAGGATAATTTGATCCCAAATAAGGGTTCTGGGAACATATACATTGCCTTTGTTTGGGTTAATCTTGAAGTATTCCATTTGACCTAGAGATTTGCTATTGATGGTCTCTATGTGATTTAGAATATCGAGTGTTTTGAGGTATACTCTAATTAAGATTGTAGCAAAAATGAATACTGGGAGCATATCTAGATTGTGAACTTGACTTCTAAATCCAAAGCTTTTAAGTTCTTATCTTTAATCTTGACTGTTAAATTAATATTACAATTGAAATAGATTGGTCCTTCATAAAGGCTTGATTCAACCGTTCTCAAAAGGGAATCTTTGAATTTGAGATGTCTGCCATCCTTCAAACATAGAAGGATTGCAGAATCAAGTCCTCTTCTTATCAATGGCTTCATAGCTACTTGTATGAGTCCTATATGAAGAAACTCGTATTTTGATTTGTGAGGACTAATAATATCTTAGATCAGGATCAATTCATGATCCCTTGAGATTGTGATTGCCTTTTTTATTGTCTTGATCCTATTATCTAGAATAAACCAATTAATTTTATACACAGAGCTTCTAGATATTCTTGGTTCCATTTTTTCGAATTCTTATTAGAGGCCAAAGAGTATTATATTCTATTCGAATTATCCGAATGGGAATGTATCTATCTTTTTCACAAATTTGTATTTGCCAAAATTCAGATTTTAAGTCAAATTTTGAAAAGATCTTGCCTCCTATAACTCTTGATAATAAGTCTTTCTTGTTTGGAATTGGATATCTTATCCATTGAACAGCTTTGTTGAACGGTTTATAATTAATCACTAATCTTGGTATTTGCCTTTCAAGTTTTATTTTCTTTTGAATATAAAAGGCAGCTCGAAGAAGATTTACTTGATCTTATAAGTTTTTTGTTAAATAAATCTTGGATTTCATTCTTATAGTGTCCAATCATTTAGAAGTTCATTTGAATAGATCTAGTTTTTATAGGTATTTTGCGTTCATTGAAGTCTTTTTCATATGGCAGTTCAATAATATGATGCTTCTATTCTAAAATGCATCAAAAGATCTAAATATATTATTTTTTTATTTATTTTTAAATAAAATAAATATAAAAATAAATTTTATAAATTTTTTGTTAAGTAAATCTTGGATTTCATTCTTATAGTGTTCAATCATTTAGGAGTTCATTTGAATAGATCTAGTTTTTGTAGATATCTTATATTCATTGAAGTTTTTTTCATATAATAATTTAATAATATGATGCTTTCATTTGAAAGATCTAAATATATAGTTTTTTAAAATAAAATAAATATAAAAATAAATATATCTGATTCATTCTCATCCATGCTCTACACCTACTTTGCTATCAACTCGGTCTTTTGTCATGGGCCCGGTGCTGGTCGACCAGCCTCAATAAAAAGTCCGAACTAAACCACTTCCCTTTTCTTTCATTTCAACCTTTTGTTTCAAAGGAGTAATAAAGCGATGCACCAGAAACAAAAAAAAAAAAACAATAAAGCAAGCCTACCTCTCCTGGAAAGCCAAAGAGAAAGGAAGAGGGGGAGGGAAGAGGGGGAGGGACGGACGGGAGGATGAGAAAGCTCGCGCTCGTCTTCTTGCCGCTGTGGAGTGCTGGCCACTTGATACCCATGGTAGAGACGGCCAAACGCCTTCTCCAGCACCAAACCCCGGACAATCTCTTCTCCATCAACGTCCTCGTCATCAAACCCCCCAAGCCCGCGTCGATCTCCACCATCTCCTCCTACATCCAGTCCGTCTCCTCCTCCGGCCTCGACATCCGCTTCCAAAACCTCCCGCCCGTCCACCCCCCCGCTGACAGCCACGGAGTGGAGGACTTCATCTCCATGTTCATCCAGAGCCACAAGCCCCACGTCAAAGCCGCCATCACCCAATCCTCCATCCCCGTCGCCGCATTGGTTCTCGATATGTTTGGCACCACCATGATCGATGTGGCCCACGAGCTCGGCATTTCGTCATACATCTTCTTCACCTCCACCGCAGCCATGCTCGCCACCTCGCTCCACCTTCCATCTCTCCACGACAGGATTCCAGTAGAATTCGAGGAACTAGAAGGCGATGTTGACATCCCGGGAGTGCCCCCCGTGCCGCCGCTCTACATACCGAGTCCCTTCCTGAACAAGAAGAGTCCGGTCTACACCTGGTTCCTCTACCACGGGAAACGATTTCTCGAAGCCAAGGGCATTATAGTGAACACCTTGATGGAACTAGAGCCCGGGCCACTGAAGGCAATGATGGAGGGCCTCTGCGCGCCAAGCCGCCCCACGCCGGCCATCTATCCGGTAGGACCCGTCATCGCTCTGGAGGACAAGAAAGACAGAGGTAATTCAGAACAGCACGAGTGCATCAAGTGGCTGTATGGGCAGCCACCGGCGTCGGTGGTCTTCTTGTGCTTCGGGAGCATGGGCAGCTTCGGAGCTCCACAGGTGCGAGAGATGGCTCTCGGGATGGAGCGAAGCGGGTACCGGTTCTTGTGGTGCCTGCGAGCACCTTCGACGGGAAAATTCCGGCAACAGGTCGACGCGAATTTGGCGGAGGCGTTGCCGGAAGGTTTCTTGGAGAGGAATAGAGGAAGGGGACTGATTTGGCCATCTTGGGTGCCCCAAAAGGAGATACTGGCACACGAAGCAGTGGGGGGATTTGTGACCCACTGCGGGTGGAATTCGATCCTGGAGAGCTTGTGGTTTGGGGTGCCGATGCTCGGGTGGCCGCTCTTTGCCGAGCAGCATCTGAATGCCCTCGAGATGGCGAGAGAGATTGGGGTGGCGATGGAGCTCAAGGTGGATAGAAAGGGTGGGGGATTCGTGGGAGCGGAGGAGTTGGAGAGGGGAGTAAGGTGTTTGATGGGGGACTCTGAGGAGGGAAGGAAGGTAAGGGCGAAGGCTGCAGAAATGAGACGGGCGAGTAGGAAGGCCACGAGCAAAGGGGGCTCTTCCTATGTTTATATGGAGCAGCTGGCGGAGGAAATAAGAAAAGGGAGGGTTTGGACCAAATGTTGAAATGATGCATTTTTTTTCCCTTACCAGTTATACACTGTATCGAATGTTTTCCATGGTAGAGTTTGGTTTCTTCCGAAAATGTTACATTTTGTTATAGCTGGCCATGACATGTATTATGCAGGCAAGGAAAAGCTTGAATGACAGCGATCGAAGCGTCAATGGCTTTGATCTCATTATATAAATGAGCTCCTATTTCTAATAATTGCATATCTTTGCTTAAATAAAAGATAAATCAATCACATTAACAGGTGGTGGAATTTTTATAGAACTGAAGACTTCATATCTTATTATTCAAGGTCCATAGCATTCGTGCAATAAATAGCATATCTTTTCTATAAATATGCCAGCAAGCATGACAATAAAAATGATTATTTGTGATGATAAAAATCATTAGAAAAATCAATTTCATCGTCAAAAAACTTCAGTGATTAAAAAACATCATCACCACGCTCATTGTGAAAAATGCATCGCTAGAGGTATGTGGTAATAAAGCAAAGGTTTCATCATTAAATTTGTAATTATAGTGTTGGTAGCATATTTATCATCAAATGAGAAAACATCTAATGATAATTTTTTATCATAGAAAATAGGAAATTTTATCATAATATAATATATTTTTCATCACCAAAAACTAATATCTGGTGATGTAGCCGAACTCTTCATCAAAAAGGTTATATTTTTGATAATATAATTTATCACCAAAATTTTAGAAAAATGTCAAACTAAATTGTACATCTTTACCACCATTAATATATTATGCAAAGTTTATAAGATGTGATGGCTCGAACTTGGTAAATAAAAATATTTCATCATTGAATGCTATGTTAATTTTATAATAAGTCAAATTTTGCATCGATTGCATTTTCACTAATTACATGGTGACAAAATTACTTATGAATGTCATGGTGATTAGTGATGACTCAAATTCCATCACCAAATATTGAATTTAGTGATGAAAGAATTCATCACTTAACTATTGCATATGTGATGAACATATAGCGACAAAATTATTGTATCATTGAATGTAATGATAATTATTCTGTGATGAGTCAAATCGTCGTGAATGATTCATTTTGTAGTGAACAAATTTCATCACCCAAATTGTTACATTTCTAACAAACATATGGTAACAAAAATATTTTATTATTAGATATTAAGATAATTTTATAATAAGTTAAATTCTATTATAGATACTTTTTATCATGATTGATTTTCTATAAATATGGTTGTGCTTCTAATAATGGGGAGGACATCATTAATCCCCTATTGGTTGTGAGTCAATAGGGACTCGTGCTTATATCGAAGAATAGACCTTCCCATGTGAGGCACATTTTAAAAGATAAAATCGTGAAGCCTATGGATCAGATTCGTGTTTATAGCGAAGGAATAGACTTTCCCACATAATACCTTACATGCGACCCATGGGTTGGGGGCCGAGCCATTATCTGCAACAGATTCGCATACCAAGAAGAGGCAGGGGTTCATCCCTACTGACTATAGGGCTCCTCGAACTATACACAACCGAGTCCATCCTTGACTAGGGGACTATTGTGGTTCTAATGAGGAGGAGGACACCATTAGTTCCATATTAGTTGTGAGTCAAGAAAAACCGTGAGGTTCATAGGTCAGAGAAAAAATACTTCACATGCGACCCACTGGTCAGGGGCCGAACTCTTGTTTGCAATAAATGTTTGTTGCATCGAAGCTTCGGGAGGGTTGATGTGGCTATTGAGCGGGCTGAACTCTTGTTTGCAATAAATGTTTGTTGCATTGAAGCTCCGGGAGGGCTAATATGGCTATTGAGCAGGCACCAAAGAGTGGTGAGAACCGTGATGCCAAGGAGACTTGCAAAAGAAAGTCCTTGCACCACGAAGTTCTTGGATGGGAAATCCTCTGATGCTTAAATGAGTCGGAGTTTTGAGCAACAGTGAAGGAAAGAGAGAAGAATGGTGCTGAGTGAGTGGAGTATTCATCATTCGTTACCTCTCTTCTTTCTTTTTTGGGGGTCCTAGGTTTACCTCTTTATATAGGAGGTTGTCAGAGTTTGTCATGTCTTTAGCCTATAGGCCATCATGATGGATGGCATGATTCCTTGGTCGTGGGCATCTATCAGATGGGCACCTATTAGGTTTATTAGTCATGGGCATTTGCTACACGACTGTCAGATTTGTTGGTGGTGGACGCCTACTAGCCCACATACCTGCAATGTGTCAGAAGATTCGATGAAGTTCCGCATGACCAATAAGACACGACCGAGGTCAGGGTTTGACCATGGGTCGACGTACTTGTTTCAGGGTCTAGTAGGGATCCAAAATCATCAGTATGGATCCGACTTGAAGGTCATGCTAGCTCTGACTCGAAGGTTAGAGGGGCATCCTTACATGTCTGTTCCGGGCCCTAATAGGGACTTCGGAATCGTCGGTGTAGATATTCGACCTGGGTGTCGTACCGGATTCGATTCGGAGGTTAGAGGGGCATCCTTGTCATATTACTTATGAAGCACCGATGCCGAGGACGGCGATCATCTGCTCGTTGTCGTTCCTGCTGGTCATCCTCAGTGCTCGTGAAATGTAGGTCCTGAGGAGTACAGGTAGGTTATCCCCACAACAAATATAATTGATAATATCATCAGTATAATTCATAGACTGGTATAGGGCCAAAAATGGGGAGTTAGTATCTCATAAGGCAACTGTGGCTACGGTGATTTGTTTATCCCCACTCTACATGTTTTTGGACCAATAGAAACTCTGGTACATTTATCAATCATATTATTACTTCAAGCTCACTTTACATGTCATTAATTTATTTTGTACAAGCAAAGACTGAGAAGGTACGAGCTGCAAAGGATACAAGGGACGAGTCCTCTCGAGCTGAAGGCTAGTTTGCCCCTTCAGAGGGGATACAGTCTCATAAGTGCTGAAGCCTAAGAGATATATATGGCTGTGCAAGTGCAATGGATTTTGAGCCAACTCTAAATATAATTTGGAATATAGATATTGTGAAGATGTGGATATCTTATGGATTTTGGAATGGCAATCAATAAGATGGTCCAATAACTCCACAAACAAGTTTCAAACATGAGCTCTCACAAACAACCAAGCTATAGGATGGGTATGGAACTTGACTACATTGTTCAATACATGACCAAGTATTTACACCATATCTTAACAATTGAGATGGTGACTAAGAGTAAGTTTCATATGGATTAAGTATTGGACATAAAGTGGCCCACATATGAGGATTAGTTGTTAGAGAACTTAGATGCTACGTAACTGCGCACTATCACTAGTTATGCCTAAGTTAATATTTTTGATAGAAGAAAATCATCTACATTTTGGTTATTTGATGAGGATCCCTAGCCTAGCATATTCAAGATATCCACCAGTGAATGACTTTTATGAAAACATAGGTTAAAAGAGTCCTCTTTCTTTAATTTTTTTAGATAGATTCTAATACCGTATGTATCATTAATATTTTGCTTGAGATATTTTCTCATATGGTATCAGAACTTCCTTCTAACCTTGTTGTTTAGTATCTAGATCTCAATCACATGTGATCTTAATATTACTTAGTTAATTTTATATATGCTATATTTGTACGTTTGGTTTGGCATCGTAGAGATTTTTAAAATAATATTCTGGACATCCTTCAAATATATCTATTTTATTTTATTATATTTAAATAAAAAATGAGAGTGTGATCATCGATGATGGTTGAGTTATCATCTGTAGATCTCCTGCCATCATGTGAAGGAAAAAAAAAAAAAAAAATCGCTTTTGCCTGTTGACGTTTCGGAGCATGGAATTTCTGAGTCCATAATCGGTGGGTGGGACCACTCCATGGCAAAGATATTTTAATAGTCCAATCTTTCTCTATATAAAATAATGAAATATGTAACCATTTGTAGTCTCAAACTCAAATAATTGACACTGCATGGTTCCGTAGGAACCGATTAAAATTGATGTAGTTGGAATCGGACTAACAATGTTAGCCTTATCTTCAACAACATTCATAGGTCTATCAGATTGCATTACATAAGGTTAAAAGATCACGTTAGAGGCATGAGTTAATTCACATGACTCAAGAGGCCTGGGATATTTGGAGTCTATACAAACTGTACAATATATTTGGTCGATTATCCTATGTTTTCAAATCTTATCCAATAACCCTTTAGCCCTTTTAATTAAATGACTGAACGAAATGATATTGGGCTGGTTCGGTCTTTGGTTTACCATGGTTCACCTGTAATCGATCAAACCAGACTTAATTAGTCTAATTTAAGATTGCATTATAGTTTAGTTTATGTCTTTTAAAAAATACTTGATTATTTCTTCTGATTAGACTAAGATAGACACATTATTAATTTAATTTGACTGCAGTTTATGTGAACCAATTTGACTTAGGTTCATTTGAATCATAAAGGATTAATCTGTAATAGAATATAGAAAACAGGGACCTATGGATAATTTTCTAAGAATCTATTTATGAATTTATGTTTACAATTAAGGACAGTAGAGATCTACATATGACATCATGTTTGTTTTGCATATTATATGGTTGATTTATTTATTTTATCAACATTTGGACGAGTTGATAATTTATTTACAATATAAATTTTGAAACATCATAAGCTTAGGAGTTGCCACTGCATCTTAAGTCATTATGATGTGCAATGAATTTTAGTCACATATAGACATGTGATTATTTAATGGTATGGTTATCCTACAGGGAGGTAGCAATTTTAGTGCATTAATTTGAATAAGATAGTAAACTAGACATCAATATAGAAATTTTCCTAGGCCCACAGATATATAATATTTCATTTTAGTGCTAGTATTTGTGAGTCTTATTGATGAAAAATTAAGTAAATTCTAGGAATGTTTGCAACCTCTACCCATAAGAGGGTTTAGAATTTACTATTGAATTTAATAATTGGTTAATTCAAATTAACTTTATATTTCATAGCATTAATGTATAATTGTCTTTGGTTATTGCAGTAATTTCTACTATTGTTTCTCTTAATGATTCTATTGATTCAAGGATTGATTTTAATGATGCTAACAAAATTAAGTATATTTGATACTAATACAAATTTGAGAGCATGCTTGTAAGAGAAATTCTTGATGCTCATAGGTTGAACAAATAATCAAGAAGAAGTCTTTCGAAATTAGTATACGAGAAGTTGCTCAAGATGCTCAATAAAGGACAAAGGATAAGAGTCAACCTGGATACACTTGAGATAGCTTCGGCACGCTCCAAATAAAATTTGCATAGTCAAATAGTTGACCTAGAAAATCATGAGTCAACTTCACTAGATGAGTCGACCTTGTCAGAGCAAAAATCGACTCTAAAATGGTCTCAAGGTGCCAGATAGAGAGCAATAGAAAAAAAATATCTTGAACATGAGTCGACTCTAGAAATTCATGAGTCGACTCTACTAGATAAGTTAACCCTATTAAAATACGAGTTGACTAAGAAGTGATCTCAAGGCATATATAGAGCAACAAAAATCGAGTACAACTCTACCTGACTCTATTGCAACTTGAGTCGACCCCAGTAAGAACCAAGTCGACTCCAAAATGACCACAATCTAAAGATAGTGAGCTATATCCATGGATTACAAGTTGACTTCTAAAAAATTGAGTCAACCCTTGGAAAGCTGAGTTGACTCCTGAAGATTAAAAGTTGATAGCTCTGCATCTAATAAGCATAATGGCTAGCTTTACAGAAATTCTCCAATGACTAGAAAAGTCCTCTAATGGCTAGTTTGAGTCATTTAATGGTTATTTTACCTTAGCTGATCATTTTTTGAGGTATTTAAAGTGGAGAATTAAATTAAAAAGTGAAAAACAAAAAAAAAAGTGAAAAATAAGAAAAGAACATTCAAGAGAGCATTCAAATCGATCTTCCAATCACTTAATTCAATTAAATAGACTTTGAAAGCATTGATTATGTGACCTACTAGCTAAAGTATCTTCTTCAAGTATTTAATCAAGCTTCTTTGAAGCATTCAAGGAGGAAGTCATTGTATTCAAGAGATATCTATATTGACTTTCTTGGGCTATAAAGAGTTTTCATTTTTTAAACTTTAAATTATTATTCATTGTATTCTTGAGTTTGTAACAAGTTTCTTGAGTATAGAAATTTTGAGATTTAGGGTAGTTCAAGCCCATAAGTAGATGGTTGTATTTAAGTAAGTCAAAAGAGGCTTAGTTGGGAAGGTTTTGGTTGGTGAACCTATGCAAAATCAATTGGATTATTTGTGATTTTGGTGAAAATAATTAAATTATAATCAAGAGGATTATAGTAAAATTTACAAGTAGCGAGACTTGGGGAGCAGACATAAATAAATGTAGAGTTTGGCACAGAACCACTATAAATTTATTATGTTTATAATTATATGACTATTCAATTTTTATTTTAACATATTTCTCTTCTTGCACATCACAAGCACATTTTTAAATTGACAGTTAATGCACATACTTATTTTAATTATAAAAGTTTTAAAAAATTTAATTTATCTCCTTCTTGGGTTGCTATTTCTGAGCAACAAGTAGTATCGTAGCAAGGTACTTAGCCCATTTGATTTATTCAATCAAGAGTTAAAGATCATGGCAATCTCGGTTGACTGTTCACTTAATGAAGGTAAATCACGCAATATACTACCTCTTTTTAATGGCACAAGGAATGCTCACATGAAATAAAATTTTTATTCAAATACTAGATTATGATATATGAAGTGTTATAATCAATGAATTATGCATACCCACTATTTTTGATTGATGATGTATCTTCTTTCAAACTAGAAAAGATTGTGATGATTTAGATAAAAGAATGGCCTAACTAAATACCGAAGTTATGAATATTTTGTATTGTGCATTAGATGCTAAAGAATTTTAACATATTAACTATTGGAAAAGTCTCCCAAAGTCAATCGTCAGCTTATTGATGATTGTGCTACTTATTGTACTAATATATGAATTATTAATTAATAAAAATTATTTTAATATTTTTCATCATAAATTCAATTATCTTCTAATGAACTTCTGTATTGTGATGAAGTTCTTAGGACTATCTAGATTCGATAAAGAAGGATTTATCATTTAATCCTTAAATTATTCATGATCAAAAGATACGTTGTTACTTAGGACGATAATGTTTATAGAGTATAAGTCGTTATGTGCCATATAGATTGGTTATCCTTGTAACCAAGGAGTGTTGAGATACTATTATGGCATGCAAGTGAGATGTATGGGTACATCTGCACTGAACGTGATCAACTTCGAAGCTTTTCTTCTATCAAGATTAGCTCCGATGAAATATGGGTATAACTATCCCTCTAATCTGAGATCACCATGATGACTTTCAAGCAACTCATCATGCTTTAGTACTAGACTATCTGAATTTTTAATTGAATGATGGAAGATTTCTGGGCATTGTCAAGTACTTAAGGAGTCAGTGCGTATATCAAGATGGGATTGACCACTTCTGATTTTAGAAGCTGTATTCAATTATATTTTAATTTAGCAAAGCCTTGGTTAGGATAATCTTAGTGAGGAGTCACGGGACTAATTGCTTTGAAATACAACATAGATGTATTGTCTAGGATTGACAGTCAAACCTTGAATCATCTATTACACAGAGATCATAGGGATGAATTATATGGTAACCATATTCGCATAGGTTCTGAATGTTGCGATTGCGATTATTTGATCTATCTAGATGTCAGGTACCATTGCTAGATAGTCACTTCGATTAGTACAAAAATTAATTTCTGTGCTATCGATTTAGGTTCGGACCTGCGGAGTCACACACACTAGAGATTCTTACATGATCTGATGGCTAGTAAGGAATCCCACTCGACTGAAACTCTATGGTTAAGAGTTCTACTGGACTGGAACTCTTTGATTGGGAGTCCTACAGAGTTGGGACACTGAGTCTCAATATCTGAAAGTCTATGGTCAAGAGTCCCATTGGATTGAAACTCTTCGACCAAGAGTCCCACAGCTCTGGAACTCTGAGTCCTACATGTCTGAAATTCTATGATTGAGAGTTGGAACTCTGCAATCATGTGTTTCATTTATTTCAGACATCGAAATCAAGAGTTTTACTGATTTGGGACTTCAATCAAGAGTTTCATTTTGATGGAATTCTATTGTCCGAACATCCATCGAATTTGGACTCTGAATTTATGAGAGATTTTATTTATGATTTGATCGTTAATTAACTTAATTTGATTGAGTAATTATTTTTTGGTTCAAGTCCAATTGAATTGGATTCAGTTGGGTTTGACTCAATTAGGTCATGAGTTGACCTAATCGCCAAGGAGGTTCGAACCCTGATTTGATCAGAGACTGGGCTTGATCAATTTCTGATTTTATTAGAATTTAATTGAGCCTAATTAAGCCTAATTATGTTGATCTAATTGGGCCTAACCAATTTTGATTGGGATGGTTCAATTGTTTGAAGTTTAAATTCAAAGACTAGTTTGACTAGTCTTCTCTTCCCATGCACCACATATGCCTCACGCCCCATTTTAAATTTATGAGAAAAGTTCTCATAAGTTTTCTACCATGCACAAAGGGATCTCACGCCCATCTTCTCTATGCCCCTTGTGGATAAGCTTTGGTTGTTATTGATTTTAGTTTGAATGAGATTCAAACTTAGATAAGAAACAAACTCTATCTTATCCATGTGCCAGCTCACTTGGTGCACCCACATTTCTTCACGAGAAAAGGTTCTCATGCTTCATTCTCCACGCACAAAATATTCCACACCTTCCCTTCTTATGCCATTATTTGTTTGAAACAAATTGGTTGGCATTTGAATTCAAAACAAGTTTGAATTCAAATTGACAACCAACCCATTCTAATCCTCTCACGCGTACCCTTCACTATTTTGGTGAAAAATAAAAGGAAGAGAATTTTGGACGTGTGACATTGATCTGAGAAAAAAGGAGAGGACTTCTATGAGCCTCTATGTGCATGAGAAAAATATTAAAATAAATTGAGAGAAAGAAAAACAAAGAGTGTTGGGCACGGGTTCTTTTTCTGAGTGCTACCTAAGGTTTTAGAACCTGGGATTCGGGAAGAAATTATGTGAGCTATGAGAGTTGTAAGCCCACAAAACTTTAGAGAGAACCTCCTCTACCTCTCTACTACATCTACCAGTAATTTAAAGCATTCATGAAGCCCATAGATGAAGATTGAAGTTGTTCGATCGAAACAGCCCTTGAAAGACTCCGGTGTCGAGCTAGCACTCGTAGGGAGCCGATTAGGATCAAGAGCCTCGTGTGGATGATCCATGAAGGCCAGACATCTATGTGGCTGCATCATGACTAGTGGACCTCCTCGACGATAATTGGATCGACTATCAGTGCAAGGTATAGTGTTCAAAATACTTAGATCTAGTAAATAGTTTACTACAATATTTTAATTATTTAGATCTGATATGTATGCATTTATGTCATGTTTAGATCCTTAATATAGAATTTATTTTCTGATATGATCAATAATTAATTAATTAAATTAATTAATTATTTACTATAATTTAGCTATTTTTGAAAATTTTTTTTGAAAGTAGCATTGTTAATGCTGCACTGGTTCCAACAACTGGTATCAAAGCTAGGTTGGCTAAATATGATATGCTTGTATGTTTAGATTGATAATTTTGATTTAATCTAAATATTAATCTAATAATTTAATTAATTAGATTTAAAAATTAAAATCATGATCACACAGATTGAAGGTTGTCCTACTGTAGGGTTTACCCCCTACAGTGAAAAGGTTGTTCTGGTACGTTGCTGATCTAAATAGTTAATCGTAAAACCTTAGATTTGATCTAATATTTTATGATCTGATTAAATTAGATTTTAATCTAATCTTTTAATCATGAATGCATGTTTAGATAGGATCTAAAGTTTGATTCATGATTTAGTATTATTTAGTATACATAGTTTCAGATTAAACCTTACAACTAGTGTTGTTTGTGAATTGAGCCGATTCAATTTTAAAGTGAGTCGACTCAATGGTGAACAATGCTAAGTTGTAAAGAACCTTTCAAAATTTTAAAAAATATTTTTGAAATATCGATCCCTAACCCTCAGCCCATAAACTTAATTAAAATTAAGTGAAATAATTTAGTGTCTAGAATTATGAATTAAGATCCTAAGTCATTAATCATAAACTTGTGAATTATTGGATTAGATGAATTAGATTCATAAATTGGATTAGACCTAAGGTTAGTAAAAGAATGGACTAAATTAGAGTAATTGATTAAATTTAATTAAATATTAATTTAGATTAGATCAAGAACTCTATAGACTCAATTATAATAGTTGTAGTTGGTCAAGTCCATGCCTTTAACGAGGACCAAATGGACTTGATTCATGGCTATGCGGTCGAACCCATAATTACTAGATTGATCAAATTGAAACTAATAAATTGGATGGTGTCTAAGATAAGTCTGGTATTTTGATCAGTGATTTTTAATTGAAAGCTAATCACA
Organism: Cocos nucifera; assembly: GCA_006176705.1. Lineage (NCBI taxonomy): Eukaryota > Viridiplantae > Streptophyta > Magnoliopsida > Arecales > Arecaceae > Cocos > Cocos nucifera. Next base: position 546,812 of record QRFJ01002338.1, on the reverse strand, counting down.
CTGATTCGATCTTTGATGAGTTAATGGCATATCCCTTCTACCGATCTCACTTACCTAGCCATCCTGGTGAGTTAGATTTTGATTGGATCACTTGATGATTTGGACTCATCCATATCAATTAGGTAAATCAGTCTGACTGATTTAGGTGCTCCTAATGCTAGCTTAGATTAGATCCTTTTTGATCTGACTTGGTGAAGTTAGTGGAGGGATCGAAATTAGCTGACTTTTTTTAAATAAGTTAACTAAATTCTCTAAAATTATTAGATTCTTAAAAATAAAATAGTTATATAAATAACTAAATCATAGCCTTCTATTAAGTTGAGTGATAATGAGTTCATTAATTTGATAATTACTGGAGGTCCAAAGGTCTAGTGCTTATTGATTAATGAAATTATCATTCATAAAATAATAATTTAGTTAAGTCTTTCTGGTGGTGGTTAGGTTGGCCAATCAAAGTCGGGCTTGATAATTTATTGGTTAGATAAGACCAAATATGGTCATGTTAGTGGTTGGACCTAACCGAACTTTTTCAGTGGAGACCAAAGCCTACTGATTAGATCTCCGAAGCAAAATTGATATTACTAAAAATTATTTAAAAAAATAATTAATTTTGAATCTATCCATAGGTGCACATGGGTTGACCAACTAAAGTTGGACTCTTGTGTAGTCTATGTGGATTCTAGTACCCACTAAGAAATTAAAGTAATTTCTTGAATTAGAGGTAGAGGCTACCAATTTGTATAAAATAGTGGAAGAACCTTTAGACTAAAGTCCAAGTCTTTAGGATAATTAATTCATATACTAATTAGATTTAGTTTTTTTTATTATGCAGATATGGCCACTAACCTGTTGCTCCGATCATTGTTAGATAATGATAAATTAATGGGATCCAACTACGATAGCTGGTATCGTAAGTTGAAAATCATCCTAGAGCATGAGCGATCCTTTATGTTGTAATGGATCCAGCACCTAAGGAGTGATCTGAGACACTTATCAAAAGTGGCTCAATGATCGTACTATCATTCGGTATATAATGCTGACAGCAATGAATGATGAGTTCAACCATAGGCTCAAAAATGCCCAGCCATAAGAGATGCTTCAAATATTGAATGACTCCTTTGGCATGCCTGATAATGTTGAAAGGCACAAAATAAGTTGTGCCATTTTTAACGCTCGAATGAGGGATGGGGCCTCAATCATCGATCATGTATTCTACATGATCGAGCACCTTAGCAAGCTGGGCTTTTCCCTGCACGAGCAGCTTGGTAAGGATGCGATCCTTAATTCCTTGTCCAAGTCTTTTCTTTCCTTCCTAACACATTTCAAAAATGATAAAACCTACAGTCAACTACCACAGCTTGTTGGGGTTGCTGCAGAATTTTAAGAAGGATCACCAACTCCACAAGGAGATGTTGAATATAGTGGGAGGGTCTTCTTCTGATCGTCGATCCTTTAAGAAAGGAAAGAAGAACAAGAAGAAGAAGAACAAGAAGGTGCAGCCAAATGCTGGGGCGACTGCACAGGATCAGACCAAGAAGTGCAAGCCCAATCAGAGCCAGACGGAGTGCTTCTTCTGTAAGTAGCATGGGTACTGAAAGAGAAACTATCCTATGTACATTGTCTTCCTGGATCCGAATAGGACAAGGAGGAAGCAAGTGATTACTGGGCAAGGTAATTTTATTATAATATTTTATAATTTTTTTATTTGATTCTACTATCTGAGTATTAGATACTGAAAGTTTCTATCATATTTATGATTCTATGCAGGGCTTGTAGGTCCGTAGGAGATTTGATCAAGGTGAGAGATTTCTGAACGTTGGAGATGGAAGACAAGTTCTATTTCTAGCTTTAGAAATCATGAACCTTATAATCAATTCAAATAAAGTTATTCTTAATGAATGTTATTTTTGTCCAACTTTTTTATTGAATGTCATTTCTGTAGGCCTTTTGGCCATGAATGGATTTGAAATATCAATAAAAAAAAAATTTTATAATATCATTTTGAATGATGTTATAATTTTTATTAGATAATTAAATAATAAAATTTATTTATTTTCTATGCTTGTTAACATGGTTCAATCTTTCGGTAAATACCCTAGAATTAGTGATGTGTCTGATGCTTACCTTTGGCACTATAGGCTAGGTCATATTAACAAGAATAGAATTAACAGGTTAGCTCAAGAAAAAATTCTTGAGGTTAGTGATTATAAATTACTTTCGACTTGTGAGTCCTATTTTCTTGGTAAGATGACGAAGTCACCTTTTATTGAAAAAGATGAACGAGCCACTAAACTTCTGAGTCTAGTACATTGGAATGTATGTGGACCCATGAGCTCAAGTGCTAGAGGTGGATACTTTTACTTCATAACCTTCACAGACGATCTATCGAGGTATGGGTATGTCTATTTAATGAAGCATAAGTCGAAGTCGTTTGAAATATTCTATGGGTATGTCTATTTAATGAAGCATAAGTCGAAGTCGTTTGAAATATTCAAACTACTTCAAAATAAGGTAGAAAAGCAAACTGAGAAAGTATTAAAACTCTTCAATCTGACCGAGAGGGTGAGTATCTTTCAAATAAATTTCTGACATATTTAAGAGAGAATAAGATTCTCTTCCAATGGACCCCTCCTAGAACACCATAACATAATGGTATATCTGAAAGAAGAAATTAGACCTTATTGGACATGGTTCGATCCATGATGGGGTTTGCTGGTTTATCAATCTTTCTATGGGGATATGCGCTCTAGTCAGCTTATTACATTCTAAATAGGATTTTGAATAAATTTGTTAATAAAATACCATGTGAGATATGGATAGATCGTAAGCTAGTGCTCTCATACCTTAAGATCTGAAGGTGTCCAGCTTATGTCAAACGTTTAATGACAGACAAGCTTGAACCTAGGTTTGATAAGTGTAGTTTTATAAGTTACTCAAAAAAAATTAAAGGATACTACTTCTACCTTACTGATGAGCAAAAGGTATTTATCAACCTTAAGTCAGTTTTTTTAGAAAAAATTTTTTTTGGTGAAGAAACTAATGCCTCTAATGTCGAACTTGATGAAGTATGATAGCTAGAAGAATAAATACAACTTATTGAATCTGAGCTGGATCAGATTAGATCAGACCCAAAACCCATTGTAGATGCATCCTTAAGGCAATCTGGTAGAGTACCACATCAACCAAATAGATATTATGATTTTTTGATCCAAAATAGGAATCCTATCGAACTCGATGAGAACGATCAGGACCCAATCACCTATATAGATACAATACAGAGATCCGATTTTGAGAAATAGCTTGAGGTCATGAAATCTAAAATAAAATTCATGAAGGTTAACGATGTATGGACATTGGTTGATCCACTTGAAGGAATAAAATCCAGAGGGTGTAAGTGGGTCTTCAAAAGAAAAAGAAGCATAGACGAAAAGGTGGAGACCTATAAAGCTCATCTGGTTGTCAAGGGATATCATCAACATTATGATATTGACTATGATGAGATGTTTTCTTTTGTGGCAATGTTCAAATCCATTCGGATTATGCTTGCCATCGCTATCCATCTGGATTATGAAATCTGGCAGATAGATATGAAAATGGTCTTTCTAAATGGAGAGCTAGATGAAGAGGTGTATATGATACAGCTTGAAGGATTTACATCCATACATGAGTTTAAAGTGTGTAGGCTTCAAAGATCCATTTATGGACTAAAGCAAGCATCTTGGAGCTGGAACATACGATTTGATAGAATAATCAAAATGTATGGCTTCGTTAAGAATGAAGAGAAGCCCTGCATATACAAGTAGACTAATGGTTCAACAATAGTGTTCCTAGTATTGTATATGGATGATATTCTCTTAATCAAAAATGATATCCCTGCATTACAAAGAATAAAGATCTGACTGTCATTACAGTTCTTCATGAAAGATTTGGAAGAAGCTTCCTACATCCTAGGAATGAAGATCTATAGAGATAGATCTAAAAAGTTGCTTGGATTGTCCCAGTCTACGTACATTGACATTGTGCTGAAATGGTTCAGCATGAAGAATTTCAAGAAAGACTATCTACCGATAGATCATGAAATTTCTCTTTCAAAGAGGGATTGTCTGACAACATCTCTAGAAAGAGAGCATATAAGTAGAATACCATATATTTTGACAGTGGATTCTATAATATACGCCATGACATGTACGCAATCAGATGTGGCATACTTACTAGGGGTAGTGAGTAGATACCAATTTGATCTAAGAGAGAACCATTGGAAGATTGTTAAAATCATTCTGAAGTATTTGAGAAATACTAAGGACCAGTGGCTTGTATATGGTGAATCAGACTTAAAACTTGTGAGGTTCATGGACTTTAATTTTCAATCTGATCATGATGATAGTAAGAGTATGTCGAGATATATATTCATCCTTAACGATGGGACTGTCTGTTGGAAGAGTTTCAAGCAGCACACTATGGCCGATTCAGTTTGCGAGGAGTATGTCGCTGCATTAGATGCTGCAAAAAAAGTGGTGTGGCTGAGAAAATTTATCACCAAGCTCGGAGTAGCATCCTTTCTTGATGGTCCAGTTTTGCTTTATTATGACAGCTCTGAAGCCATGTCTCATGCGAAGGAACCTAAAACACACCAGTGATCGAAGCATATTCTACGCCGCTTCCATCTTATCCAAAAAATTATGGATCAAGGTGATGTCGACCTTCAGAAGATCGATGAAAAGGAGAACCTGGCCAACCCATTCACTAAAGTTGTTGCGGTGAAGGAGTTCAATAACTTCAAGTCAAAGATAGGTATTAGATACTGCATCGATTGGCTTTAGTCCAAGTGGAAGATTGTTGAAAATGTATACCAAAGTCAATCATCAGTCAGTTGATAGTTTTGCTACTTATTATACTTATATATGAAATATTAATTAATAAAAAATATTTTAGCATTTTTTATCATAAATTTAATTATCTTTTAATGAACTCCTGTGTTGTGATGAAGTCCTTAGGACTATTTAGATTTGACAAAAAAAGATTTATCATTTAGTTCTTAAATTATTCATGATCAAAAGATATATTGTTACTTAGGATGATAATGTTTATCGAGTATAGGTCATTATGTACCATATAGATTGGTTGTCCTCATAACCAAGGAGTGTTGAGACACTATTATGGCATGCAAGTGAGATGTATGGGTACATCTACATTGAATGTGACCAACTTTGAAGCTTTTCTTCCATCAAGATTAGCCCCGATGGAATATGGATATAACTATCCCTCCAATCTGAGATCACTACGGTGACTTCCAAGCAACTGATTGTGCATTAGTACTAGACTATTTGAATTTTTAATTTAGTGATGGAAGATTTTTGGACACAGTCAAGTACTTAAGGAGTCAGTGTGTGTATCAAGATGGGATTGACCACTCTTGGTTTTAGGAGCTGTATTCAATTATGTTTCAATTTAGCAAAGCCTTGGCCAGGATAGTCTTAGTGAGGAGTCATGGGACTAATTGCTTTGAGATATGATATAAATGTATTTTCTAGAATTGATAGTCAAACCATGAATCATCTATTACACAGAGCTCATAGGGATGAATTATATGATAATCATATTCATGTAGATTTTGAATATTATAATTACGACTATTCGAGCTATTCGGATGTTAGATATCATTGCTAGATGGTCACTTTGATTAGTACAAAAATTAATTTCTGTGCTACCAGCTTAGATTCGGACTTGCGGAGTCATACACACTAGAGGTTCCTACCTGATCTGATGGCTGATGAAGAGTCTCACTCGACTGGGACTCTATGGTCAAGGGTCCCACTCGACTGGGACTCTTTGATCAAAAATCCTACAAGGTTGGGACATTAAGTTTCAATGTCTAAAAGTCTATGGTCAAGAGTCCTACTGGACTGGGACTCTTTGACCAAGAGTCCCATAGCTCTGGGACTCTGAGTCCTATATATCTGGGACACTATGATTGAGAGTTGGAACTCTACAATTATGAGTTTCATTTATTTCGGACATCGGGATCAAGAGTTTCACTAGTTTGGAACTCTTCGATCAAGAGTTTCATTTTGATGGAACTCTGTTGTCCGAACACCCATCGAATTTTGACTCTAGATTTATGAGAGATTTTATTAGTGATTTGATCGCTAATTAACTCAATTTGATTGAGTAATTATTTTTTGGTTCAAGTCCAATTGAATTAGATTCAGTTGGATTTGATCCGATTAGATCATGAGTTGACCTAATCGCCACGGAGGTTCGAACCTTGATTTGATCAGAGGTTGGACTTGATCAATTTTTGATTTTATTAAAATTTAATTGAGCCTAATTAAGCCTAATTATGTTGATTTAATTGGGCCTAACTGATTTTGATTGGGTTGGTTCAATTATTTGAAGTTTAAATTCAAAGACTAGTTTGACTAGTCTTCTCTTCCCATGCGCCACATATGCCTCACGCCCCATTTTAAATTTATGAGAAAAGTTCTCATAAGTTTTTTGCCATGCATAAAGGGATCTCATGCCCACCTTCTCTAAGCTCCTTGTGGATAAGCTTTGGTTGTTATTGGTTTTATTTTGAATGTGATTCAAACTTAGATAAGAAATAAACTCTATCATATCCATGCGCCACCTCACTTATTCCATGCCTTCCCTTCTTACGCCATTATTTGTTTGAAACAAATTGGTTGGCATTTGAATTCAAAACAAGTTTGAATTCAAATTGACAACTAACTCGTTCTAATCCTCTCACGCGTACTCTCCACTATTTTGGCAAAAAATAAAAGGAATAGAATTTTGGACGTGCGACATTGATCTAAAAAGAAATGGAGAGGACTTCCGTGATCCTCTGTGTGCATGAGAAAAATATTAAAAAAAATTGAGAGAAAGAAAAATAAAGAGTGTTGGGCGCAAGTTCTTTTTCTGAGTGCTACCTAGGATTTTAGAACCTGAAATTTGGGAAGTAGTTGCATGAGCTACGAGAGTCATAAGCCCATGAAACTTTAGAGAGAATCTCCTCTGCCTCTCTACTATGTCTACCAACAATCCGAAGCATCCATGAAGCCCATAGATGAAGATCAAAGTTGTTTGATCGAAACAACCCCTGAAAGACTCCGGTGTTGAGCTATCACTCACAGGAAGCCGATCAGGACTAGAAGCCTCGTGTGGATGATCTGTGGAGGCTAGATATCTGTATGGCTGCATCATGACCAGCAAACCTCCTCGACGATAATCGGATCATGGCGATCAACTACCAGTGCAAGGTATAGTGTTCAGAACACTTAGATCTAGTAAATAGTTTACTGCACTATTTTAATTATTCAGATCTAATATGTATGCATTTATGTCATGTTTAGATCCTTAGTGTAGGATTTATTTTCTGATATGATCAGTAATTAATTAATTAGATTAATTAATTTTTTACTATAATTTAGCTATTTTTGAAAATTTTTTTGAAAGTAGCAATGTTAACCCTGCACTAGTTCCACTATTAACCCTGCACTGGTTCCAACATTAGCTACTTGTAGTTTTCCTAAAGAGATACAAGGTGGACTTGAAGTTACCTATATGAGGATACAAATTAAATTAAAGAATCAAAAATCAATCTGCTTATACATAAATATGAACTATTTAAAAAAAATTCTAAAAGACTATTATAGAAATATTTTCAAGATTCATCGATATTATTAATAGCTTGAAACGTCTTGTAAGGATTATGCTAATAGTGATTTTGTGTGTAAAAATCTCAGACCTTTACCAAAAAATTGGAAAGCAAGGTGAAGGTAATACATGAAGCAAAAGATCTAAATATGTTGCCCTTAGAAAAACTCATAGGCTTACTCATGACTTATGAGTTGAGTATGTGCTAAAATGTTGAAGAAGAGGTCAAGAAAAAAGACAATACTATAAAATCAGTGGCCAATGATGAGGATGAAATTGATGAGTTGGAGAAAATCGACAATGAAAGTAAATTAGCAATGATAGCAAGAAAATTTAGAAGATTTATGAGAAGAAAAAGGTATGGATTCAAGAAGAAAGGCTTGACCAAAGGGAAAGCAAGCAACGAAAAAAAGAGGAGCAATTGGCTCTATGCTATTAATGTAAAAAGTCTAAAAATTTTAAAGCCAATTATCCTTTACTCAAGAAAACACCCAAAAAGCATAAAAGAAAGCCATGATGGCAACATAGAGCAATAATGATAATTCAAGCTCTGAAGAAGGAGAAAAGAAAAAAGTTGCCAACCTATATTTTATAGCTCATGAAAACAAGGTTTATTTTGAAAATTTTCCTGAATTTATATTTGAAGAGTTATAAGATACTTTTTATGAACTTTTTGATGATATGAAAAAGCTAAGTGTTAAAAATAAAGAACTTAAAAGGCTAAACCACATCTTGGTTGATGAGAAAAATGACTTCCAAAAAGAAAAAGAAAGTTTTCTCAAAGAAAAGAAGTATTTGATCGAAGAAAATGAATCTCTTAAGAAAGAAGTTGAAAAGCTTAAGCCTATTATTGATAAATTTATTTTAAGTTCTAAAAAATTATAAATGCTTTTGGAAAGTCAAAAAGCTATGTATGATAAAGTTGGATTGGATTTCAATTCCTTAAAGAAAAAAAAAATTTTAAAAAATATGTTTGTAAAATTTATTTATGAAAATCACTATATTACTTGCTCTAGTTGCAATAAAATTAGACATAAAATTTTTAAATATAAATTGAAGAAAATTAAAAATTTTATTGTTCCAAGAATTTAGATTCTAAAAGGAACCAAGCCCATTAACCTCAAAGGATCCAAGATGATTTGGATATCTAAATTGAAGAAATGATCATTGTTTTGTAGGTGTGCTTAGCATTTGGTGCATTAAAAAGAAGATGATACTTGGATAGCAAATACTCGAGGCATATGATAGAGGATAAATCTCAATTCATCATCCTAAAAGCCAAAAATGAAAGGGTTATAAGCTTTGGAGACAATGGAAAGGAAAAAAAAAATCATCATTGGTCATGTAACATTCAAATATCTCCATCTACTTATATTGAAAATGGGTTACTTGTGAATGGATTTACTAAAGGAATAATGAGATTTGCCGACTTAAAACATAGATAAATTTTAAATGCCACATTCATTTGCCGATGTTTTTAATAATCGTCGGCATGTTACAACACTTTAAAGCATCAGCAAGTTATGATAAAGAAAAGTATCAATGAAAGCCATGGGGCGTCGTTAAAATTTAACTCTTATCCCTACCTTTCATCCCCAAATTGAAACCCTCGACCTCATTTCTCTCCTGAGCCGACTCCCCCTCATCCTCTAATCCGGACTCTCTGCCTCATCACTGAGAGTCAATCTTTAGTGGACTTCCCCTCCTCCTCTAATCTGACCTCTTCGATTCTTTTTTCTCTCTCTGGCAGCTGGCGTCAATGGTAGCGGAAGAATCAGCTCTCTCTAGTGACCTTTGGTCCGATTGTCGCTCCCTTCCAAGGTTAGAGATTTGCCCTCTTTTCCACTCTTCCCAGTGCTTGAATTAGTTTTTTGCTTATTCATTAGTGGTGTTTTCAAGATGTTCTCATGGTGTTTGATGAAATGTGGTTGAATAGTTGATGATGATCCCATCACTAGGGAAGGTCCCCTTTAAATCAACATCATGTTCTTCTTTGAATTCTATCTTTGTTCAATGAACTGCTTCCTCATGTAACCATTCTGAGAAATGGGACATTCTTATCTATTGGATAGTATCGGTTGCCTTCTAAATCAGTTACTTGGATACCCCCTCCGCACGGTGTTTTGAAAATTAATTTTAATACTACAATTAAAAGGGCTGTGATAGGGTTTGTGATTAGAGATCACAATAGAAGCTTGTTATAGGTTGCAGGCAATATTTTATCTTATACCTCAATAACCTATGCTGAACTTGTTGCAACTTGAGCTGGTATTATGCTTGCTATATCTCATTTCCATCTATTAAAATTGTAGGTAGAAGTGGATTTAGCTACTATCATTACTTGGATATCAACAGGTGCTAAATAAATATCTCAACCTAACCCTTTGTTGCTAGATATAATTACTTGGTATTATGTTTTTGTGATTGCTTTAGCAAATAAGCCTGGATGGCTCGATCCTATTTCATGAGTCTCACCAACTGCAAGCATAGCTTTAGCATTGTTCATTTCATCTGATTCCTTTTGCTTAAAATAAAATAAAATATCACATGCATAAAACAAGTTACATACAATCTTTTTTATTCATATTATTTGGGAGGGGTAAAGGATATGAATGAGTGGATTTTTACCATCTTTTCTTCTTCAATCGAAATCGGATCATGTTGCCCTTAATTTTGTATAATGTGTATAAGGCTTAAAGGTAGTAACTTGGAAAAAAAAAGTAGTAGACTCCTTCAATACTTTGAATTCCCATATGGCATTCAAAATACACTTTAGTACAAGTGTGCATACACCAAGAGACCTTTTTAGCTGGCAAAATTAGCATCTCTAATGATTTTTAAAATAGTTGCTAGCTCCTTGTTTTGTAACCCAACTATTTAGAATGTCAACTTAAAAATCATATAGTCTAGATTAGGGCTGAGAATGGGTCGGGTTGGGTCGGATTGAAAGAAAAATTTGACCTCACCAAACTCAACTAGGTTGAAAAAAATTTAACCTGCTATCGACCATTTATCATATATAAACCATTTGAAATCAAAGTTAACGATTTGTAGCAGGTTCGGATGGGTTACGTTGATTTGGGCTTAGTATTGATCTAATATTGATTTTAAGTATTACAAATCAATACACTATTAAATTCATATAGAAACTAGGATATAATAATTTCATAATATCTATAAGTCAATACATAACATGTCATTATTGCTAATTTTTAATTTTTAAATATTTAAGTATTAAAAATACTATATTGATCGATCGGGTTTGGTTTCATATGGGTTAAAAATATAGAAACCAAATCCGACCGTAATTAACCAAATTTTTTATGGGTTATAACCTGATTCAAATTTTTCAACTGACCGAAATCAATGTTTATCGGATCGGATTGGGTGGGTTTCTCCGGGTTTTGATTTTTTGCTTAGCCCTAGTCTAGATCTCTTCAATCAACTCTTGTAGATAAATAATGAATAAGCCAACCCATGACCTTTCCAAGATACTGAAGTGCGAAGGCTTCAAAAAGTTTGAAAGCTTTTACTTTGAAGCAACCGCCAAATTCTATTTCTTTTTTACCCTTTAGCACAACCATCTACTTTAATCCCTTACATGGAGGACTTTTGACCTATCATATTTTTGTTTCTTAAAAAACCTCACCTTTATTTCCAGATCTCCTACGGTTTTAGAAGCAATTATGCTGGTAATTATCTATGTAAGCCTTCATTTAGTGCACATAATTATTAAAAAAAATCCTATTATATGTTTATGGAGGGAGAAACAAGGAAGCAATGAGTAAGTACACAATGTTATATTGAGCAAGTATCTCAAGTTTTTTTCTTCTTCATTTAGATATTATAATCTCTAAGATTAAGTATTTTTTATGTTTGACTGAACATACTTGCAATGAAAGATGGTTGCATTTTTGAATTTTAGGAGAAGCTCAACTAATATGCTATGTGTATAAACTTTTTTTTTAGATAAATTGTTATTTAGTTATTATTCTTATACAATGGACAAAAGTTGGATAAACAAGCCAAGATCAAGTAAAGATTATTTTGAAAAAATTCAAAATTTCGTTAAATTTACTATTGAGAAAGGATCAATAAATGAAAATTTTTTTTGTCCATATTGAAAATGTGTAAATAATTCTTCTCTCGATACACAAATAGTTGAAGATCATTTGATATGGAATGGTTTTGTAAGAGTTATTGAGTGAATATTTTATGGAGAGTCCATGTTGCTACCTCGATGTATCAATCTTTATATATAGAATGTACATCTAATTTAGGATCCAGTAATGTACAAAAGAATACTATAGGAAATGATGATATGAGGGGTCTACCTAGAGATGCCCTTGTATTTAGTGCTAGAAATTTAAAAGATTTTAGTGGAGGACAAGAAATAATTGTGATGCTTGAGAGATTTACATTTACTAATCCCATATATGTTGAGAGGTCCTGGCATTCATCTAATGATGAGATAGAATATCAGTATCATAGTTTGTCGAAAGATTATGATCAAGAACTATATTCAGATTATGAGAAGTTTTCAAAAATTTCTTTTCTTGTACATCTATTCTATTTGAAATATTTAAATAGATGATCTGATTAGAGTTTTACTATGCTGCTTTAATTATTAAAGAATATATTTTCTAAGGGAATTGCTTTGCCAACATCTTCTCACGAAGCCAAGAAACTAGTAAAAGAATTAGATCTTAGATATGAGAAGATTTATAATTGTATAAATGATTGTATGTTGTATCGGGATAAAAATGTTAATCAAGAATCAGGCAATATCTCTGAATCTTCATGATGGGCATCACACAAAGAAGATGAGGAGGATGTACTAAATGAAATGGATGCTATATGGAGTAAAAAAATAGGGTAAAATTTTGCATTATTTTTTTTTAATATCTAGATTAAAAAGGATCTATACATCATCGAAGATTGCTTCGTCGATGAGATGGCCTGATAAAGATTGTACAAAAAATGAAATGTTAAGACATCTAGCTGATAGTTTGGCATATAAAATATTTGATAATATACATCCTAATTTTGCCTCAGATGTTTGCAGTGTTAGATTAGATTTAGCTACTGATAGCTTCAATCCATTTCAGATACTGAGTTCTATTTATAGCACTTAGCTAGTCATTCTGATTTCATATAATTTATCATCATGGATGTATATGAAATAGTCTTCACTTATCTTGTCAATGGTTATTCTAGGTGATAAAGGTATAAGTAATGATATTGATATCTTTTTGCAATCTTTAATAGAGGAACTGAAATAGCTATGGAAGGATATTGATGCATTTGATGTTTGCGATGGTCAGACATTCAAATTGAGAGTAGCTCTTATTAGGACTATTGATGATTTTTTTTGTATATGCCAATTTATTTGGATGGAGCACAAAGGGGTGTATTACACATTTCTCTTCTGGGGATTCTATCCATTCACATTGGTTAAACTATAAAGAAAAGTTCTACTATATGGTTCATTATCGATGGTTGGAAGCTGATCATCCATTTTACTTTTAATAAGATATATTTGATGGTACTATAGGATTGCAAAGCTACCCCAATACCAGCATCTAGAACTGAGGTTCTTAGATAAATGCATAGCATCAATCATAGGTATGTTAAGGTTTCAAAGTATTCTAAGAAAAGAGGAAGGAAAGATGTTGAAAGCTCAATGAATGAAGAGTTGACAGAGAATATAATTACTTGCAATTTTGATGCAAAGGTGTTTAAGGATGTGGACACCTTCTATGATGATTATATAAATGAAAGTAAAAATGATGATGACACAATGAAATCATCTATACATAGAGTTGTTAAGCAATTATAGAAAAAAAGAGCATTTTTTTGGTTTATCTTATTGTGAGTACAATCTTCTTAGGTATGATCTTGATGTGATGCATATAGAGAATATTTATGATAATTTGATTAAAATATTATTAAATCTTAATATAAAGAGTAAAGATAATATAGGAGCTTCATCATAAAAAAAACTTGCTAATGGTAAAGTTTATATACCTTATGCACATTCCATGATGTTCGCTCGAGAGATAGATCTTTTTCTAACATTTTTAAAGAATATCAAGATTCCTGATGGATATACATTAAATATTTGAAGATGTGTAAATCTCAAAGAATGAAAACTTTCAAATTTTAAAAGATATGATGGTCACATTTTGATGCAAGATATTTTCTACTGACTTTAATTAAGGTCATCAATGCCAAAATAAATTATTGCCATTGTTGCTCAATTGTCATCATTTTTAAGTCATTATATTCCAAAGTCATAGATCTATGAGAGCTTGATCAATTAGAGTCTAGTGTTGCATTTATAGTTTGCCATATAGAAAAGATCTTTCCTTCCAAAATTTTCACTATCATGGTTCATCTGCTTGTTCATTTAGTTGCAGAAGCAAAGCTTGGTAGACCACTATACTATGGATAGATATATCCTATTGAGAGGTAATGTTACTAAACTTTATAGTTATAATTTAAAAATCTTTAGTGTAAGTAGTATCGTACTCATATTGATGTTTTAATGAGTTTTTAATATTTGAAGGTATCTTGTACATTTAAAAGATTATATATGAAATAGAGCCTATCCTGATGGCTCAGTTATGAAATTATATATTGTTGAAAAGTGTTTAATATTTTATTTAAGATATCTTGAAAGTGTAGAGATTATTTTTAATCAATCTCAAAGAAATTATAATATTATCCATAACTCAGAAATTTATAAGTTCTCAACCACTGGAAGAGTTTTAGAGAAGATTGAAAGTGTTGTTCTTGATAAAAACTTCTTGGCACAAGCACATCGTTATGTGTTATTTTATAGTGACATAATATCTTAGGATCACAAATTAGTATAGTCATATGTTGATTTTTTTCATTGTCATCATATATAATGTTCTTAATCAATGAATTAATTTTCTTATACTAAAATTTTGGTTGCTCAAAGACAAGCAAACCATAGCATCTGACCTAATCTAAGGATTGAGCAATGATAGTTGATTAAATTATTCCCTAAATAGCTTTTTAAACATGTTATTAGTCATATATACGAGGAAAAAGATTGATTTTGGAATATATTTATTAATATCAAATAATTTATTGATAATTTTATCATGGTTTTTAGGTATCAATGATAATAGAGAGTAACTATTTAGATGAATTGCCATTGCTTAAGGTCCTAATAATATTGTCAATATATATAATGGTTTCATCATTAATGGATTCAAATTTCATACAAAAGAGCTTAAAAAATTTAAAAAAATCTAGAATAGTAAAATCATGATGGAAGCAAATTAAAAGACTTATTATGATATACTTACAGATATTTTTGAGTTGAATTACTATAAAAAATTTAAAATAGTATTATTTTAATGTAATTTGATGGATATAAACTCGCCAAGAGGCTTGAAGAAAGATACGAATAGGTTTATACTTGTAAAGTTTCCAAGATTAATATATACTGATGTGTTATTAAAGAATGACCAATTCATTATTCATCTCAAGATCATCAAATATATTTTGTACATGACTTGAAAGATAAGAAATGGGCTATTATTGTGAGAACAAAACTTAGAGACTTGCATGATATAGAAAAGAGGTTGGAAGTAAAGGATGATGAGACTTATACGAAGTGTATGCCATACAATCTTGCCTCAACTAATGATCTAAATGCTATTAGCTTGATCAGGATAGATATTGAAGGAGAAAATATTGACTAATTCTTAACTAGTAAGAGATTTTCAAGATATGTACATTCCGTATGAAATATTGTATTATATTATCATGTTCATTTAGTAAATCTTGCTTCTTATTAGCAATTCAATTAATATTTTATTTATTATTTGATAATTTATGTTCACTAATTTTTATTTCTATTTGTGAATGCTAGGTGATATCATAACTCGATGCAGATTCGATGATATTAAGTTACAGACTTCTCAAGATGGATTGTGCTTTGATTAGTCCTAACAGTCGTTGTAGCCATAGTAGTCCAAGGCTAGATCTTCATCATTCACATAGTAATTCAAGGTCAGTCCTTCCTTATCCATGCAGCAACTTGAGTCACAGCATGATCCTTCTACTGATGAGGAGATTATTTTGGAAGAGATACACATCCAGGATAATTTAATAAAAATATTATGTATTCATGACTATTATGATTCTTAATATTTTTTTTTTAATTTTATATGCTTGTTATAGATGTATTTAGAAGAGGACGGATTAGACGTGGATCCATAAGGGTCAGAGATATCTGACATTTAATTGAGTGTGAGAGGGTCATCATCCGGCACAACTATATGGGGCAGCTCGTCAATAAGGTTGCTAGATTATTGATGAGCTTTTAGGTATGGTTGCATGGAAGGATCAGCTTCATCCCTTGAACTATGTGAAATGGAACAATATGCTTCCTGCATATAAGCTTGAGATTTTACGAGTAGTATAGGTAAAAAGATGAATTAATAATGTATGTTAATTTATTTATAGTCAATTAACTATGCTGTTTAATAATCGGATATCCTTTTTTACTTTATTCTAGAGTAAATTTGTACTCTTACTAGATAGACATAATTGGGTGCTAAAATTCATCAATCAAAAATGGAAAGAATTTAAGGTAACACTAAAGAGGGATTACAAGAGAGAGGGTTTGGCAGAGGATGATGTTGCTCATGTTTGTCTTTCTGATGTAGATTCTCATTAGTGGAGGGAGCTTGTTCATTATTGGTCCTCCAAGAGGAGACAAGTAATTGTATACACTCATTATATATCTTATATTATATTAATTACTAATATAATTGTGCATATATACAAGTTATATCATATTATTTATTTTATTTTGTAGGCATATTCTAATATTGGTAGAGCTGTATAAGTAGCTCTATCTGTTCCTCATACATTGGAGTCCAAGAGCTAAACATGATGTGGACAAAAATTTATATGCTTCTTTCAAACTCTTTGGCATCTTACAAACATTTTTTTAGACTAATTTGATGTATATATGATTCTCTTGCTTCTTAGTGAAATTGTGTATAAGGTATCACATATCAAGTATCATGATACTTATAAGTTTTATTAAAACTCTTAGAGCTTTTCAATTAAAATTGATATTTTAACATTTATTGAAGTATTTATAATGTATCATATATCACATATCATATTAAATGTATGATATGTGTCTTGTATCATCTGTGATGCATCATGGTTCATATATTTTGTGAAATTTATTTTTTTTGTAGATGAATGAGCATGAAAGGGAGCCTGGTCAGGTAGAGTTCTATAGGATGATTCATGTTTATCAAGATGAATGTTTTGTTATTAAGGAGTTAAGAGATATATTTATATTTATTGATAATTATTTAGTAAAATAATTTGTAGTTTTATTTTTAAGTAAAAAATTAATATATTTTTTTCCTAAATATAGGAGAGAGCTTTATCTCTTATTGTAGAGCATGTTGACAAGTTTTCAGCATCTATGGAGGCTAGTCATGTTGAGGCCGAAGTAATGATAGAGTTGCTAGCTAGGATCAGACCATTATGGTTGGGTGAGACTTATGGAGTTGAAGTCATTCTCACTCAGTTATCTGAAGTATGTCGGTATACTCAGGATGCTAGAGAGAGTTCTAGCAATATAGATGTTCGCTCAAAGCATAGGTGGAGCTATGGATAAAAAGCATGGATGGAGGCCTAGATAGAGGTGATGAGGCAGAACTATGACACAGTGATCATATCCTCCATGAAGACTTGATTGAGTAGTTGATATCCATGTTATAAATGTTTATGGACTCTTCTAGGATAATATCTTACTATATTTATATTTGCATATACTAAATCATTTAATTTATATTATGATTTTTGTATTGTCAACTACTAATATTTTTATATCTTTGTTGCAGGCAGTCATAGAGTTGATGATGATTATGCTCCTATGGATTATTGATAGCTAGATGTCTCTATATTTTTTTTTAGTTTTGTATATGTACATTTCTTTTGATTTCTTCTCTTCGATTATGGGTTGTAATTAATGAACATGATAGACAATGTAATCTTGACTTTATTATGATTTTATGTTGATGTTTGATTTTTTTAGAAATTTTGGATAGGTTTATATATTTTGTACAATTTAGTAAATTATTTGGATACTTTTTTCAAAAAAGAATATTGCTAATGCTCTAAAGCATTGGTATTGGATATATTTACCGACATTTTAAAGCATCGATATATACCAATGCAGCTAAAAAATAGCTTTCTGATGCATTGAAACATCAGCAACTCATTAGGACATATTGACACTTTTAAAAAGCATTGGCTGCTTTCCCATGGTTAGCGATGGACATATGCATTGGGCATTCCTGATACTTTTTGAAAGCATCGGGAGTTACCGATGCTTTTCCCAAGCATCAAAAAAATGATTTTCCATGCTTCACTTACTGACATAATTTTGGTGCTTTTGAAAGTATCGTGAGTGAATTTTGTGATGCTTTTTCACATCGAGAATAGTGGTTGTTAGAATCTGCAATGGTCCTAAGTACCGCAATGATTAAAGCATAATTTACTTAGTATTAATTAATTATGTAATAAAAGATTTAAAGTTTTCTATGAATCATCTTACTGCATTTTAACTAATTTCATTGACAATGGTATTTAGTTTATAAGACATAAACATGTAAATGTTTACTTGGCAGATCTTGATGATTTATCCAGCTAAAGATAATATGCAATGTCTAATAGCTATGAATAACCAAAGTCAATGAATCTAATTAAATTTGGCATCATAGACTAGGTCATATAGGCATGGATTTAATCTCTAAATTGGTTAGAAAAGATTTAGTAAATGGTTTGCTAAAAATCAATTTTAAAAAGAATAAAATTTATGATGCATATCAATTTGGGACGTAAACAAAATCTTTATTCAAACCTAAAAATATTGCTTTAACTACTAGATCATTGAAATTATTGTATATAGATTTATTTGGGTCAACAAGGACCATAAACCTAGATGGCAAAAAATGTCATTTTATAATTATCGATGACTTTTCTCAATTAACTTGGATATTATTTCTTACACACAAAGATGAGGTTTTTGATGCATTTTCAAAGCTATTCAAGAAAGTCACAAATGTAAAAGGATTAAGTGTTTTGAAAATTAGGAGTGATCATAGTACTAAATTTGACAATTAGGATTCAAATCCTTTTATTTTGAAAATAGTATTGAACATAATTTTTCAACCCCTAGGACATCTTAATAGAATGGAGTAGTAAAAAAAAAAAGAATAGGACTTTAGAAAAGATGGTACGGACCATGCTATGTTAAAGTAACCTTTCAAAATATTTTTGGATAAAAATAATTAACACTACATGTTATGTACTAAATCGTGCATTAGTTGGATATATTTTAAAGAAACCCCCTATGAGCTTTGGAATAGAAAAAACCAAATATTGCATGTTTCCAAGTTTTAGTTGTCGTTGTTTTATCTTGAATAATAGTTATGACAAATTAAAGAAATTTGATGCAAAACCTAAAAAAGATATAGTTTTTGATTATTCTTCTACTAGTAGAGCTTATAAAGTGTTTAATAAAAGAATACTAGTGGTACAAGAATTAATTCATATCATATTTGAAGAAACTAACAAGTTTCTATTAAGAGAAGTAGATTTAGGTGATGATGCAGGTGCTTTTGATAAGAAAATGAAGAAAATGACTCTTGAAGATACCTCTTCTCAAGAACAAAAAGAAAATGATTGAGAACAAGAAGTAGAAGAAGAGAATAATGAATCTCAAGTATAAGAAAACATACTTTAACAAGGCACAAATGAATTATCTAAAGAATAGAGGTATGTTCATAGTCATCTAATATAATTAATTATTGGTTATCTATCTTAAGGTATTAGAATTAGAGCATCTATTAGAAAAGCTTTGAATCATTTTGTATTTATCTCATAAATTGAACCTAAGAATATAATTGAAGCTGAAAAGATGCATGTTGAATAAATACTATGCAAGAAGAATTAAATCAAATTAAAAGGAATAATGTTTGGGACCTAGTTAAAATATCTATAGACTACCTAGTGATTGGAACAAAATGGATCTTTATAAATAAATTAGATAAATAAGATAATATTGTTAGGAATAAAGCTAGATTAGTTATATAAGGATATAATCAAGGAGAAGAAATTGATTTTAATGAAGCCTTATTTGCGCTAGTTGCTAGACTAGAAACAATTAGATTATTATTAGTATATGCATGCTTTATGGATTTCAAACTTTTTCAAATGAACGTTAAAAATGTATTTTTAAATGGTTATGTTACAAAACAAGTATATATAGAACAACCTTCTAGTTTTGAAAATCATAAATTATAAATTATATTTTTAAATTAAATAAAGCTTTGTATAGTTTAAAGCAAGCTTCTCGTGCATGGTTTGAAAGGTTAAACAAGTTTTCAATTGAAAATGATTTCAAAAGAAGAATTGTTGATACTACCTTGTTTACTGAAAGAAAATTGAATGATCTTTTAATTATTCAAATCTATGTTGATGACATAATATTTAGTGCTACTAATAAAATCTTATGTCAAGAGTTTGCCAAATTAATGTAAGAAGAGTTCAAGATTAGTATGATGGATGAATTAACCTTTTTTCTTAGACTTCAAATAAAGCAAGTAGATGAGAGAATCTTCATCAACTAAAGTAAATACATAAAAAAAATATTGAAGAAATTTGGGATGGAGAATGCTAAAGGAATTAGCACTCCTATTAGCTCTTCATGAAAACTTGACCAAGATGAAAATGATAAATATGTTGATCCTAAACTTGATAAAGGTATGATAGGATCTTTAATTTATTTAACTGCTAGTAGATAAGATATTAATTTAGTGTTTGTATGTGTGGTAGATATCAATTTAATCAAAAAGAGATATATAATTGTTGTTAAAAGAATTTTTAGATACTTAATTGAAACTCAAAATGTTGGATTGTGGTATTCCAAGCTATCCTCTATTGATCTATTTGGCTATTCGGATATTAATTTTGCTAGATACAAGTTAGATCGAAAGAGTACTAGTGGATCTTGTCATTTTTTAGATGTAAATTTGGCTTCTTGATTTAGTAATAAACAAAATTCAGTTGCATTATATACAATAGGATATGAATATATTATAGTTAGAAATTATTGTACTCAAATCTTGTGGATCAAACAATAACTAAAAGATTATGGGATAAAATGCAATGAAATTTCTATAAAATATGATAATGCAAGTGCCATAAACTTAACTAAGAATCACATTTAGTACTCAAGAATTAAGCATTTTGAAATTAGGCATCATTTTTTTAGAGATTATGTCCATAATAATGATTTTTTACTTAAATTTGATTCAATTAAAAAATAACTTGCTGATACCTTTACTAAACCATTATGTGAAGAAAGATTTTATTTAATTAGAAGAGAACTTGGACTTTGTGATCCCTTTAAGTGAGCCAATATTAAAAACCTTATATATAGTAGTCAATGTTTCGATTTAGTTTATTTCTTCTATCATTTGACTCTATTTCAATTGAGTTTCTTTTGATTCAAATCTAATTTTTGCTGAATTTTGATGTGATGAGTTGACTCATAATCTTAAAGAGCCAACTCCTTATACCTATTCCTTAAAAAAATTGCTTATTAAATCATTCTATAAATTCCTATGCCACTGGAGTTGACTCGAATAAATCTTGAGTTGGCCCTTTTATCAAAGTCGACTCACTTATTTCATGAATAGACCCCTTTGCAGGAGTTGACTCTTTTATTTTATGAGTGAACGTATACTACAAGAATTTGGATTATTAGCGATAACTAAATACCGTCGCTAATAGTTTTTCCATCATCGCTAATAGTACCGTCATCACTAATCCCATCGTAAAGCCAATTTCAAAAATTCTTATTGCTAAATATAATTCTTAGCGACAACAAAACCAACCATCGCTAATAAGGATATTAGCAACGACTTTAGCAACTAAATAATTCCATCACTAATTATTAATTAAAATTTTAATTTTTTTAAAAAATATTAGTGATGGTACTTTCGTGGCTAATGCCATCACTAATAATTATTAGCAATCAAAAATATTATCACTAATGCCGTCTCTATTTTTTCAAAATTTTTTAATAAAATAAAAATATTTTAAGAAATCCTAGCAATGATAATTTGGTCTCTAATACCGTCATTCATAATGCTAATAATTAATATAATTTTTTTAAAAAATAATAATAATATTTTTTTAAATTTATTTTAATTAATCAGAATGAATCATGATTTTTAATACTTATTATAATTAAAATTCAAAGATAATATGATAATCAAAAATTAAAAACTAATTATATTATATTAAAAATATAAATTATATAATTTTTTTATAAGTAGTATAAAAAATATAATACATCAAAGAAAAAAATTAGATTCGATCCTCATCATTGTCTACCTTCTTCTCCTCCTCCTCTCTAGCAGCTGGTAGATGAAAGCCAAATGTTCCAATATCCTGTAATGAAAAAGATAAAATAATATTAATAAATTTTGATATGGAGGTGTATCTTTCAATAGGAAGGCATATTTTTTGATACACTTCTTCGATTCTTGAATAGATA
The DNA here is from genome assembly GCA_006176705.1 of Cocos nucifera. Taxonomy (NCBI): domain Eukaryota; kingdom Viridiplantae; phylum Streptophyta; class Magnoliopsida; order Arecales; family Arecaceae; genus Cocos; species Cocos nucifera. The sequence continues at coordinate 524,518 of QRFJ01002338.1, read as the reverse complement.
ATTTTTATATATTTTATTTGATGATATGGAGCTACAGACACCTCTGGCCTATTGATTGGATAGTTAGATTGAATTTTTAGTCCCTAGATCTTCTTTCCAGACTTAAACCTAAATATATGAAGCTTCTAAATATGAAAACTTAAAATAAGTAAAAGAGTTTAGTAATATATTTACCTGATATGATGGTTAGAATGATGAGTCCAGCTAGTTGCATGGCTGCGAATCTCGAAGAAGTTCTCCGATCATATCACGGATGGCATCTAAGAGGCTCTGAGGTCACTAGTTTAGAAGCCTTTTCACGACCTCCTCCATGTGCATATCACTCCAGGTCTGAGACATCAAGGTCTATAAGAATGTCGAAGGATATCAAGAGAGTGAAGGGTCGAAGCTGTTGCCAAATCCTATGACTCAGCTCCTACTCACTCCTCCGGTGGTGCTGAGCAATACCTTAAGATCAAGAAAGGCTGAGAAAATGGGTCCTTGCCATACCTCTCAGCAACATATGCCATGTAACGTATCTACACAGTTTAGAAATTTATTAGTTCTAATATAAAAATTAGATCTTATAACAACTTAATTAGTAAATAAAATTTGAAGTCCTTACCATAATCTATTATGATGTAGAATCTAAATAGTCAACAGTCCTCCTAGACTGGTGTGTGGCCCGTCATAACTGCAACTAATCTAATGGATGACCCAACATGTCTATAATAAATAAATAATAAAATAAAATTAACTAAAATATGTATATAAAAATTTTTATAGTTCTAAAAAAGAGTTTTGGTGTTGATTTCTTACCAATCTGTTGGCCATAATATGTGTGCCAACTAAGCTGCCTATGTGCTTGATCAGATCCTATTGGGCTGCCTGATTCTGCCGAGCCCTCTACCACCTATCAAAGTACTTTTTGCTGCTCCTGGTCATAGAGGGTCTACCATATGTTCGCTTGCATCCAGTAATCCATGAAGGATCTCTAGTCCGATGGTAATTAAAAATTGAAGTGTTGGATGATGGATTGCCTGAGGCTGTAGAGGCCATCTTGGAGCGTCTACATGGCCACCTCCTTGAAGGTCTGATGGCCAACCTTTTCATCCTAGAGAGTCTCAAATCGGTAGTACTCCTATAAGACAAAAGCAAGCACGTATTAATATATAATTAAAATACAAATGTATTAGGAATTTAAAAGTTAAACTGGTTTTAACTTACCAAAAACATCTCCTAGGTTGCATCATGAGCTCTAGATGGCCAGTAGAGAACTCATTCATCGGCCCTGGCATCAAGCTTTGGATAATACTGGTAACCATCCGGGATACTCCAGACTCTCTAAATATGCAGTAAAATTAATTTTAAAAAATAAATGTTAACTCTAGAATGGCTAAATTCTAAATATATTAATTAAAGTTATAGTACTTACGAGCGGCTCTGAACGTGGATGAGTTTTCCATCCTTTGGCCGAGTCGGAGGACCCGTAAGCCGGGCGGGTCCTAAACCATGATTTTGTGCCTGGGAGTTGGTCGCTACTATGTGTGATTGTGAAGTCACTGGTGATCTCCTGTCATCTAAACCTGAGTACAAAATATCTAATATAAAGAATGTTATATTAGTTAGTAAAGGATAAAATAACATAAACAAGAATATCTAAAATATTAGAGTTTATCATTCGATATGAGAGGTATGAAATCATGTGAGCTGGCCGCATGATTGCTCTCTCCTCAAGAGCTCTATCTTTGGCTGGAATGACTTCGACCTTTAGAAGACACGATGTATAATCTTTAAAAATAAAAATAAAAACTAAAGCAAGTAGATAATCTAAAAATTAGTTCAACCAAAATATCTATCAAAATATAATATACAAGACGATCAAAATTTAACTCATATGTAATAAAGATTGTCAGTTAGCATATACAATGTATTAGTAGAAAAATAATTTTCATCTAGTAGTATATGATAATATGTTGGTCTGCTGGTCCCTTGATTTAGGCATTGTCTGATTCTCATCCAATAGTACATGATATCTTAGTACATAAAAATGTGAAGAAGGCTCAGATCTACCATTGAAAAATAAGGTGTTGCAAGTTTCTCTGCACCTTTGACCATGAGGTGGCTGGAAGCGGTTGTTTGTGATGTAATAAACAATCTAGGCTTGCCCTGCATTGCATGTTCTTTTGCACCTTTAACCATGAGGTGGTTGCGAATAGTTATCTGCGATGTAATAGACCATCCAAGCTTGACCATACAACAACAAGAATAGAAATGCATCACCTCTATTTAGGTGCATCTTGCATAGGTAGTCATCATAGCCTCTCCGAGCCCCTAGCCACCTCCTCGAGCTGCAAACTAGGAGTAGAATTTTTTTTAAAAAATAAAATAATAACTTAAAAATAAATTCATGTGCTCATGCAGCCTAGTCATCTAGCAAGCTCTAAGTTTGCATGCATAGGACACGTGTCCTGACCGTCCCCATTTGCAATGATGTCCTTTACTTCTATGATTATGCTTTTGGGAATGCTACACTCTTAGTTCAAGGATGGAATCATTGTCCTTATAAGAGATGTATCAATAGAAAAATGCTTGATAGGAATATAATAGTTGGCCATTTATATAAGAGTGGATTTATGTCAAACTACAAGCATTGGTACCTGCATAGAAAGATGTGGGAGGCAATATGCATGGATGGAAAGCTCTACTTGTCCAACATATTTGCTGATGTGTAAGGCTTAACGGTGACAGATTTAAGCAGATGATTAGCACATTTAATGGATTTGATCTGGTTATTAGTGAAAGTCTATGCAAAAATCTTTCAGGTAGTAACTGCCATAACCATAATGGACTATAGGGGTTGCTATAGTTATAGCCTTGCTTAGCCTCTAGGGGATAGCAATCCTATAAAGAGTAAGCATGGCTATATATAACCATAGAAACCCTATAGTCCACCATGGTTATAACTGTTGCTACTTGAAAGATTATTACATGGACATGCACCAATAACTAGATCAAATACACCAAATATGCTAATCATCTGCTCAATCCTGTCACCATTAAGCTCTTGCACATCAGCAAGGGCTTGAATGAGTAGAGCCTCTGAAGCCCTTGCAATTGCATCACACATCTTGATCTCCATATAGGTACCAGTGCTTGTAGTTTGGAATAAATCCACTCCTATATAAATGGATAATTATTGTATCCTTATGAAGCATTTCTCTATTGACACATCTCTTATAAGGACAACAAGCCCATCCTTGAACTAAGAATGCAACATATCCAAAAGCATAATCATAGAAATAAGGGACATCATTGTAAATGGGGATAGTCAGGACACGCATCCCATGCATGCGGACTTAGAGCATGCCAGACGACTAGGCTGCATGAGCACACTAGAATGGCATCTAGGCAAATTCCATCCTAAAGTCTGGCTCAAAAATTTAAAACTAATTAATTTAAATATTATTAATTTAAATTAATTAAATATTATTGGGGATAAAATAACTCTCGTCGAAGTTCTTGGCGGCCGACCTCCATTCTATGGAAACCTGCCAATCTTCTCAACAACAACCCCTGATTATAGAACTTGTCCAAGGCCTATTAAAGTCCGACAAGACATACTTGGGCAATAAAGAGAAGTATTATTTTATTAACTTTGTTTTTTGACTCAGGATGAATAACAAAATTTTTAGCATTGAAGCTCCAACCCATCTAGCCCTAATAAATAATAGATTCTAAGGATAGACGAACTCCTTCTAGTCGGACTCCTTCCATACGAACTTCTCTCAATTGAACTCCTTCCAACCGGAGTTCTTCCGAATGAACTCCTAGCCACACTCCCTGCGCCCCCTCCAATAGCGCTCTTGCCATCCAAACTCCTTCCAGCTGTGCTCCCTCTGGTCATGCTTCTTCCAGTCAGATTTTTTCAAAGAAAATTATCCATGATTAGTCAGCCAAACTTCTCCAGGTCGTCGAGGAAAGCACCAACAGACTATAATCAACCCTATCAGGTGCAGTTCATTCTCTACCACTTAATAGTCGATCTCCAAGTTTGACCAGTCTCGAGCTCTTCATCCTAATACACACAAGTTGCATATGAGTGCAAAAGTTTTGTCTGAACTCCTACTATGGACCTCCAACGAAATAGCAGGTCATGATAAATGACAACTCACTCTCCATAATAAACTCCACATGGCCCGAGTGGCCCACTAGCAGGCAGTTACGGCTATTACCATTAGTTTGTTACATGCTTCATCTATATAACGGACCCTCCAGATACATTTGGCCGCCCCTAAGCTAAAACTCTCTACCCTTACTTTGCTCTTTTTCTTTCTGAACATTCTATTCTTATTGAGGCAAAGAACTAACATGACCATCAGAGGGTCCTGTCAAAGTTAATTTTGGCTAGGACTTTATTTTAGAAGTCATGTTAATGATCCTAACCTCTCCAGCTCCAGCGATCTTCAACATCTACGTCATTTTTCGTACCAACAGGATTGATACTAGAAGAAGAGCTTTGAGCCCTTATTCTAAAAGGAGTGCTCAGTTGAAGTTCATCTTCTTTCTTTCATATTCAATTCTTTACCTCTTTTTCCTATAATCTCTTCTCATTCTTGTAAGATGCCGCCAAAGAAGACTGCAACCCAGTGATCTACTGCATCCACCTTCAGATCAAACTCAGATCAGCCTACTCTGGCTCCATCTCTAGCACCTCAACCCCCTCCACCGATAGCCATGATAGATTTTAGGCAGTTTAACCTGCTAGTATAGTAGGTTAGAGACCTCACTGAGATGGTGTAGGCCATGCAGTAGCCTCCAGTACCAGCTCAGCCAGAAAGACCCCTATTGAAAAGAAGGTCCACCTGAGCAAACAAGCTGGTAACCCTTGAAAAGAGAAAGCAAAGAGTAGAGAGCTCCTATTCTGATCATAATTCTTTTTTCGGAGAGACTCTTTCCATCTATAGCTGGTGGCTCTCTGAGATCCATGATCGAGATGATGCTCTTGATCAGAGGCTTGAGGAAATGAATCAGCAGGTTAAGAAACTCCACCATGCCGCCCCAATCCACAACGACAACATCTATTTTGATCCTCCATTCTCTATCCGGATCATGCAGAAGCCTATCCTACCAAACTTCAAGATTCCTCAGTTTGAAAGTTATGATAGAACCTCCAATCCAATCAACCACCTTGAAGCTTTCAGAACTATGATGCTGCTCTATGGCACTCCTGACATCATTCTTTGCTGAGCTTTTCTCTTTACACTAAAGGAAGCAACAAGAAATTGATATTTGAACCTCAAATTGGGTACCATCTTTTTTTTTGATCAGCTGAGCTATAAATTTGTGGCTTATTTTATTAGTAGCCGATGCTAGAGGCGAGGTTCTGACTCTCTTATCAACATCAAGCTGAAGAAAGAAAAGTTCATCCGAGCTTATGTCAACCGCTTCAATGCTGCTATTCTAAAGGTCCACAATCTAGACCAATCTATTACAATGGCCGTACTAAAGGATGACCTTCAGAATAATGATCTCCTCTTCTTTTTGGAGAATAAGTATCCCCAAAATTTTGCTGACATGCTGGCCTAGGCCCAAGGCTACGCTCGAGCGGAGGAAGCCTTCAAACAAAAAGATGAAGAGAACACAAAAGAGTAGCAGGTGGGTGAATCAAGCAAGCTCATAGTTGCTAAGAAGTCGAGTGAAGCTCGGTCGTGCTCTAGACTCCTCCTGAGCATCAACGAGCTTGAACTCCACCCTAAGCTAGTAGACAAAAGAGCCTAGACCAAAAGGCGCGATGAGGCTCCCCACCTAGAAGGTTTCATAACTACGCTCCTCTGAATGCTCTTAAGATCCAGGTGCTGATGAAAATAAAAATGCAGTTGCCAAGATCTAAAAGAATGAGGACTCATCCTACCCGACATAACCCCTACAAATATTGCCTCCATCATTATGACCATGGTTACGATATTGAAGAATGCATCTAGCTCCAAGATGAGATCAAGGAGCTTATCAGACGAGGTTGACTGGATGATTTTTTAAGACATCGATCAGAAAGAAGAGAAGATTGGCCAAGGATCCTACCCCAGCTTGAACCATCTCAAAGGGATGAGCCGTAGGGAGATTGGCCTTCACTCGAAATAATCAATACCATTACTGGGGGATATCGATAGGGGGAGGTAAGTGGATCGACAGAGCTAGTGAAGAAGCAATGGACTAAAGAACCCATCACTTTTAGTGAAGAAGATGCTCAAGGAATTCAAACGATGCGGTTGTACTAACTTTAAACATTGTTGACTATGATGTACGCCATGTTTTAATTGATAATGAAAGCTCTACTGATGTTTTATTTTATGATGCATTCCCTAAAATATCCATACCAGATAATACAATGGGGCTAATAAGTTTTTTCTAGTGGAATTCACTGGCGATGCGGTGCTGCTTGAAGAAATAATAACCTTGCCTATTGTAGCAGGTTGGTACCCATGGCAGTCAAAGGCCCAAGTGAACTTTTTGGTGGTGAAGGCTCCCTCAGCTTATAACGTCATTCTTGGCTGACCTAGCTTAAATGCACTTCAGATAGTGGTTTCAACCTATTACCTAAAAATGAAGTTCCTAACTAGTTATGGGGTTGGGAAAGTCAAAGGAGATCAAGCTCTTGCATGGCACTGTTATACTATTGCTTTGCAAGGAGGAAAGCAAATGGAATCTTATCCAGTAGATGGGCCTGATGCTCATGATGATCTAACAGAAAATCAAGGAGAATCAATCAAAGATCTTATTACAATTTCTTTAAATAATGGGCATGAAGATCATACTGTTAAGATCGACTCCAACCTAAGGAAGGAGGTCAGAAAGTAGCTCATCGCCTTCTTATGGAAGAATGCAGATGTTTTTGCTTGGGTACCTATGGATATGTCTGGAATTGATGCTGAAGTTATGGAGCACCAACTGAGCGTAAACCTCAAATGTCAGTTGATAAAGCAAAAGACGCGTAGCATTGCACCAGAGCGATAGAAAGCCATTATGGATGAGGTTGACAAACTCCTTAAAGCCAAGTTCATCTGAAAAGTTCACTATTCAGACTGGATCACCAACATCGTCCTCTTCAAGAAGGCAAATGGCAAGTGGAGGATGTGCATAGACTTTACAAACTTAAACAAGGCCTGTCCAAAAGATATATACCTACCCCTTGCCAAGAATTGTTTAATTATGGATGCAACTTCGGACCATGAGCTCCTCACTTTCATGGATGCTTTCTCTGACTATAATCAAAATCGAATGGTACTAGAAGATGAGAAAAAAACTACTTTTATTACTGACCGTGGTCTTTATTATTACATGATTATGCCATTTAGGCTAAAGAACATAGATGCTACTTATCAGCATCTAGTGAACAAGATTTTCAAGAAGCAAATCAGCCATAATATGTTGACCCTAAGATAGATTTTGATGATTCCAAAATAGTGAGTATAAATGATACTAATCATGTATTTCAAGAATGTATGTAGGACTTTTCAAGTACTTAAAATGAAAAAAATATCCATAAAAAAATTTTCTCAAAAGAAGAAAAGTCAGAAAAAAGAATGATTTCAAATGCTCAAATAAAGCTCAAACAAGAAGTTTTGGAAGCTTTAATGATGGGAAAGACCATAAAAATCAAGATGGAAGAAGCCCTTAAAAGTTGAAGTAAAAAAGCCACTCATGTAAAAATATATACAAAATTATTGAAGGTTGAGAACTGAGATGATCCAGTGAAAAATTGAGTTGGCTTAGTACTTAGTCGGCTTAGTAAAAAATTTTATCGGCTCAGTCTCAGAAAATAGAAAGATAGAAAGCTAATTTTTGAAGTCTACTGATACTGAGTCGATCCAGTTGGAAATTGAGCCGACCCCATGAAAAATTGAGCCAACCCAGTGACTGTAATGGCTAGTTTTTTAGAATTTTAACTTTTTATCCACAATGACTTCCAACGGCTATTTCAAAGGTTCCAATTGTCAAAACTCATTTTTCAGCCACTTTTAAGTATATAAAAGGCTAGAGACTTAGGAGGTGCTTGGTTCGTGATTGGACTCAAAATTAAAATAAAAATCAAAATAGATTAAAATCAAAATTGGAATGGCCTAATTCTCTGAAGTGTTTGGTTCATGATCGAAATCAAAATCAGAATGAAAATAAAAATTTGAATCCATAGGAAAGAGTGGAGATTGAGTTTTAGGTAGATTGGGCTATTCCCATTCCATCCTAGAATTAGAATCGGAATAGGACTCCCCCCAACCAAGCGGTTGGAATGAGAGTCATCCATTCCCATTTCGATTTCAGACCCCTACTCCTCCCAACCAAGCACCCCCTTAATGGGAAAAGCAAGGAAATGGATTAAAGAAAAAAATCTTCAAACTAAGAGAAGGTTATTGAATATCTTTGAGAAAGAAAAAAAGAGAGGAATAGAGTGCACAAAATTGAAAGTTTTTCAAGAGTGATCTTCTACAACATCTTCAACATCCTCTTAAGCATTGATTGAAGAGAAGTCAAGCTTAAAAAGATTAATAATTTAGCTCCTTCTCCTTGCTTTAAAGAGTTTTTATTTTTTATTTCTTTTATGCTGAAATTATATTTTACTTTTTTAGAAGTTTTTTTGGGAGAAAGAAACTTGGGGTAAAGGCCGATCCAAGCTCGTAATTGGATATTGTATGGTTTGACTGGTGAGCAAATATTAAAATCAATCGAGATTGATTGTTAGTCCAAAAAAAAATTATTATATGGTTATGGTTAGTGAGTCAAGATTAAAACTAACAGGATTGTTAGTGAGTCCAAAAACTAATGGTGTAAGATTTTGGTTGGTGCTCCTGTTGAAAATCAACTGAATTTATTTGTGAGTCAGAAAAAACAAACACACTATAATCAAGGAAGGATTATAGTGAAATTCTCAAGAAAAGCTTGAAAAGTGGACGTAGGAGCGGGATGCTCCAAACCACTATCAATTTTGTGCGTTTGTTGTGCCTTCTTATGTTTTCTTTACTTGCTTTCAATACTTACTTTACTTAGTTTTATTTCATAGTTAGCAATTTATATAATTTTGCTGCTATTTATATTGCACACATCATCATCACATCTTTTTGATAATTGTTAAAGCATATTCTTGATAAAGTTCAATTAGACTTAAAATTTGTAAGTACCCAATTCACCCCCCTCTTGGATAGCTATCCTTAGGTAACAAGTGGTGTTAGAGCAGGTGCTCTGTTATTGGTTGTTGACCTAACGGTCAAGAGCTAAAGATATTGATAATCCAAAATAAAATCTCTTTTCAATGAAGGCCTTTCCATAGATAGACCTTTATTTTTTAATGGTTCAAACTTTCCTATTGAAAAGCTGGGACAAAAATATTCATACAAGCATATAACTATAATTTATGGAGAATTACTATCAATGGCCCACACACACACAATACATTGATTATTGATAAAGAAATAATCCAACTAAATGCTAAGGCCATGAACATGCTTTATTGCTCTTTGGACTTAAATGAATTTAACTTGATTTCTTCTTGCATTTCAGCAAAAGAAGTATGAAAAAAATTAAAAATGATCTTTGAGGAAGCAAATAAAATAAAAGAATTAAACTTCCAAGAAGAGAAGGAAGCTCATCCTAATTTTTGCCTCGTAGCTTATGAGAATGAAAAGAAGAAAAAGAATAAGAAACAAAAGAAGAAGAAAGCTTCAATTAAGGAGGAGCAAAATAAACAAAAGAAAGATGAAAAAGAAGAGTAAAAAGTAGATAAATCATGCTTGATGGATAAAGAGGAAGAATGTATTGCAAATTCTTGCCTCATGACCAATGACGATGAGGTAAACATTAATAACTCTTTCGATTTTACTTTTGATGAGTTGTTTGAGGCCTTTAATAATTTAATGCATGAATTAAAAAAGTTAAGGCTAAAAAATAAAGAGATCAAAAAGTCTAATCTTCTTTTGGATGGTGAAAAGAGAAAATTATTGATTGAAAAAGAAGATATTTTGAAAATAAAGAATGCTTTGGCTAAAGATAAAAAAGTACTTCTTAAATTTGAAAAATCTTTGGTTGAAGAAAACATTAAGTTGAAAAAAAAGTTTGAAAAATCAAAATTTTATATTGAAGAAAAAAAGCTTGATAAAAGAAAAAAAGTCTCTTTTAGAAGAAAATGCCAATCTAATAAAACAGATTGAAAGATTGAAACTCATGCTTAATAAGTTCACAATTGGCTCTCAAAAGCTTCAATCTATTTTAATCAATCAAAAAGCTATTTTCGATAAAGCTGGAATTAGCTATAATTCATTAATAAAATAAAAATTTGTGAACAACATGTTTAGCGAAGTTCATTCTGAAAATCATTCTATAGTTTATTTTAAATGCAATAAAGTTGGCTACAAAAGTTTTGAATATAATATTAAAAGAATTAGTCATACTTTGATTAAGCAAATATGGATTTCAAAAGGAACCATAAGCTCTAACCTCAATGGACCCAAGATGGCTAGGGTACCAAAAGCTAGAAAATGATTTTTGTAGGTAAACCAAGCATCCAATAAAGTAAAAGGAGCTAATTCTTATGGATGGATTGCTTGGACTTGAGAAAATGGGTGATGATGTTTGGTAAAAGCTAAACCTTTTTCTACATCATACCATCCATATATACTAAATTTATTTAGAGTAAATAATTGATTTTGATGATTTATTCATGCTTATAATGATCATACTCCATGACTTGAATATTTTGATATTGCTTAAAACTAGTATATCATTTTGATTGTTTATTTTTAAACTTATATTGTTATCCTAAATTTAGAATGATATCTCAACTTTTTCTTATCAATTATATATTTGAGAAATTTAAATCAACATAAGCTTAACTAACTAAAATCTCTAAAGAAAAAAAAAATATTAAAATTGGTATTAGAAAATTTTTGACATATTTTACTTGAAAATCTCCATCCTTTGAAAACCTAAAGTGGTATCAATATGAATTTATCATTGGATATATTTAATTTGGTATTAAATATGCTCTAATATCTTTGAAAAGCTCTATCACTCAATGTATTTAGAAAATAATCTACTTAAAAAGGGGGAGCACGATATCAATATAAATTTAGTATCAAACATGCCTATTTTGGAATTAGATGTCCTATATAGTTCAAATTTGATACTCTTTTAAAAATAATTTTTCTAAATTTGATAGTTAAATTATCTAAATTTAAAGGTTAAATTTGGTATCAATTAAACTTATGATAAAAATGCTTATCTTGAAAAAAAAGGAAAAAAAAGTTGAAAAGTTATTTATGGCATTAATTATGAAAAATAGGGGGAGAAAATATTATTGAAACTATTTTGAAGCTTAACAAAAATAGAAATTATTGATGATCATTTGTACTTCACTTGTTTTGATTTATTTATTTCAAGAATTATTTATAATTTATGTGTTTTAATTATATCATCATTTTTTTAATAATTAATTGATATCAAGATATTATTTTTGATCTTAAATTCTCAAACAATTGTATTATGTCCCTTTTAATTTGAGCTTTTATATGATCTTGATCTCTTAATTTAATTCGATTGATTTAATTGTCAAATTATTTTTGATGACTAATTGAAGTTAAAGTAAATTTGAAACATATTCTCACTCCAAACTAATTTAATTTAATTTGAGTTTGATAATCTGATTTACCATTTTGATACATACTTTCAATTTTAGAAACTCATTTGAAAATCTAAATATAATACTAAAATTTTGGTGTGTATTAAGAATTTTCTATAAAATTACTTGTATCAAGAATCTTTTACTTAAGAAATGAGTTTAAATAAGTGATTCTTATTTTTCTTGATACTATATACTAAAATCATTGACTTGCTCAATACATTTTTGATACATACCTTTTTCTAACTTAATTCACTAAAATTTTTTAGAGAAGAAAAGATTAAATATTAGAGTATATATTATGCTTGATTTCATGATCAAATCTTATGAAAAGCTCTATTTCTCTTAAAACTTAAAAATGCATATTTGAAAATCTGATTAAAAAGATCATATTTATTCAAAAAGAGAAAGAGTCTTTGATATTTAAATTCAAGTTAATTTCTAAAAGTGAATGAAGTATTTTAAATATATTTTAAATCAAAAGATAAGTTTTCAAAGAGAAATTTTGACATTTATAGATCTCTAAATTGATTTTCTAAAATTGATATAATTTTAAAATTGATAGATCTCTAAATTGATACAATTCTTATATATTATTGATTTTGATGTTCTTTCTTCATCCTTTTCATAAGCTTTTTGATGCCGTCAAAAAAAGGAAGAAAAAAATATTGAGTATATACTTAAAGAATTAATGCTTAAGAAACTTAATGAATTGATGCTTGAAATCTTATTACTCATTGATTTGAATTGAGACATAAATTTGAAATGAGTATATAAAATATGTGCAATAAATTAATTATGTATAATGAACCAAAATATTAATTAAGAATATTCATAAAATACTTATTTATATGTTTAATCTATATACATTTTGACAAAATGCATTGAAATATATTATATATTTTTATTGTGCATATACTCAAGATTTTTATCATCATCAAAAATAGGAAGATTGTTAACTCTAAGATGGATTTTGATGATTCCAAAATATTGAGTATAAATGATACTAATCATATGTTTCAAGAATGTATGTAGGACTTTTTAAGTACTTAAAATTAAGAAATTATTCATAGAAAAAATCTTCTTAAAAAAAAAAAGTCAAATAAAAGAATAATTTTAAATGCTCAAATAAAGCTCAAATAAGAAGTTTTGAAAGTCTTAATAGTGGAAAAGATCATAAAAATTAAGATAAAAGAAGCTCTCAAAAGTCAAAGACAAAAAGCCACTTATGTAAAAATACATGCAGAATTATTGAAGGCTGGGAACTAAGATGATCCAGTAAAAAACTGAGCTCAGTACTTAGTCGGCTCAGTGAAAAACTTATTTAGCTTAGTTTCAAAAAATAGAAAGATAAAAAGCTGATTATTGAAGTCTATTGATACTGAGTCAACCCAGTGAAGGGAAATCCTAATTTTTTGGACCAGGTTCGTTCAGATCTGATCGGATCAAGAGATATATTTCAAAATTTTTTTTCTTTGATCCAAATCAAATTTGGGATGTTTCAAATCTGATTCTTATTATTCTAATAATAAAAATAAAATCTAGATAAATTAAATCAAATTTAATTTACCTTGATGTAGGGTAATCCTATTATCCGTTGATGATCCTATAAGCAGCGGAAGGTTCTGGATCTAGCCACGCAAGTGCCTATCCTCTATTGGTATCCACTCAGACTAGATTTATAGATTCTCTTCCTCTTTATGATGTCTCCAAAAATTAGATCTGGATCTAATTTGGAGGATCTTCAAAATACCTTTCGAAGATCAACAGTTGTCCTTTGCAGCAGCACAGCCTTCTAGCTTTCTGTCGCCTTTCTCTCGTCTGGATTGCACCAACTAAGATCCCAAACTCCTTTGGGCGTGGAGAAAAGAGGGAGAAGATGGACTTGGCATAGAGGAGGAGAGGAGAGGCAGCCTTGGGGCATGAAATTTTTCAATTCAATTTTAGATACTCCTTAAGTTAGGCGTAGGGTCTTATTTATAGACTATGCGTGATCCAACTCCTCTTCTTCCCAACCAATAACAACCCTTTGTGAAATCAAATCTAAATCTGATTGGTGGGAATAGAGTCCCTTGGATTCCTCCTTAGATGGCACCTAAGATCAGTCAAACTTGGTTCTTAGGAGAAGTCTAATCGGAATCCAAAAAGGAGATGGAGTCCCTGTCCAATAGGGACTCCTGGGCGCCTCCAGCTTGGGCAGACGCCAAGGGTGGCGTGTGCCCTCCTCCTTGCCAGGTTCTGGTATGGGGACAAGCCCCCACCAGCTCTCCAATAGGTGCGTGATATGTGGACAGAAGTCAAAGTATCAATGGTCAATATTTGACCAGTCAAAGGTCAACTTTTGACCAAAGTCAAAGGACGAGAAATGGTAGGTGACCAAAAATGGCAGGTATTGTCTTACAAAATAAGACAACCCTTTTCTGACCTTGACAGACCTCCAGTCAGACCATAGGTGAAGGCCTCTAATTGAGCACAAACTCCTTTGGCTCAGTCAGGACAACTTATTTATGATAGTAAAAGAAGAACGTTAGGTTCAATCGAGTGCTAGCATGATTTCCTTGAACCTAATTGAAATCTCATTCAGATCAATTGAACTGAGATCAGTTCAATTGATGATCACCAGATTCAAACCCTTGTTTGTGTGACCCAGTTAGGTTCAGTTCTGTATGGTAATGGGATATGTCATGATCTCTATCATCGACATCATCGAAACTCCTTTCGATGGATCAGAACTCTTCTGATTCGAACAGCTAGAATGATCGATCATCTAAATCATTCTAATTGCTCCCAAAATCCACCAGTGACACCTAGCAGTATATGGTGGCAACCCATCAGAGCTGAATGCGAACCTCTTGGTGCAGCTACCTGTGTGATTAAGTTCTTCTATCTTGAGCCCCGATCAGATTAGGGTTTAAGGTGAACTCGTCAAACCCTAGTCTCTGTCATATGATGTAATCATTCGATTCAAGTCCGAATGTGAAAATCCTAAATAGAAACTCTTTCTATTATTTCACTCTGCCATGGCCATGGGCTTTTGGACTTGATTCTCATGATCATCATAGGGCTGCTCCTCTACCACCGAGGTAGATAGATTCCATCTTGATGCAATCCAGTTCCTACAATGAACATGCTATAGCCAACATACACCTCAGGGTTTCGAATGGCTAGGAGATCGAGTAATGGTGTAGTCAAACTATAACACCCTCAAGGTGAACTGCCGATGCACCTCAGGTCAAAGAACCAGACACACTACTGCAGCATCGAGTCAGTCATTGACGAGAAGGTAGACTTCCTAATGACTACTCGAGGTGGTCACGCTCAGTGCCCTCATTCTCTAACGAGTACCTGTACTCTCGCTCTGGTGTCTCCACACCATAGACTCAAGACTCATCTACTAAAGAGAAGCGATTGTACACCAACCTTTCGAATCAATCACCATCCTCGTGATGATCCTATGGTCGGAAGCATTTTATGAGTTAATAATGATTATTCATGTCTTAAATTTTCAACTCTTGAAAATATGAATTATCATTACCATTAACTCAAAGGATGTATCACAGACACTAAATACACATATGTGATAGAAAATAACCCATTTTATTGATTTTAGTCAAAATTATAATTTTGCCCCTAGAAGTGTATTACAAGTGTCAGCCAATTCTGGCTTCTAGGGCACATATATCTAACAATCTCCCACTTATCCTAAAGCCAATTGGCTACAAGTCTAAGTCCCATCTTCTCAAGGTGGGCTTCGATCTTTTGCTGGCCCAACGGCTTTGTAAGTGGGTCTGCCACATTATCTGTGGAGTTGACTCTCTTGACCTCGACGTAACCTTTCTCGAGGTAATCGTGGATCAGGTGGTATCGCCACTCAATGTGCTTGAATTTCTGGTGAGACTTTGGCTCCTTAGCAAGGGCTATGGAACCATTGTTGTCGCAGTATAGAGGAATGGCATCTGATGGAATTACTCCAATTTCTGCAGCAAACTTCTTATACCAGAATGCTTCCTTTCGCAGCCTCTGATGCAGCGATATATTCTGCTTCCATGGTGGAATCTGCTATCACGGTTTGCTTGAACTCTTCCAGCTGACAGCACCACCATTGCACACAAACAGACTCCTAGATGTCGACTTTCGATCATCTATATCGGACATGAAATCCGAGTCTGTGTATCCCTGGACTTGGAGTTCTCCGTTACCAAAGACCAACATCATATCCTTAGTTCTTCTCAAGTACTTAAGGATACATTTCACAGAAGTCCAGTGTTCTTCATCCTGGATTTGACTGATATCTGCTTGTGACACTCACAGCATGGGCTATATCAGGTCGTGTACATAGCATGGCATACATGAGGCTCCCTATTGCAGAAGCATAAGGGATCTTGCTCATGCATTCTATTTCCTCAGGTGTGCTAGGGCACATCTTCTTGGAAAGATGAATACCATGTCTGAAGGGTATTAATCCCCTCTTAGAGTTTTCCATACTAAACCTCTTTAGTACTTTCCTCTATGTACATCTTCTGTGAAAGTCCTAGCATCCTATTCGGTCTATCCCTATAGACCTTAATTCCTAGAATAAAGGATGCTTCACCTAGGTCTTTCATGGAGAATTCCTTGGACAACCATAATTTGACTGTTGTCATCATGGGAATATCATTCCCAATAAGGAGGATGTCATCCACGTACAATACGAGGAAGACAACAGCGCTCCCACTGACCTTTTTGAAGACACACGGTTCCTCTTCATTTTTGATGAAACCAAACTTTTTGATCACATCATTGAAACGAGTGTTCCAGCTCCGAGATGCTTGCTTAAGTCCATATATGGACCTTTGCAGCTTGCAAACCTTGTGATCAGTATCACTGGATGTGAAACCTAGCGGCTGTTCCATATAGATATCTTCCTCAAGATATCCATTTAAGAATGCCATTTTCACGTCCATTTGCCATATTTCATAATCGAAATAGGCTGCAATGGCAAGCAATGTGCGGATGGATTTTAGCATAGCCACTGGAAGAAAAGGTATCCTGATAGTCAATGCCTTCACATTGACTATAACCTTTTGCCACTAGTCTAGCCTTGAATGTCTCCACATTCCCATCTGCACCAATCTTTCTCTTGAAGATCCATTTACACCCAATAGGTACTATACCTTCTGGTGGATCTACCAAGGTCCAGACTTGGTTTGAGTGCATCGAGTCAATTTCTGACTGCATTGCCTCTAGCCATTTCTCGGAGTCGATATCTGATATCGCCTCGTTTAGGGATCATCACCATGAGCACCATTACCTTGAGCTTTCAACCTAATATTGGTTTTCTCAACCTGATTTGGTTCCAATTGGTCCTTAGCTCATTGTACTTGTGAGACTTTCTCATCAAGCTTAATCTGCTTTCCAATGCCGCTATCTTGAATAAACTATTTTTCAAGAAAGATGGCATGTCGACTCACAATCACATTGTGGTCTTCTGGAATGTAGAAATAGTATCCTAATGACTCTTTAGGATATCCTATGAATCGAGCTCTGAAAGGACCTAAACTCTAACTTGTCCGCTTGTTGTCTTTTGACATGAGCAGCCGGACAACCCCAAATTCTGAGATGACTCAGACTTGGTTTCTTACCGTGCCATATCTCATACGGTGTGGTAGGAATGATTTTTAGAGGGAAATCCCTATTCAGTAGATAAATTGAAGTTAACAATGAGTGTCCCCAAAGAAAATCAGGAAGGTCTGTGAAGCTCATCATGGATCGAACCATATCCAATAGAGTCCGATTTCTCCATTCTGAAACCCCGTTGAGTTGAGGTGTTCCTGGTGGAGTCCATTGAGAGACTATGCCATTTTTCTTGAGATAGTCTAGGAATTCTCGGCTAAGGTATTCACCTCCTCGATCTGATCGAAGAACCTTAATGGATTTTTCAGTTTGTTTTTCTACTTCATGTCTGAATTCTTTGAACTTTTCAAAAGCTTCAGACTTGTGTCTCATAAGATACACATACCCATACCTAGATAGATCATCGGTAAAGGTAATGAAGTAGACAAAATTGCCTCTAGCGGGCACATCAAATGGGCCGCACACATCAGTATGTACTAGGGCAAGGAGATCTGTGGCCCTTTCCCCATGTCCTAACAAAAGGGAGTTTAGTCATTTTGCCTTGAAGACAAGATTCACAAGTTGGATATGACTCGAAAGTCAATGGACTCAATAGCCCATTTTTCTCCAATTTGTTGATCCTATCTTCTGCTATATGACCTAATCTCAGGTGCCATAGATATCTGTCATTTGGACTATCCCTAGGTCGTTTGGCATTCACGTTTTGCTCGATAGTTAGAACAGATACATCAATATGTAGCTGATAAAGATCATTAATAAGAAAACCATTTGCAATTTTATTTCTTTCATAAAGAATGTTACAATGGTCCTTAAAGAAGGTAATCACATAGCCTTCTAGTGCTAAGCATGAAACAGAAATCAAATTCCTGCTAGCTGCAGGCACATAATAACAGTCTTTCAAAACTAAGTCTAAACCAGATGGTAATCGAAGAGGGTATGTTTCCACGACTACTGCAGCAACTCTTGCTCCATTACCGACATGTAGGATCATGTCTCCATCCCTCAGCCTCCTACTATCCTCAAGACCCTGCATGGAAGTGCACAGATGAGCACTAGAACCAGAGTCAAGCACCCAACTGGATGCAGAAGAAACCATAAGGTTAGACTCAATAACGAGCATACCTCCAGAAGGACCTTCCTTCTTGTTCTTCAGGGTGGCCAGGTAAGTAGGGCAGTTTCGCTTCCAATGGCCGTCGCTGTTGCAATGGAAACATTTTCCTTTGACATCGGCCTTTTTCTTCGGCTCTGCCTTCTTCTTCTTTCCTCCTTCCATCTTTTGCTTTTTCGCAGACTTCTTTTTCTTTCCATAAGACTTTCTTTTGGAAGAAGTCCATTCCATAGCAAGAACTGAGCCTTTAGAACCTTTCATAGAAAGCTCAGCGGTGACCAGCATATTCATTAATTCGGCCAAGGAATTTTGAAGTTTATGCATGTGGTAATTCATGATGAATTGCCCATATGCATCAGTCAAGGATTGCAGAATAATATCATTCTGCAGATCCAAGTCTAACTTCACACCGAGCTTCTCAAGCTCTTCCATGTCCTTGATCATCATCAGACAGTGATCTTGGACTGACTGCCCATCATGCATCTTAGCCTTAAAAAGTCATTTCGTGACTTGATACTTTGGCTGCGCGACTCTGTTCACCAAACATCTCCTGCAGGTGAGCCAACATTTGGCGAGCAGTCCCGATATCTTCATGTTGGCGCTGGAGCTCATCAGACATCGAGCCCAACATGTAATATCTGGCCTTATTATCTTCGTCTATCCATTTTTCCAGAGATGCTCTCTGTTCAGTGGATGGATGGGCTGGTAAGGTGGGAGGGTCCTGGTCCAATACATGGGTTAACTTCTCGAACCCAAAATAATTTTGTAGTTCCTGAGCCAATCTTTATAATTGGGTCCGGTCAGTCTATGTGTGTCCAGGATACGTGCCAATGGGTTGGACGCAGATATTTTTCTATAGAGAGTCAAAGATTCTAGTTAGATACTGTAATTATGACTTGACCAATTTATTTAAAATTTTATTTTTAAATAAATTAGCTCCCACTATTTTCTCGGATCCCTACACTCCTCTGTAGAGATGCGAAAAATCTCCACGATTAATGATTTCTAGTGGGTGGTGCGGTCTCACCAACTGACTCATCACCTCACCTAACAGTTATTGGTGATGGGTTAGCCAATGAGTGAACAACTCTTGTTCAATGATTCTCTAATCATGGTGCACCCAAACTTGGTCTCTAATTCATGAATCTCACCGTATCCGAAATATTGATCCACTCCTTAGTTAAGTCAGACCCACCATTTGCACAGACTGGATTTCCTAATTGAGTCTCTCACCGTATCCAGAAATATTGAGCCCAACTCATCCTCCAGCCCATAGCATCCAATGCCTAATAGACATGGTTGCATCTTTTCCGGTGCAACTGAGCCACTGTATCCATCCGAGAACAATCAACCCCGGAAAGGGCCCGCACATCTACAATGGTGGAAGACCTCAGACTTAATCTTTTCTTAGGGAGAATTGATTCAGGTCTCATTAAACTAGACTTATCATAGTCATAACAATTATGACTAACCTAGTGGCATGGGTTAGCTCGGATTATTGACCACCTCAAATCAGAACTGTGTCAACAGATATGGCCAGGTAAGTGAGACCGGTGGAAGGGAATATGCCATTAACTCGTACAAGAATGCATTCAGGTCGAGTAGCTTCCAATTAAAAATCAGTCGGTCGTATGTGCCAAACTTACCTTAGACACCAAATTGTTGAGTCAGAACCAATTGGGTTAGCCTACAATCCAGACTCTAACCTCTGAGCCTAATTAGGTCTTGCTTGATCGTGACTCGATCTTGACCCAGACTTAATCCTATTAGGCTGGTCAATTTAAGCATTGTTGATCCCATCTAACCAACTCTTGATTCGGTTTGATCAACCGCTTAGACCTAATTGAGCTACCCAAGCCCGAACCCAGTATTATGAATATGTCTTAGATCTAAAATTCTCAAATTTTAGACCTAATTAATATTTCCATAATCTTAATTCTTAATTAAGTAGGGTTCATAAATAAAATATGCACAATAAATCCTAGGGTTTCAGGATCTAGGGTTTTGCAGAAAGTAAGTTTTGGGTTTCTGATTAAGGACGAACGCGCAGCACCCCTACACATCATAAGAACACCCCATCGGATGGGAAGGAGAGGGCCTTTAAACCCTTCTTCATTCTTATGATCGGACGGCCAAGAGGAACGCCTTAATCAGGAACATGTAATACTACAAAATAGTTTTAGATCTATATCATATATCTCATATACAAATTAGATCTAATCATGGCATATTTTGCATACATCTCATGTATCGAATCATGCATATTTTTAGATCTAAATTATCTCATAATAATCTAAAAAATTAGATTTAAATTGATCTTATCAAAATAAACTCTAATCTAGACAACTATGTAGAACTATTCTACAACTAGTCTAGACATGCATCAATCATATCTCATATGATGTTTAAAATTAAATAATTTTTATTTACTATTTTTTAGATGTTATTATAATAATTATAATATTAAAAAAATAGTAAATAAATAGATCTAAAATATGATTTAATCAAATTAAATTATAAACATGCAAGACTATTCTATAGAACTATTCTATTTTAGAACTAGTCATGCATATTTTCTAATCTTAGATCCAAATCATTTAATTTTAATTTTTTCTAATTTCAGATCTGATCACATCTCATGTGACATCTAAAATCACTTATTTTTTAATTAAAATAAATTTAAAATCAGATCTAAACACTTTAGAACCTTGGCTCTGATACCAGTTGAAGGAAAATCCTGATTTTTTGGACCAGGTTCGTTCAGATCTGATCGGATCAAGAGATATATTTCAAAAATTTTTCTCTTTAATCCAAATCAGATTTAAGATATTTTTAGATCTAATTTTTATTATTCTAATAATAAAAATAAAATCTAGATAAATTAAATCAAATTTAATTTACCTTGATGTAGGGTAATCCTATTATCCATTGATGATCCTGTAAGCAGCGGAAGGTTCTGGATCTAGCCATGCAAGTGCCTGGCCTTTACCGATATCCACTTAGGTTGGATCTGGAGATCCTCTTCTTCTCTATCACATCTCCAAAAATTAGATCTGGATCTGATTTGGAGGATCTTCCAAATATCTTTCAAAGATCAGCAGTTATCCTTTGCAGCAGCGCAGCCTTCTAGCTTTCTGTCGCCTTTCTCTCGTCTGGATTGCACCAACTAAGATCCCAAACTCCTTTGGGCGTGGAGAGGAGAGCGAGAAGATGGACTTGGCATGGAGGAGGAGAGGAGAGGCAGCCTTGGGGCGTGTAATTTTTTAATTCAATTTTAGATATTCCTTAAGTTGGGTGTAGGGTCTTATTTATAGACTATGCGTGATCCAACTCCTCTTCTTCCCAATCAATCACAACCCTTTGTAAAATCAGATCTAAATCTGATTGGTGAGAATAGAGTCCCTTGGATTCCTCCTTAGATGGCGCCTAAGACTAGTCAAACTTGATTCTTAGGAGAAGTCTAATCAAAATCCAAAAGGGAGATGGAGTTCCTGTCCAACAGGAACTCCTGGGCGCGTCCAGCTTGGGCACACGCCAAGGGTGGCGTGCGCCCTCCTCCTTGCCAGGTTCTGGCAGGAGGACAAGCCCCCACCAACTTTTCAAAAGGTGCGTGACACATGGACAGAAGTCAAAATATCAATGGTCAATATTTGATTAGTCAAAAGTCAAAGGACGAGAAATGACAGATAACTAAAAATGGTAGGTACTGTCTTACAAAATAAGACAACCCTTTTTTGATCTGGACAGGCTCTAGTCAGACTAGGTGAAGACCTCTGATCGAGCACAAACTCCTTTAGCTCAGTTAGGATAACTATTTATGATAGTAAAAAAGGAACGTTAGGTTCAATCAAGTGCTAGCACGATTTTCTTGAACCTAATTGAATCTCATTTAGATCAATTGAACTAGATCGGTTCAATTGATGATCACCAGATTCAAACCCTTGTTTGTGTGACCCAGTTAGATTTTATTCTATATGGTAATGGGATATGTCATGTTCTCTATCATCAACATCATCGAAACTTCTTTCCATGGATCAGAACTCTTCTGATTCGAATAGCTAGAATGATCGATCATCTAAATCATTCTAATTGCTCCCAAAATTCCACCAATGACACCTAGCAGTATATGGTGGCAACCCATCAGAGCTGAATGCGAACCTCTTGGTGTAGCTACCTGTGTGATTAAATTCTTCTATCTTGAGCTCCGATCAGATTAGGGTTTAGGTGAACTCGTCAAACCCTAGTCTCTGTCATATGATGTAATCATTCGATTCAAGTCCGAATGTGAAAATTCTAAATAGAAACTCTTTCTATTATTTCACTCTGCCATGGCCATGGGCTTGATTCTCATGATCATCATAGGGCTGCTCCTCTACCACCGAGGTAGATAGATCATCTTGATGCAATCAGTTCCTACAATGAACATGCTATAGCCAACATACACCTCAGGGTTCCATATGGCTAGGAGACCGAGTTATGGTGTAGTCAAACTATAACACCCTCAAGGTGAACTATCGATGCACCTCAGGTCAAAGAACCAGACACACCACTGCAGCATCGAGTCAGTCATTGACGAGAAGGTAGACTTCCTAATGACTACTCGAGGTGGTCACGCTCAGTGCCCTCATTCTCTAACGAGTACCTATACTCTCGCTCCGGTGTCTCCACACCGTAGACTCAAGACTCATCTACTAAAGAGAAGCGATTGTACACCAACCTTTTGGATCAATCACCATCCTCGTGATGATCCTATGGTCGAAAGCATTTTATGAGTTAATAATGATTATTCATGTCTTAAATTTTCAACTCTTGAAAATATGAATTATCGTTACCATTAACTCCAAGGATGTATCATAGATACTAAATATACATATGTGATAAAAAACAATCCATTTTATTGATTTTAGTCAAAATTATAATTTTGCCCCTAGAAGTGTATTACAAGTATCAGCCAATTTTGGCTTCTAGGGTACATATATCTAACAGATATGCCATCTTTCTTGAAAAATAGTTTATTTAAGATTGTGGCATTGGGGGATAGATTAGGCTCGAGGAGAAAGTCTTTGATAAGCATCCTCTTAAGCATTCCAAGAGTGATCTTCTCCAACATCCTCTTAAGCATTGATTGAAGAAAAGTTAAGCTTTAAAAGATCAATCATTCAGCTTCTTCTCCATGCTTTAAAAGTGTTTTTATTTTTTATTTTTTATGCTAAAATTATATTTTATTTTCTTTACAAGTTTCTTTAGAAAAAAAAACTTGGGATAAAGGCTGATCCAAGCTCATAATTAGATATTGTATGGTTTGATTTATGAGCCAAGGTTAAAACCAATAAGGATTGATTATTAGTCTGAAAAAATAATCATTGTATGGTTGTGGTTGGTGAGCCAAGTTTAAAATCAACTGGGTTGTTAATGAGCCAAAAATAAACCAACAGTGTAAGATTTTGGTTGGTGCTCCTATTGAAAATCAACTGAATTTGTTTGTGAGCCTGGAAAAATAAACACACTATAATCAAGAGAGAATTATAATAAAATTTTCAAGGAAAGCTTGGATAGTGGATATAAGAGGGATTGCTCCGAACCACTATAAATTCTTGTATGTTTGTGTTGTACCTCATTTAGCTTATCTTTCTTACATTCAATTCTTGCTTTATTATTTGCATGGATTAGTCTTTAATTTCTAGTATAGCATTTGTATGTCTTGAATCTACTGCTACTCATATTGTACTCATCTCAATCACACTACTTAAGTTTAAATTAAAGAACATACTTGTTTAGATTCTAGATTTGACTAAAATTTTATAAGTACCCAATTCATTCCTCCTCTTGGGTAGCCATCCTTGGGCAACACAGCATAGAGGTCTATATAGATGACATGTTTATTAAAAATTAATCTTTATCAAATCACATCTCCAACTTTGAGAAGACCTTCAGCATCCTTTAGAGGTACAAGATGAAGTTGAACCCTATGAAATGTGCTTTTGGAGAAAAGTTTCTGAGATTCATGGTATCGGGATGTGGCATCGAGGCAAACCCAGAGAATATTAGAGCTATCCAAAAGATAACTGTCCCTAAAATAGTAAAAGAAGTTCAGCACCTCATAGGCAAAGTGGCAGCCCTGAATTGCTTCATCTCGAGATCGACGGAGTATTGCATACCCTTCTTCCAAATATTTAAGCAATCCAAGAACTTTAATTGGACTTCTGAGTATTAGCAGGCCTTTGAAGTATTGAAGAATTATCTTAGCTCACCTCCACTCCTCTCCAAGTCTGAACCAGGAGAAGAATTATTTTTATATCTGGTGATATCTCCGATAGCCATTGGAGCTATACTAGTCAGAGAAGAAGCTAAAATTCAAAAGTCGATCTACTATATAAGTAGAATTCTGAGAGATACAAAGATAAGGTATACCAAACGACAAAAACTAACTTATGCCTTATTGATTGCAGCCAGGAAGCTCCGACCTTATTTTTAGGGACATACAATTATCCTCCTTATTAATCAACCTATAAAGGTAGTTTTTCATCAACCTGATACTTCTGAAAGGATAGCAAAATGGACGATTGAGCTAACTGAGCTTGATATCAATTTTCAACCTCGATCGTCTATGAAAGCTCAGATATTGGCTGACTTTGTAGTAGAGTGCACGATCTCAGACGAAGCCGAACTTGAGCACTAAGAAGTTCGTACTCTTGCTTATCCTGAAAAAAAAAATTTTCTCCTTGAAGATTTCTAGGCTTTGTACATAGATGGTTCATCCAATGCTTCAGGGGTAGGTGCAGGACTGATTTTAGTTAATCCAGAAGAAATTATTGCTGAGTATGCTGTGCACTTTGAGTTTTTTTATCACTAATAATGAGACAGAATATAAAGCTCTTATTGCAGGATTGAGAATAGCAAAAGTGTTGGAAGCAGAATACCTAAAGGTTTATAGTGACTCTTAGCTGGTTGTGGGGTAAGTCAATAATAACTACAAAGCTCAAAAGGAAAACATGAAGAAGTACTTGAAGAAGGTAAGAAGCTTGACTTTGGCCTTTAATAGTATTGGTGCAGAATTTGGTTGACGTCAGACTAGGCTAGAGCTAGAAAAGACGAGGTCACCGCTAGTGACCTGCAACACAAGTCCTGACCGGAGATGGGGGTGGCTCCAGC
Organism: Cocos nucifera; assembly: GCA_006176705.1. Lineage (NCBI taxonomy): Eukaryota > Viridiplantae > Streptophyta > Magnoliopsida > Arecales > Arecaceae > Cocos > Cocos nucifera. The sequence goes on along the minus strand of QRFJ01002338.1, from coordinate 499,001 downwards.
AGGACCCTTCAATGATTAAGTCAGCTCTTCTGGCTAATAGAAATGGAGTGCTCAAGAAAATTAAAATAGAATTTTGAGCTTAAGAAAGAAACATATCTGGAGGGTCTCTTATATAGGTAGAGCATGTAACAAACTGATGGCGACAGCCGTAACTACCTAGTAGTGGACCGTTCGAAATCACATGGAGTTGGTTATAGGAGGATAGTATCTATTGTTATGACGTGCCAGTCTATCGAGATTCAATAGTTGAAGTTCGAAAGGTGCGGCTATTGGCGATGGAGAGCTTCATATCACAACATTTCTGGAGAAGTTTGGACTTCTCCGAGGTTGGTTTGTCTTGAGTTGGGAGCTGAATCTATGTAGAGGATGAGGCCCTTCTGGGTGATAGTAAAGAATTCGATTGGAGAGAGCTTGCTTAGATGACTGAAAGGAGTTCGACTAGAGGGAGCCTACTCGGACAATTGGAAGGAGTTCATCTAGAAGGAGATCGACTGAAAGAAGCTTGCCTGCTAACTGAAGGAGATTGACTAGAAGGGAATCCACTTGGAAGACTACAAGGAGTTTGCCTAGAAGTGTCAGGGTGGTCGACCGGTGATCAATTAGGGATGAGAAATCCTATTTGTACAAGGTTCGAAGCAGCATGAAGTTAAGATCCATCATCTGCAGTAAAGCATTGAAGTTTGCTTAGGGAGAAGCTAAACCAATCTGTGGCTCTTGTCATGAGATCCAATCTATGATGAAAAAATTTAGCCTGAGAGAGATTTGGTTAGATGGAGATTTTGCTGGCTTCAAGGTCGGTCGAGCAGGTTATGTAGGAATTGAATGTTTAGCTAGCTACTTAGGCGATTGGCTTCACTATTCTAGTTCATCCAAAAAGAAGCACGACTGGAGCTAGCCACTTATAATGAAGAAACTTGGCAGCTCTCATAATCTGCCACCAAATTTATCTTGGGCAAGGTCCGCAGCGTGCTATGGGTTTAGGAGTTTTACTCATGCAGCCTAGAAGATCAGCCAGTAGATTGAAGATTGGCTACCATGGGACCACCTTGGGACTAGATTTCAGGACTAACTTCGACAGGAGCAGGTTTGATCCCAACAATAGTCCCCCCACTCTCGAGTTCGAAGTTCGAAGAAAGAGAGTAGAAGGAAGGCGACTGCCAAAGTTTTTTCTCAATTTTTGTGCTAGTAAGACATAAGATCTTGGCACCTTCCGTGTTGATGCCGAAGCTTCTTCAATACGACTTGACTTGAAAGGATAAATTTTTGAAACTCTCATTGAAGTGCTGCCCAAGGTACGGCCTGCCCGTTGCCACCCCTCTGCCATAATGAGCGAGATACGTGTCAACCTAGAATCCATCGGAGGTGACCTGCAATCATAACTGCCTTAGGCTCTCATGAATATTTAAGCTCATCTTCTTCCTTCAAAATTTCAGTTCGCCCAGGTTTCCTCTCTCTTCCGTCTGGTCTTTATCTCCTTCATATTCTAGAGTACCAGCATCTTTCATCATTTTTTTTGATTCCTAGGGGTTCTCCCATTCAACTTTCATCAAGCTCGCCATCTCCCCATTCTTTTCTATCGATTTAGGTTAGTCCCTGATCCCTTCTTTTGATTATTCCTACTTTTTAGCATCTTTGTCCATTCAATTTCTTTGAAAGAGTCTTGAATCTTATTTTTCTTAATTTTTTAGGGATTTTTTCCATCTTAGTTTGATCTGTATGTCCATTGAAGGATCCTGGTCGACTTGTTCCAGGAGTTTGGCCTATTTGGCGTTGATGGATCCATCCCATAAGCACTTTGAATCCATAGAAGTATCCCGACCATCCTTCATTCGTGACACCATCCCCTATAAACTTCGACATGAAGATCTTTCTTTGATCAAGATCCAGTTCGGAATCCCTCCTGAATATGAACTCGAGCTTCCTGATCCTAGTGACCGAGCTTGGTCCCCTCCTCCAGGCCAAACTTGCTTGTACGTCGAAATCCTTCATGTAGGACTTCGGCTATCCATACCTTCTTTTGTAGTCAATCTATTTAATTTCTTAATATTTTCTTTGCTGCTATGGCACCAAACTCATGTAGGTTTGTCATAGGATTTCTTTTTTTTGTGTATTACGGTCGATGTTCCACCTACCATCTTTTTGTTCTGTAACTTCTTCACCTTCAAACATCATCCCACCATCAAGGATTGATGGTATGTATCTCTCCAATTCGGTAAGAAGGGGTTGCTTAAGGACGCTCCTTCTTCCATACACAACTGAAAGGAGAAATTCTTTTTTATTTCATGTCTTTCTTTAGAGTTAGAACTTTCTTCATGGAGAAAAATAAGAAACTCGACCTGCCAAACTCTTGGGCTTGAGAAAGAAGATCGGGACTCGACTGATAGGTTGAAGAACTACCGAGCTCCTCTGATTTCCAAACTCCTGGATGATCAGACCCTATTTAATCTTGGTCTCAGTCCTCTTGACCTAGCAGGTAGTTCTCCTTAGCTAGTTAATCATGTAATGTTCTTTCATCTGACTTTAATTTTTTTCATCATAGAAATGACTCTTGAAGAACGAAACCGCTTATCAAAGAAAATCAAGTCCCTTAAGAGGAAGGGCAGCATTGTCGGGGAACCTTCGAAGAGGGCTCACATTAAAGAGCCAGTTTTGGCCGTGCCAATCCAGGCAGCGCCTGCCCCAAAATTCGAGTGGCAGCACCGAGTCCATTTATGCCTGATGAAGTTTCTCCTTTTGCATCCCTTGAGTTGGGGGGGGGGGAGTTATAGAGAAGAGGAAGAGGAAGGAGAAAAACACTGCCACCAAGAAGGTCAAGAGGAAGGTCGGGTGCTCTAGTGGTGAGAGCTTTGGCTTGAAGCAGGATTTCTTAGATGATCGGGAGGTCGTCCAATCCCTAATGAAGTAGAGTATCCTCCTACACATCGTCGATAGGATGGTCCGAAAGGAGGATGCAGAGAGGTTCGATGAATCCTTCGCTACCTACCTCGAGGTAACCAACTTTTTTGAACTTGCTTAGATATTAAATGCACTTTGAAGCTCTAACTTGATTTTTATTTTGTAGTTGGGGCATTATCTATTTGCTCATTCGAAGGCAATAGATTGCAGTCAAATTGAGGCATCCAAAGCTCTCCAAGAGGCCCTGGTGGAGATCGAAAGGGTTCAGACTGAGGTTGACTATTTAAGAGTGGCCTTGGAGATTCAAACCATCGAAGTCAAGCATCTTCGTGAAGCATTGAGGAGGGAGGAGGAAGCAGCGGTAGGGTTGAAGGCCACCTTGACCCTGGCTGAGAAGAAGAAGAAGAAGATGGAAGACATAAAAATTGCCTTCACCAGGGAGGCCTTTTTAGAGGGATTCTAGATCTGCACGAGAAGGGTCGTAGAGAATTTTTTGGACATAAATCTTGACCTTCTGATGGATGAACCCAATGACGAAATCGATCCTTCCAATGCCAGCATAGAAGTTGGCACTGCCTCTCTTATTGCTGAACTTGTCTCGGAGATCTTTGAACCTACTACAGCAGCACCCGAACCTACTTAGGAGCTGGAGGCGATAGAGAATGCTTTGACCTCATCCACCACTATTCCTTTCAAGGTCTAGAATTTTAAATAGTTATACTTTTTTCTTTTTTCTTTTTGATGTACGCTAAATATTTTGAGAAATAAAAATGAGCTTCCATTTCTTTATACTTGTACTGTGGTGAGTATTGTTCAGAATTCTTCTAGTGACCAAAGTCAAGGCCAGTCATCTCCAACCGATGCTGAGCCACCATGTCAAGGTATTTCTTTAAGACCCATAGTCAAAAGATTAAAGAGAAAAATCCATCATCTGAAGAAGAAGTTGAAGATGACGGAAGACGAGGTTCAGAGATCCAGAAAAAATACTTCGGAGGTGATGATTGAGATTACTCGCCTTCGTAAGTTACACATGAAAGATTCTATGAGTTTTAACATAAAAAAAAGTAACTTCGAGAGAGAATTAGTAGAGCTCAAGAAATGTGCTAGTGATAAATTTTGGGCATTAACTGCGAAGGTCAGCTTTCTCGAAGTTGAGCTCAAGGTGGTGAAGGAGAAGATTCAGCTATTGGAGGAAAATTCACCATGGTCTTCTGATAAGGCCCGGTATGAATGGGATTGGTTTAAGAGATTTTCTGCACTCCAAAAGCAATTGCATGATCTGAGATTGCCTATGAGATCTATCGGTTGGGTTAGAGTGAGAGAATATCCATGCTGGAGCAAAAGCTCTGCATTGCTAATAGTGAGGTGGCTTGACTTCAAGAGCAGCTCACTGATAGTTATCAATCTAGCACAAGTAGGAAGTCGGAGGAGATTGCCTTCCTAAAGAGAATTGCAGGCAAACTCTTAGAATTGGTTGGGATGGAGAAGGCCAAAGTTCAATGGCTGAAGCTTTAGTTGATTCGTGAACAGCAAGCTATCAAGGATGCTGAAGCTAAGTTGGAAGTTCTGAGGAAAAGACTATGGGCATCAGAGAAAAACTACTGAAGGGTTGACAGGATGTTCCGCGATAACTTTATAAAAAGAAAGAAGCTCGAGGAAGAGATTATCAGCCTAAAGAAATCCTTGGTGATGGTAGCAGTTTGAAGTTCGAGGAATCTGATCCTTCTTAGAGCTTCGACTTTTTCCTTTTTTCTTTTGTAATCGATCTTATAGACCCTTATTTTGTAATCAACTTTGATTTTAGTGAGATGATATCTTCTCCCATTTTTATTCTGCATGGGTTGAATGTTTGTCAATAGCTCTACTTTTTTTTTTTTTAAAATATAGTTATCGGGGATGCTTAATCGAAGATCTTCTCCTATGTTAAGATGAGGTTCTCCTCTCTATTTCTAACACCGTCGATCTCTATTCTTGTTAGGATGAGGTCCATCTCCTATCCTCAATAGGATCATTAGGACACAAAAGGAGCATTAAAAGGGCCTCTCCTCTTCTTCGATCTTAAATAATCGGAGGTCTTCATCTTGCTCATGTTAGGATGAGGTTCTCCTCCTGTTTCTAATAGGATGGTAGGGGCACAAAAGGGCCATTAAAGGGGCCTCTTCCCTCCTCCAGTCTTAAACAACTAGAGGTCTTCATCTTACTCATGTTAGGATGAAGTTCTCCTCCTGTTACTAACAGAACAGTAGGAGCACAAAAGGGTCATTGAAGGAGCCTCTCTTCTCTTTTGATCTTAAACAACCGAAGGTCTTCATCTTGCTCATATTAGGATGAGATTTTCCTCCTATTCCTAATAGGATGGTAGTGGCACAAAAGAATCATTGAAGGAATCTGTTCTCTCCTTCAATCTTAAATAATTGGAGGTCTTCATCTTGCTCATATTAGGATGAGGTTCTCCTCCTGTTCCTAACAGGATGGTAGGGGCACAAAAAAATTATTGAAGGAGCCTCTCCCTCCTCCAGTCTTAGACAATCAAAGGTCTTCATCTTGCTCATGTTAGGATAAGGTTTTCCTTCTATTTCTAACAGGATGGTAGGAGCACAAAAGGATCGTTGAAGGAGTCTCTCCCCTCCTCCTATTTTAAATAACCAGAGGTCTTTATTCGTAACACGACGAGGTTCTCCTCCTGTTTCCGACATTATTAGTTTTGATTAATTCAGGAGGTTGTTTCCTATAATCACAGTTTTTCACCAAGGATAAAAATGCTAAAGTAAGAAAATTTTATTAAAATGAAATCATTGGTAGTACACTCGTAGATTCTCCGAGTTCTATGGTCAAGGAAGATCAGCTCCTCCAAGCTCTTTTAAATGATAAGTCTCGGGCTAGACGACCTCCTTGACTTCATATGGGCCTTCCAAATTTGAGGCGAGCTTTCCTTGATTCTGAGATTGTGAAATAGCTGCCCGTCAGAGTACTAAGTTTCCTACTTTGAATACTTTACTTCTGACTCTGGAATTATAGTAGCGAGCTACTTTTTGCTTGTAGGCCACCATCCAAACTTGAGCTTCTTCTCATTTTTCCTTCAATAAGTCAAGATTAGCCTTGAGATTCTATGAGTTGCATTGCTTATTGAATGCCACAACCTGCGCTGATGAAAGTTTGAGTTCTATTGGAATGACCGCTTCTATTCCGAAAGCTAAAGCAAATGGAATCTCTTCAGTTGACAATCTTTGGATAGTTTGATATGCCTAGAGTACATGGTAGAGTTCGTCCACCCAAGTTTCTTTTACTCTCTCAAGTCTTGCTTTAATACCTTGTAGCAGGGTTCAGTTTGTTACCTCCACCTCGTCGTTTGCTTGTGGATGGGCCACTGATGTAAAATTATGAAAGATATTTAAGTCTTCACCAAACTCAATAAATTTTGTACTAGCAAACTGTTGCCCATTATCTATTATAAGAGTTTGAGGTAGGCCAAATTTACAAACAATCAACTTCCAAATGAAGTCTTGTACTTTAATTTCAATAATTTTTGCCAGAGGTTCGGTTTCAACCCATTTTGTGAAGTAATCAATTACCACCAGTAGAAACTTTTGCTATCCAGATGCCATAGGAAAGAATGAGTATGTCCATTCCCCACTGTGCAAACGACCATGGGGCACTTAGGAGGGTAAGCTCAAAAGCTGCTTGTCTTTGGATATTCGTGTTCCTTTGACATCGATCACATTTTCTGACATTCTAAGAAATCATGATACATTGTCGGCCAATAGTAGTCCTTCCGAAGTAGTTTATGAGATAGAGATCTAGCCCCCTGATGATTTTCGTAGATTCCTTCATGTACTTTCCATAATGCAAAATCAGCCTCAGAAGGTCGGAGACATCTCAAAAGGGATAAAGAATACGACCTCTTATATAATTTGCCCTCATATAGAACATATCGGGAGGACTGATTTCTTAATTTTTGAGCTTCTTTCAAATCATAAGAGAGAACTCCATCCTTGAGATAAGCAATTAGCGAGTCGATCCAACTGAGCTCATGGTCGACCTGCATTATAGATTGCTTCTCCTCTGAGCTTGGGTGCTTCAGAACTTCAAAGAAGACCTCCTTAGGCAGTTCGGTTGGAGCCAATGTGGCCAATTTTGAGAGGAGGTCGATCCTGACATTTTTTGCTTTTGAAATCTATCGAATGCTAAAACTATTGAAGGCCAGAGTCAAGTTCTTCACTTTCTCGAGATATTTTACCATACTTTCTTTCCGGGCTTCATAGTTGCTACTAACTTGCCCCACTATCAACTAAGAGTCGCTGTAGACTTGGAGCTTGTTATGAATTATTTCCAAACTTGTGGAAACTCTTATACCTTCTACCAACTCTAAGGAAGCAAGTTGGAGATGATGGTAAGAAAGATAAAGATCAGATGATAAGAAGATGAGATGGCGATAGAGTGAGAAATAGAGAAAGCTAGGATTTCAGGGACAAAAAGGGATTCAATTCATTTTTTTTATCGTAATCTATATATATAAGTATATATATAGACACCTTAAGTCAGTATGACTCAATCCTAAAAAACTTTCCTCAGCTAACCCATACATGAAACACTCATCCAAGCCCATGTAAACCCATGTCTTGCATGCTCTCATCCCCTGAACTAAAGACCTAGCCTAATACATGAATTAGCCACCTTATGACCTCTTACAGTAGGTCTTAAGACCCCTTGGATCAGACCCAATCTAAGACCAAACAAAAAACCCATCCAGATCTATTCACCACCATCGAGCTGGCTCGATCAGAAGCTAGTCGGCTCAATTGCGTCTCCTCGAACCATATCTTCTATTTGCCTGATACAGCCGGCTCAGATATGGGTCGAGTCGGCTTGATCTCAGATTGAGCCAACTCAGCTGCTTATCTGAGCCAGCCCAACTGTGTGCCAGCTTATTTATCTTTATTGATACATCTTTGACAAATTCTGTTCTTTAGGAGCCACCACCTTGACTATTTTACAATCTTCCAAGACTTGGGAGCACCACACTTGCCCTTTCAATTTCCACCTTGGTGCTCCAAGGCTTGAGGCAAGTATATCATGTCCATCAGATATATCAATTTCATACATTTATGAAAGCTATCCCATGGAAGAACTTTTATTAGTTTATCCACTGGATTCTCCTTGGTGTGGACTTTTGCCAGCTTTATTTCACCTTCTTCCATAATCCCTCTAATCCTATGGTACCTAATGTTGATGTGTTTCATCCTTACATGGTAGACAGAGTTCTGAGCAAGTAACAGTGCACTCCAGCTATCACAGTATACCCTGACAGCCTCCTGCATGAGAACCATCTCCAATGCCAATCCCTTCAACCATAGAGCCTCCTTTGCTGCCTTCATAACACCTATATATTCTGCCTCAATTGTAGATAAGGCCGTGATAGATTGCAAGCTTGATCTCTATGAGACTGAACCTCCAAACAGGCTAAACATAAAGCCTATTGTTGATCATCGAGTGTTAAAGTCTTCACCAAAATCTACATTCACAAACCCATTTATCTGCCCCTGAGCTTTCTTGGACACGTCGGAGAGTTCCTCAGCTCCATCTTGCTGTCCATAGCAGTTGCCAACTTTAACAATACCTGCCAAGTACCTAAAGATCCACTTCAGTATTTGACAGTGCTCCTTCCCAGGCTATGCCATGAACCTACTAACCTAGCCCACTACATGGATGATATCTGGTCTACAACACATCATGCCATACATTAAGCTTCCTACACGAAGGCATACGATATTCTCTCCATCTCCGGAGCCTCCACCTCAGTCTATGGTGACATCATCTTTGAGAGTCTGAAGTATCCGACAAGTGGCAGATCCACCAATTTTGCTTCCTTTATTCTAAACCTCTCTAAGACCTTTCTGATGTAGCCTTTCTGAGATAAATGCAGCATCCTCTTGGTTTGATCTCTGAAGATTTTCATGCCTAAGATCTTTCTTGCATGCCCCAAATTTTTCATCTCAAACTTTCAAGATAAGGCTGCCTTTAGTTCCTCTAAAACCTTCTTACTCTTGCATGCTATAAGCATGTCATCCACATATAAGAGTAGAAACATCCTAGACTCATCCTCCAAAGATTTAACATACACATAAGAGTCATGCTCGCACCTGAAAAGTCCAATGCTCCTCACATATGAGTTAAATCACTTGTACCATTATCGTGGCGATTCCTTCAATCCATACAATGATATCTGTAGCAAACAAATCTTTCATTCTGCTCTTGGCTCTTGGAATCCTAGTGGCTGCTCCATATAAATGCTCTTCTCTAAATGCCTATGGAGGAATGCCATCTTGACATCTATCTACTCCAACTCCAAGTCCTGAGCTGCCACAATGCTTAGCAATATTCTAATGGAAGTATGCCTGACGATAAGAGAAAATACTTCACTAAAATCAATGCCTTTCTTTTGGAAGTATTTCTTGGCCACTAACCATGCCTTATACCTGACACCTCCCTGCTCTGAAGGCCCCTCTTAGCATTAGTTAACCCACTTGCAACCAATGTATTTCTTTCTTTGTGGCAACTACACCAAATGCCACGTCTCATTCCTATGGAGAGCCTGCATCTCCTCAAACATTGCTCGAACCCACCTCTCTCTATCTTGGCTATCCATAGCCTCATCATAGATGTATGGATCCTCATTTGCTATCACCAGAGCATATGATAGTATATCTTCGAAGCCATATCATTTTGGTTGCCTGATGTTCCTTTTGGACTTGTGCAGCACAACCCCGATATCCATCCTAGATCCAGCTTGCTCTTGCTGGGCCTCTTGGCTTCCATTATCTATCCGAGCTCTCTCCACCTGTGGAGATACCTTCGGTGAGTGCTCCACCTGAATACCAAGTCCTCTTGATGCACCTATAAGTGACAAAATAGAGTAAGATGTTAACTATCCAGCATTGCCTTGCTAGACCTCCTGCTGCATCTACTGCTCCTTCATGCCATCTCGCCTTTGGAGAACTGAATTTTCATTGAAGATGACATCCCTACTAATGGCAACCTTCTTCTCCAAGAGATTTCATAGCTGGTATCCCTTAACTCCTTGTGGATATCCCAAGAACACCATCTTTTATGATCTGAAATCCAACTTGCTTTGCTCACCAGCACTGATGTGCACAAAAGCCGTAAACCCAAAAATCCTTAGTTGGCTCAGTCCGATCTTCCTTTCAGACCATCTCTCCTCTAGAATACTATCATCTGACTTTGTATGAGGTGATTGATTCACCAGATAACTGGCTGCATCCACTATATCAATCTAGAATGCCTTTGAAAGTCCTTCCTACAGCCTCGTACACCGTACCTTTTCCAAAAGGATTCTGTTAATCCTTCAGCCACCCCATTTTGTTAAGAAGTTTCTTTTATCGAGAAGTGCATTTTGATGCCATACTCCTCATAAAATTCTTAGAACTCTTTGCTGGTGTATTCTCCATCATTGTCTGACCATAGACACTTCAAGTTCTGACATGTCTCATTTTTCATCTCAGCTTTCCACACCTTGAACCTGGTAAAGACTTCTGATTTCTTCTTCATGAAGTAGACCCATACTTTCCTTGAAAAATTATCTATAAAGGTCAAGAAGTATCTAGCTCCATTTCTGGCTGAAAATGGAGCTGGCCCCCATACATCAGTATGAATCAGTTTCAGTGGGACTGCATTGTGGGCTGAACTGACGGTAAACTATACTCTCCTCTATTTATCCATCTGGCATGGCTCACATACCTCTGTAACACCTCTATATAGATATGAAATCAGACCATGTTTGCTTAGCTCCATCCCATGGTCATCCATGTGGCCTAGGCGGTAGTACCACAATCGATAAGCCCACTACTGATCCTATGTTGCTGCCACTGCATCAGATTTTTTGGTCATCATAGATCCAACCAACTTGTAGAGATTGTTCTCCATCCTCCTACCCCTCATCACCACCATAGCACCTTTGGAGATATTGAGAACTCCACTCCTGGTATGACTGTTGAAGCTGCAGTCGCTCCACTCTAGATAGTCTAGTGACACAAGATTTTTCTTCAAATCTAGGACGTGCTTCACATTTATGAGAATCCACACCATCCCATCAAACATTCTCATCTAGATGCTTCCAATACTAGCAACTCTACATAGGTGATCATTTTCAGGTGTCACACTCCCCTCATCAATCTTAGTGTATGAGATAAACCAAGATCGATTTGGGGTGTAGTGATGCGAACAGGCTGAATATAGGATCCATACATCTGTATATATTCTATGACCATCTGATACATCTAAGAGGTCATCCTCCACCTTACTATCAGCCACTATACTCAGTGCACTAGATCCACTCTTTTCTCCCTTCTTGTTCTTTCATTGTGGGCAATCATGCCTGAAGTGCTCAATCTCGCTACGCTTGTAGCATCTGGCTTCTTTCCTATTCTTGCTCTTTCGAAACTTTGATCGTCCCCTTGACTTGCCTCTCTCCTTTGATCTTTTAGGTCTCTCTTCCATGGTCAAACCCTCCTGGGGAACACCTTCCTTGGTCAACTTCTCTTGCTGTTCGTTGGTTCACAATGCTGAGACCATGTCTTCATACTCCAGGGTCTCCTTACCATAGAGCAGCATCGTCACTAATGGATCATAGGATGAGGGCAACGAGCATAACAGAAGCAATGATTTATCTTCTTCCTTTATCTTCACTCTAATATTCAGCAACTCGTTGCACATCTGATCAAATTTCTTGATGTATCCCAAGACATCTCCGCCTTCCTACATCCGAAGGCTGTACAGTCTCTTCTTCAATATCAACTTATTTCACATATTCTTATCCATATACATGGTTTGCAACTTTGACCATAAGCCTCTTGGGGTCCTCCCCTCTAAAATTGAATAAAGTGCCACATCCAATAAGCATCCTCTGATCACAGAGCAGGCCTTCCTTTTCAGAGACATCCACTGGCAATCTGACATTTCTTCAAGCTTCTCTTTCAATGTCCGATCCAATTTAGTTTGAACTAGAAGATCTTCCACATGAACTCTCCATATAAAAAATTTTTCTTTTCCATCGAACTTCTCAAAATCAACCTTCACGTTGCTTTCCATGACTGGATCCAAGCCAAAAAAAATATAACATAGATCCAAAGAATTTGAGAAATACCTTGATAGGATCTTGCTAAATTCACAGCACCTGAAGATCTTTAACTTTCAGGTATCTTCTCCTCCTTCCACACAACCTGGCTCTGATACCACTTGTTATGAATTATTCCCAGACTTGTGAAAATTCTTATATCTTCTACCAACTCTGAGGAAGTAAGTTGGAGATGATAGCAAGAAAGATAAAGATCAGATGATAAGAAGATGAGACAGTGGTAGAGTGAGAAAGAGAGAAAGCTAGGATTTCAGAGAGAAAAAGGGATTCAATTCATTTTTTTACCATAATCTACATATACAAGTATATATAGACACCCTGAGTCAATATGACTCAATTCTAAAAACCTTTCCTCGGCTAATTCATACATGAAAATACTCATCCAAGCCCATGTAAATCCATGTCTTGCATGCTCTCATCTCCTGGACTAAAGACCTAGCCTAATACATGAATTAACCATCTTAAGATCTCTCATACTTAGCCTTAAGATCCCTTGGATTAGACCCAATCGAAGACCAAATAAAAAATTCATCCAGATCTATTTACCATTGTCGAGCTGGCTCGGTCAGAAGCCAAGCCGGCTCGACTACATCTCTCCGAACCATATCTTCTATCTACCTAAGATAGCAGGCTTGGATATGGATCGAGCCAACTCGATTTTAGATCGAGCTAGCTCGGCTGCTTATTCGAGCCAGCCTGACTATGTGCTAGCTTCTTTATCTTTATTGATATATCTCTGATCAATCCTTGCCTTCAAGAGGCACCACCTTGACTCCTTTACGGTCTCCCAAGACTTGCGAGTACCATACTTGCCCTTTCAGAGCCAATCCACCTCTAGTTTCCTGGCTATTCTCAATCCCGCGATCATTACTTCATACCCAGCCCATTATTTGTTATAGAAAATTCAAAATGCAGTGCGTATTCGACAATAACTCCTTCCAAATTAACCAAGATCAACCCCGCACCTACACCCGAAGCATTGGATGAACCATCCATATATAGCATCCAAAAGCCTTTAAGAAGGTTTGCTCTTTCTTCAGGAAAACTTGGCTGTAGCCTTGGAATATTGATTTCATTCTGCTCAAGTTCTGTCTCATTTGGAATGGTACACTCTAATATGAAATCTGTCAATATTTGGGTCTTGATCGGTGGCCAAGACTGAAAGTCGATATCAAACTCTGTGAGCTCAATCGCCTATTTTGCAATTCTCTTAAAGACATCTGTTCGATGAAGAACTATCTTGATTGGTTGATCAGTAAGAAGGGTTATAGTATGTCCTTGAAAGTATGGTTGAAGCCTTTGAACTACAATCAATAGAGCATAAGTTAATTTTTCTAACTTGGTGTATCTGATCTCAGCGTCTCTCAAGACTCAGCTTATATAGTAGATCGGTCGCTGCACTTTGCCTCTTCTTTAACTAAGACCATCGCAAAGGTCACTGGGGAGACTGTCAGGTACAAAAATAATTCTTCTCTAGGTTCAAATTTTGCCAGAGAGGTGAGCCGAGGTAGTTCTTTAATTCTTCAAATGCCTGTTGACATTTGGTGGTCCAGCAGAAGTTTTTTGGCTGTTTAAGAACTTAGAAGAAGGCATGCATCGCTCAACCAACCTCGAGATGAAGTGGTTCAAGGCTGCCACCTTTCCTATCATATGCTAAATTTTTTTATTGATTTTGGGATATTCATTTTCTAAATGGCTCGAATCTTCTCTAGATTTGCTTCAATTCCACTCCTCGATACCATGAACCCCAGAAATTTTTTCAAAGTTATACCAAAGGTGCACTTGGTTGGGTTCAATTTTATCTTGTATCTCCAAAGGGCACTAAAGGTCTCCTTAAGATCGGCTATATGATTTATTGAGATTCGATTTTTGACAAGTATGTCATCTACATAAACCTCCATATTATGGTCGATTTGCTCTTTGAAGATCTTATTCACCAAGCGCTGGTAGGTTGCTCTTGCATTTTTATGCCCAAGGGGCATAACCCTATAATAATAAAGACCACAGTCAATAATAAAAGTAGTCTTCTTCTCATCTTCTATTGCCATCCAGATTTGGTTATAGCCGAAAAAGGCATTCATGAAAGTGAGGAGTTCATGGTCTGAAGTTGCGTCTACCAGTTGATCAATTCTGGGCAATGGATAGCTATCTTTTAGACAGGCTTTGTTCAACTTCTTGAAGTCTATATACATTCTCTACTTGTCATTTGCCTTCTTGACAAGGACTACATTGAAAATTCAGTTCAAATAGGAGACTTCTCAGATGAACCCAATCTTGAGGAGCTTATTAACTTCTTCTGTAATTGCCTTCTGTCTCTCTAGGGCATAGCTACGCATTTTTTCTTTCACTGATCAATGTTTGGGATCAACAGCTAGATGATGTTCCATAACTTCAGCATCAATTCTAGGTATGTCCATAGGGATCTAAGCAAAAACATCTGCATTTCTCCGTAAGAATTCGATGAGTTGCTCTCATACCTCTTCTTCTAGATTGAAGTCAATTTGCACTGTGTGGTCTTTATTTTCATCATTCAAAGAGATCGAGACAAGATCTTTCATGGGTTCTCCTCATTCTTCAGTAAGATCATCTCGAACATCTAGCCCATCAATTGGATAAGGGTTTGATTATTCATCTCTTTGCAAAGCGATTGAGTAGCAATGTCTTGCCAAAACTTGATCTTCTTCGACCTCTCCAATCCCGTAGCTCATTGAGAACTTCATCTTCAAATAGTAGGTCGACACTACTGCCCGAAGTGCATTTAGATCAGATCGATCAAGAATTGCATTGTAAGCAGATGGAGCTCTTACTACCTAAAAATTCACTTATACCCTGGACTATCTCGGATATTGCCTTGTAGCCATAGTTAATGTTATTATTTCTTCAACTAGCACAACATCATCAGTGAAGCCCACCAATGGGGTACTCACTGATCTGAGCTAGTTATTAGATATAGACATTTTGGAGAAAGCATCATAAAATAAGATATCGGTCAAACTTCTATTATTGACAAGAATGCGGCGTACATTATAGTCTACAATATTTAAAGTTATTATAACCATGTCATTGTGCGAAAATTGAACTCCCTGCATATCTTCTTTAATGAAAGTGATGGATTCTTCAGTCCTCTATCTTTTAGCTAACCCCTCAGATCCGCTGGCCTCCTCCCGTCAAAGTCTCTTAGAGATAGTATTTATGATGCCTAATGGGGGTCGATCTTCTTGCTGCTCCTCCCTTCTTAGTGATTCTGGTTATGGCAGCATCCTCGATCGTTCTTCCCTTGCCTTAGTTCGACATCACAGAAATTGGCCAAGCCGACCTCGCCTGATGAGCTCCTCGATCTCGTCTTGAAGATGAATGCATTCTTCGGTATCATGACCATGGTCATGATAGTAGAGACAATACTTGTTAGGATTGTGCTTGCCAGAGTGAGTACACATCCTCTCTAGCCTCGATAGCTGCTCCTTAATCTCCATTAGTACTTGAGTTTTTGGAGCATTTAGGGGGCGTATTTGTAAAATCTTCTAGGGAGAGAGTTTCACCATGTCGTTTGGTCAAGACTCTTTTATCGATGAGCTCGAGGAGGAGTTCGGACTCATTTGTGCTCAGGAGGGATTCGAAAGTGCGGTCAAGCTTCACTCGACTTTTCTTCAAATGCGGGCTTACTAGATTTAGCCGCCTACTACTCTCTTACAACTTCATCATCCTTGGCCTTGAAGGCCTCTTTCATCCGAGCATAACCATTAGCCTGAGCCAATATATCAATAAAATCTCTAGGGTACTTTCTTTCTAGGGAGGATAGAAGGTCATTTTTCTTAAGATCGTCCTTTAGTGTGGTCATAACAATAGATTAGTCCAAACCTCAGACCTCTAGGGTAGCAGCATTGAAGCAGTTGACGTAAGCCCGAATGGACTTTCTTTCCTTCTGCTTGATGTTGATGAGGGAGTCCGAACCTCATCTGGGATGTCAGATGCTAATAAAATGAGTCACAAATTGATGGCTCATTTAGTCGAAGAAGAAGATCATATCCAACTTTAGCATCGAGTACCAATTTCTTACTGCTCCTTTCAGAGTAGATAGGAAAGCTCGACACAAGATGGTGTCTGGTGCGTCATGGAGCAGCATCATGGTTTGAAAGACCTCCAGGTGGTCGATCGAATCAATGGTCCTATCGTAGTTCTCGAGTTAGAAAAGCTTGAAGTTCGGTAGGATCGACTCCTACATGATTCTCTGGGAGAAAGGAGGATCAGTGTAGATATTGTCGTGGTGAGTTGAGACAGTATGGTGGAGCTTCTTAATCCATCGGTTTATGTCCTGAAGCTTCTAATCGAGAGCATCATTTCGATCGTGAGTCTTGGAGGGCTTTCGACTGTAGATAGGAAACATTTCTTCTAAAGAGGAATCATGATCGGAACCAAGATCTTCTGCTCTCTATTTTTCTTTTCCATGAGTAATGGGTCTACTAACCCAAGTATGCCTTCTTTGGGCTGACTCTTAAAATTTTGGTAGAGAATTTTTCAATTGGACTACCATCGGGGGTTGCTGCATGGCCTACACCATTTTGATGAGGTCAAGAACTAGCTACACTAGCAGGCTGAACTGCTCTGGATCTACCATGGCCATTGGTGGAGGAGGTTATGGTGCAGGTGATGGTGTTGAAGCTGGCGGATCTGGCTCAGATCCGACGGTGGAGGCAGTGGATCGTTAGGTGGTTGTCTTTTTTTGGGAGCATCTCTAGAGCTAAAAAGGATCAAACGAATGAAAGATCAAAGGAAGAAAGCAAACAAGATCGACTAAGCACTCCTTTAAAATAAGGGCTCAAGGATCCTTCCTCTAGCGCTAATCCTATTGGTGCAGAATCTAGTTGATGCTGGTCTAGACTGGAGCTGAGAAAGATGAGGTTGCTGTCGGTGACCTACAAGATAAGTTCTGATCGGAGATGAGGGTGGCTCCAGTAGGACCCTCCGATAATCAAATTAGCTCTTCTAGCTAATAGAAATGGAGTGCTCAGAAAAATTAAAATAGAGTTTTGAGCTCAAGAAAGAAACATATCTGAAGGGTCCCTTATATAGGCGGAGCATGTAACAAACTGATGGCGACCGCCATAACTGTCTGGTAATGGGCCATTCGGGACCACGTGGAGTTTATTACAGGAGGGTAGTGTCTATTGTTATGATATGCTTGTCTGTCGGGATTCAATAGTTGAAGTTTGGATGGAGCGGCTATTGACGATGGAGAGCTTTATATCACAACAATTCTAGAGAAGTTTGGACTTCTCTGAGGTTAGTTTGTCTTGAGTTGGGAGCTGAATCTGCATAGAGGATGAGACCCTTCTAGAAGATAGTAAAAAATTTGGCTGGAGAGAGCCTGCTGGGGCCACTGGAGGGAGCCTACTCGGACGATTGGAAGAAGTTTGTCTGGAAGGAGATTGGCTGAAAGGAGCTTGCCTGCTGACTAAAGAAGATTGACTGGAAGAAAATCCGCTTGGGTGACTGCAAGGAGTTCACCCGGAAGTCTCAAGGTAGCCGATCGACGATCAATTTGGGGATGAGAAATTCTATTCGTATAAGGTTCCAAGCACCACAAAGTTAAGATCCACCATCTATGGTGAAGCATTGAAGTTCGCTTAGGGAGAAGCTCAGTCAATCTATGGCTTTTGCCATGAGATCCAGTTTGTGATGAAGAAATTCAGCCCGAGGGGGATTTGGTTAGATGGAGATTCTGCTGGCTTCAAGATCGATCAAGTCAGGTTATGCGGGAATTGAATGTTTAGCCAGCTGTTTAGGCGATTGGCTTCACTATTCTAGTTCATCCAAAAAGAAGCACAACTGGAGCTAGTCACTTATAATGAAGGAACTCGACTGCTCTCATAATCTACTACCAAACTTATTTTGGGTGGGGTCTGTAGCATTTTATGGGTTCAAAAGTTTTACTCATGCAGCCTAGAAGATCGACTGGTGGATTGAAGATTGCTACCATGGGACCACCTTAGGACTAGACTCCAGGCCTAACTTCGGTGGGAGCGGGTTCGACCCCAACAAATATCTTTGTTATTCAATAAATCCCCAGAGCAGAAAACATCAGAGCCTTCCTAAGTTGGCTACTCTAGCCCTGATTGAATTGCCTAAAAAGGTTTTCTTTGAAGTTCTGCAACAGCCAAGTTCAAAAAAATCCTAAATAGTAATACAGGTTGACCATGAGCCCAGCTGGATCGATCCGTTAGTTTCATATCTTAAAGATGGAGTCCTTCCTAGAGATTCTAAGGAAGCTCAGAAATTAAGAAATCAAGCCTCCTATTATGTTTTGTTTGAAAATAAGTTGTATAAGAGATCGTATTCCTTATCACTCCTTAAGTGGCTCCGACCTACCGAAGTTGATTATGCTTTGAGAGAAGTTCATAAGGGAATATATGAAAACCATCTAGGGGCCAGATCTTTATCTTACAAGTTACATCAACAATGATAGTATTGGCCAATTATGCATTAGGATGCCATAAATTATGTGAGAAAATGTGATCGATGTCATAGAAATGCAAGTATTCAAAGACAACCAGCTACACAACTCATACGCTTATGTGTCCCTTGGTCGTTTGCATAGTGGGGATGGATATACTTGGGCCTTTTCTTATGGCATCTGGATAGCAAAAAATTTTTTTGGTAGCAGTGGATTATTTTACTAAGTGGGTAGAGGCCGAACCTCTGACAAAAATAATTGAAACTAAGGTGCAAGCCTCCATCTAGAAGTCGATAGTTTGCAGATTTGGCTTACCTCGGTCACTAATCACTGATAAGGGGTGCCAGTTTGTAGGAGCAAAGTTTGTTGAGTTTTGTGAAGATTTGAATATTTTCCATCATTTTACATCTATGGCATGTCCTCAAGCAAATGGTGAAGCTACGGTAACCAACAAAACTCTACTTCAGAAGATAAAAGCAAGACTTGAAAGAGCGAAAGGTACATGGGTGGATGAACTCTACCATGTACTCTAGGCTTACAGAACTATCCAAAAACTACCAATGGGAGAAACTTCTTTTGCATTAGCCTTTGGAATAGAGGTTATCATCTTGATTGAACTTGAACTATCCTCAACACGAGTTGAAGCTTTTAATGAATAAGGCAATTCACAAGATCTTGGGACAAACTTCGATCTATTGGTGGAAAAGCGAGAAAAAGCTTAGATTAGAATGGTTGCCTATAGACAAAGAGTAGGTCGTCACTACAATTCTAAAGTGAAGAACAAACATTCAAAGTGGGAGATATGGTGCTCCGATGAGCAGATATTTCACAATCATGGAATCAAGGGAAGCTCGCCCTGAATTAGGAAGGTCCTTATGAGGTCATGGATATTGTCCGACTGAAAACTTATTTTCTAAAAGAGTTTGGAGGGTCGACATTTTCATGATCTTGAAATTTAGAAAATCAATAGATGTACTGTCAATGATCATTTCAATAAAATTCTCCTTAATGATTCTTATTTTTTTGTGTAAATTTGCAATGATAGGAAGTGATCCAACCGAGCTTCATTCCTAAACAAAGTAGAAAACCATCGGACATTTAAGATAGGAGGTGATGGAGAGAGATCCTTTCAACGATCCTTTTGTGTTCCAATAATCTTATTAGGAATAGAAGGAGAATCTTATCCTAACAAGGATAAAAGTTTACCATATTAGAAATAGGAGGACCTCATCCTGATATGGAATGATGAGAAGAGGCTCTTTCAATGAACCTTTTGTGCCCTGATAATTTTATTAGAAATAGGAGGAGAACCTCATCCTAACAAGGGTAAAAGTTTTGGAAAATGAATCCTAAAGCCAATTATCTAGGTTATAGATGGTTGAGCTAATTGTAAATATACTTGAATTATTATAATAAATAAAATTATTATTTTAATATTTTCATCACTTTTGTGCATCTTTCTGTAATGAACACTCTGTGATGAAGTTCTTAGGACTATTTAGACTCGACAAAGAAGGATTTATCAATTAGTCCTTAAACTAGTTTACGACCAAATGATACGTCGTTATCTAGGATGACAAGGTATTAAGTGTAAGTCATTGTATGCCATATACGTTGGTTGCCCTCTTAAGCAAGGAGTATGTAGTATTAGTATGGCATGCAAGTGAAGTGTAGGGGTACATTTCACTGAACGTGACCCAACTACGGAGCTTCCTACTGTCAAGAGTTGCTCACAAAGGATATGGGTATAAGTGTCCCTTAGATCTACGATCACCATAGTGACTTGCAAGCAACTTACTATACTTAGGCACCGAATAATCTGAATTTCTAATTTAGTGATGGAAGGCTACTGGGTGCAGTTAAATACTTATGAACTCGGTGCATGAGTCAAGATAAGATCAATCCCTCCAAGTGTTGGAGTAAGTGCATTACTGTATTTTAATTTAGCAAATCTCAATCGGAGTAGTCTATTCGATGGATACTGAATTTTGAAATACATTGTAGATAATTTTTTAGGATTAATAGTTAAATCCTAGGTCATCTTTTGAGCCTTGAGGTCAAGGGGATGAATTATACGGTAACCATATGCCACATGTTCGTCAATGTTGCATTGTGACTATTCGACTTATCCGAATGTTGAGTACCTTTGCTAGATGGTTATATTGATTGGTATAGAAAATTGGTTCCTGTGCTACCAGCTTAGGGTTCAAACTAATGGGGTCACACACAATAGGAGTTCCTATCTGATCTGATGGCTAATCAAGAGTCCAACTGATCTAAGACTCTATAGTCAAGAGTCTGACTGGATTGAGACTCTGAGTCCTACTTATCTAGGATTCTCTGATAAAGAGTTCCACTCGTCTGGAACTTTATGATCGTGAGTTTCATTTGTTTGGGACACTAAATTTAAGAGGCCCATTGGTTTAGGACTCTTCAAGAGTTTCATGTAGATGGAACTCTATTGTCCAAATACCCATTCGATTGAAACTCTATATTTATTAGAGAATTTATTAGCAATTAAATTATTAATTAGCTTAATTTAATTGAGCAATGAGGATTCGATCAAATCTGATTGAATTTGATTCAATTGGGTTTGACCCAATTAGGTCATATGATGACCTAATCACTATGAAAAATTCGATCCTGATTTGATTATGACCTAGACCTAATTAATTTATAATTTGATTAGAATTTTATTGAGTTGGGTAAAGTCTAATTTGGTTGGATTTAACCTGATCTAATTGGATCCAAATAAATTGGTTTGATTGAAACTAATTTGGACCAAGTCAAATGAAGTTTGAATTTTCAAACTCTTCTCCCTACGCCTTGACCACTTTGACCTTGTTTCTCCATGCACTTTTTAGATTTTGCTTGAGAGTTTCTCACACCCTAAAGGTTTTTGTGCCCCCTCTCTTATCTATTTTTGACTTGGTCCAAGGGTTGGACCGATTCAAATTTAGTTGAATTTTGAATTCAACTTGATTTGTTGAGAGGTTTGAACCCATCCTTATCTTATCTATTTCTCCACGCCCCCTTATGCATTTGACACATAATTTTGTGCATTTCTGAGAGTGGGTGCATAGAAGGAGAGTCCTTTTACACATCAAACTCTAGGGGTGGGTGTTGGGAAAGGAATAAGGACTTGCTTGAATTTTGAATTCAAGCAAGTGGTTGAAACCACTTAACCTCCCTCTTCTTATCGATCCCACACCATTTTTTCATTGAATTATCACCAAATAAAATGGGATGATTCTAAGGGCATGCATGAGAGTGCATAAGGAGTTTCTAAGAGAGAGAAATCTAGAAAGAGGTGCAAGTTTTGGGTGTGAAAAAGTCTAGGGAGAGAAGCATTGCTTCCTGTGCCAACATTCCTTACATGCTGATTCTATTATTTTTTTCTTTTGTCACCCATCTTAAAAGTTTTTGAGAGTGGGTGCACGATAGAGGGAGAGTCTCTCTACTTTTGAAAAATTATTTCTTAGGAAAATTCCAAAGAGAGAAGGCATGAGACCATTTTTGGGGAGTCAGGATTTTTTAGGTGTGTGAAACCCTAGGATTAGGTCCCTAGGTTCGGGTGGAGAGATTGAGCGCTGTGAGTGCCCAATCACCATCAAATTTTCACCACTATCTCATCATCTTCCAATGTACGTGATCTATTTTTTTTGAGTATCTAGGAGATCAGAAAAATGGTGATCGATTGGATTAATCATGATCAACCGTTGAGGGCCCCAACAAGGAGCTAGCACTTCGGTGGAGCTGGTCGGGATCAGGAGCTCCGTGTTGACCATCCGTAGAGGCCAAACAAGTGTGTAGCTACAGCACGATGTCATGGACTTCTTTTTATGATTTAGATCACTGAGATCATCTACCCATGCAAAGGTATCATGTATAGTGTACTGATCAATCAGCAAATCTAATTTATTGATTGAATGCATTTCATTTTTTAATTATATATCAGCATATTTAGATCTTAGTGTAGGATTATTGATTAGATCAATGCATGCATTAATTAATATTAGATTAAATTTTAAGCTTTTGCTGAAATAAAATTCAAAAAAAATTTGAAAAGCATGCTCTAAACCCTATGCTTGATTTCCTACAATGGTATCAGAGCTAGGTTGCTTAATATGCTTTTATGTTAATTAAAAAATTAAATGATAGCATATATGATATGTTTATATATTAATTAAAATTATTTTAATTAATAAAATAATAAATTAAAAAAAATAAATATGAATATGTTAGATTAGATCTAATATGTGATTCATGCTTTAATTTTATTATGATTTATTTTCTATTATGAAAATAGCAATAGGTTGTTGTTTATGAAATGAGCTAACCCATTTCTAAAATGGTCAACTCATTTGGTGAACAAAAAAATAAAAATCTTTCAAAATTTATAAATTATTTTCGAAATGTCGAATCCTAACCCATCAGTTCGAAAACTTAATTATAAGAATTAAGTGTTGTCTATAGGATCTAGAATTATGAATTAAAGATTCTAAGACATTTGCATAAGCTATGGGTTAATGGGTTAGATGAATTAGATCTATTAATTGGGTTAGACCTATGGTTAGTTAAGGAATGGATTAATCTAGAGTAATTGATTAAATCTAACCAAATATTGAATTAGATTAGATCAAGGACACTCTAGATTCAACTTCAATAGTGGTAATTGGATAAGTCCATATCTTCAACTAGACCAAGTTGGACTTGATTCATGGCTAAGCTGTCTAGTCCGAAATTACTAGGTTGATCAAATTGAACCTAATTAACCGGTTGGTGTCTAAGGTAAGTTTGGTAAATAAGATCAGTGGTTTTTAATTGAAAGCTACTCGCATTGATTTGATCTTTGACGAGTTAATGGTATATTCCTTCCACTGATCTCACTTATCTGATCGACATGATCGATTAGGATTTGATTAGATCACTTGGTAATTCGAGCTGACCCATGTCATTAAGAATCAGTTTGATTGATTTCAATTAGTAAGACTGAATTAGGTGCCCATGGATCAAAATTGATCATAGTCCTAATCAATTGACTTGGTGAAGTCAGTAAGAGAATTTGACTTGATGAAGTCAGTGAAAGTAATTTGGTCAGTGTCCTTTCTATCCTTAAATCATAAGTAATCTAAATTCTCTAAATTATTAGGTCTTTAAAATTACTAAGTTATGGGGATAACCGAGTCATAGCCTCCCATTAAGATGAATAGTAATGAGTCTAATTTTTTAGGTGGACATTGAATGTGCCTTACACTTGGTGTTCATCTAGATATTGAAATTACTATCCATCATATGATGATTAGATTGCACTCTCTTAATGGTGATCAAATTGGCCAAAGCTTTCCTTGGGCTTGGTTATCATTGGTTTGATGCACCGAACTCGATCATGTTAATGGTTGGACCCAACCAGACCTTTTCAATGGAGGTCATAGCCTACTGAATTAGCTTCTAAGGCAAAATATAATTACTAAAAATTATTTGAAGAATAATTGATTGTGAACCTACTTGTAAATATATATGGGTTGGCCAAAGCTTTCCTCAAGCCCTTCTATAATTGCTGGTCAAAGCTGTTATATGATAACATCTTGCAATTTCTCTATTTATAATATATCTACCTAGGTATTAGATACTGGGAGTCCAATTCATATATACAATTCATTGCACGGACTTCAAATTGATAAAAAATTTGAGAATGATGATAGATTTCTTAATATTGGGGATGGAAGTAAAGTTTCAGTCCTAGCATTGAGAACTCTTGAGCTTGTTTTCAAAAATAATAATATCATTTTAAGTGACTGTCACCATTGTCCATCTTTTATGATGAACATAATATCTATTGGGCTTTTGGCCTAGCATGGTTATTGTTTATCAATAAAAAAAATTATTGTGATATATTATAAATGATATTACAGTAATATGAGGATAATTAAGAAATAACATTTATATTTTATCACAGCCTATTTGTGTAATGTATAGATTAAATAAATGTCCTAAACTAGATTATGTCTCCGATGCCTATCTTTGACACTATCGGCTAGGTCATATAAACAAGAATAGGATCAATAGGTTAGTCAAGAAGCATATCTTTGATATCGATGATTATGAATCATTAACTACTTGTGAGTTCTGTCTTCTTGGTAAGATGATAAAATCATCTTTTACGAAAAAGGTGAATGGGCCACTGAACTTCTGGGTCTAGTACATACTGATGTATGCGGACCTATGGATATATGTACTAGAGATGATTTTTACTACTTCATTACATTTACTAATGACTTATCTAGATGTGGGTACATCTATCTTATGAATAGTAAATTCAATTCATTTGAAATGTTCAGACGATATCGAAATAAGGTAGAAAAATAACTTGAAAAGAGTATTAAAATTCTTTGATTAGATAAAGGGGGAGAATACCTTTCTAACGAGTTTTTGACATATCTAGGGAAGAATAGAATTCTCTCACAATGGACACCTCTTGGAACACCACAGCATAATGGTGTATCCAAAAGTAGAAATCGAACCCTGTTGGATATGGTTTGGTCCATGATGGAATTTATGAGTCTGCCTATTTCTTTTTGGGGGTATGCACTTGAGACTACTTATTTTATTTTGAATAATATTTTAAGCAAGTCTGTTGAAAAGACTCCATATAAAATATGGACCGGGCGTAGGCCATTACTCTCTCACCTTATGTTTAGGGATGTCTGGCTTATGTCAAACATTTGCAGCTAAAAATGCTTAGATCTAGGTTTGATAAATGCTTGTTCATAGGATACCTAAGAAAACTAGGAGTTATTACTTCTATCATGCTGAAGAGCAAAAGATGTTCATCAATAACAGAGCAGTCGTTTTGAAAAAGAAGTTCCTTAGAGAAGGAACAGCTGCCTCTAATGTTGAACATAGTGAAGTTCGATAGATGGAAGAACCAACATATTCTAATAAACCTGTAGAATTAGATTTGATAAGATCAAACCCAGAGCTCATTGAAGAGGCACCCTTAAGGAGATCCAGTAGAGTACCGCATCAATCGGACAGATACTATGATTTTTTGGTTTGGGATGGTGATCCTATCGAACTCTATGAGAATGATGAGGATCCAATTACCTATATGGATGCCATGCAGATGTCCGACTCCAATAAGTGGCTGAAAGTTATGAAGTCCGAAATGGAGTCCATGAAGGTCAATAGTATATGGACATTGGTTGATCCACCTAAAGGGATAAAATCCATTGGATGTAAGTGAATTTTCAAAAGGAAAAGAGGCACGGATGGGAAGGTAGAAACCTATAAAGTTTGTCTGATTGCCAAAGGATATCGTCAGCATTTGGTATTAACTATGATGAGATGTTTCTTCAATGGCAATACTCAAGTCCGTTCGGATCATGCTTGCGATAGCGACATACCTAGACTACGAGATCTGATAAATATATGTGAAAATAGTTCTTCTAAATAGAAAGCTGGATAAAAAAGTGTGTATGATACAATCTAAGAGATTCACATCTACAGACGAGTCCAAAGTGTGCAAGCTTCAAAGATCCATCTATGGATTGAAGCAGACATCGTGAAGTTGGAACATGTATTTTGATTAAGTGATCAAAATGTATGGATTCATTAAGAACGGAGAGAAATCTTGTGTGTACAAATAGCTAACGGTTCCGTAGTAATATTTCTTATACTGTATGTGGATGATATTTTCTTAATCGAGAATGACATTCCAGCATTACAGAAAATAAAGGTTTGGCTATCATCTCAGTTCTCCATGAAGGACTTGAGAGAAGCTTTCTATATCCTGGGGATGAGATCTATAGAGATAGTTCTTAAAGGTTGCTTGGGTTATCTCAGTCCACGTACATCGATATCGTGTTAAGAGGTTCAGCATGGGGAATTTCAAGAATGGCTATCTTCCGATAGACTATAAAATTATTTTCTTAAAAAGAGATTGTCCGATAACTCCTCAAGAGAGAGCATATGAGTAGAATACCATATGCTTCGATGGTGGGCTTTATTATGTACGCCATGATATGTACGAGATCAAATGTGGCATACTCACTAAGGATAGTGAGTAGATACTAGTCTGATCTAGATAAGAATTACTGGAAGGTTGTAAAGACAATCATGATGTATTTAAAAATACTAAGGATGAGTGGCTCATCTATGGAGATGCTGACTTGAAACTTGTAGAATATCTTGATTTCAATTTTCAATCAGATCATGATGATAGTAAGAGTATGTCAGGTTATGTATTTATCCTAAATGATGGAATAGTATGCTAGAAGAGTTTCAAGCAGCATACTATGCTCGATTCTATGCAAGGCAGAATATGTTGCAACATCTGATACTGCAACGAAAGCTATGTGGCTATAAAAGTTCATCAATGAGCTGGGAGTGACATCCTCCTTGAAAGGTCCGGTCTTGGCTTACTATGACAGCACTGGAGCATATCTCAAGCGAAGAAGCCAAAGGCACATCAGTGCATCAAGCACATTCTATGTCACTACCATCTTGTACAAGAGATCGTGGAGCGAGATGACATCGATCTTCAAAAAATTGATGAAAAGGAGAACATGGCCAACCCATTTACTAAAGCCGTCAGAATCAAAGAATTTGATTATCATAGATGGAAGATGGGTATACGATACTATTCTGACTGGCTTTAGTTTAAGTGAGAGTTGTTGGAAAATGAGTCCTAAAGTCAATCATCTAGATTGTAGATGGTTGAGCTGATTATAAATATAATTAAATTATTATAATAAATAAAATTATTATTTTGATATTTTCATCACTTTTGTATATCTTTCTATAATGAACTCTTCTGTGATGAAGTTCTTAAGACTATTTAGACTCGATAAAAAAGAATTTGTCATTAGTCCTTAAACTAGTTCATGACTAAATGATACGTTGTTACCTAGGATGACAACGTATCGAGTATAGATCATTATGTGCCATATACATTCGTTGTCCTCTTAATCAAGGAGTATGTAGTACTAGTATGGCATGCAGGTGAAGTGTAGGAGTATATTTCACTGAACGTGATCCAACTGTGGAGCACTCTGCTATTAAGAGTTACTCATGAAGGATATGGGTATAAGTATCTCTTAGACCTAAGATTACCATGGTGACTTGCAAGCAACTCATTGCACTAAGATACTAGACTACCTAAATTTCTAATTTAGTGATGGAAGGCTTCTAGATGCAGTGAAGTACTTATGAAGTCAGTGCATAAGTCAAGATGGGATTGACCCCTTCAAGTGTTGGAGTAAGTGCATCACTGTATTTCAATTTAGCAAAAGCTCGACCAGGATAGTCCATTCGATGGACACTAAATTTTGAAATACATTGTAGATGATTTTTCAGGATTGACAGTTAAATCCTAGATCATTTTTTAAGCCTTGAGGTCAAGGGAATGAATTATACGGTAACCATATGCCATAGGTTCATCGATTTTGCATTGCGCCTATTCAACCTATCCGGACATCGAGTACCATTGCTAGATGGTTACATCGATTGGTATAAAAAATTGGTTCCTATGCTACTGGATTAGGGTTCGAACTTATGGGGTCACACATAATAGAAATTTCTACCTGATTTGATGGCTGATCAAAAGTTTCATTGGTCTAGGACTCTATGGTCAAGAGTCTCACTAGACTGGGACTCTACCTTTATAGGTTCCACTAGAATAGGACTCTGAGTCCTACTTGTCTGGGACTCTCTAATCAAGAGTCTCACTCATCTAAAACTCTATGATCATATTTCATTTGTTTGGGACACTGGGTTTAAGAGTCCCACTAGTTTGGGACTCTTCAAGAGTTTCATGTAGATGGGACTCTGTTGTCCAGATAATCATCCAATTGAAACTCTATATTTATTGAAGAATTTATTAGTAATTAAATTATTGATTAGCTTAATTTGATTGAGCGATGAGAATTCGATCAAATTTAATTGAATTTGATTCAATTGGGTTTGACCCGATTAGGTCACATGATGACCTAATTGCTATGGAAGATTTGATCCTGATTTGATCTAGACCTGAATCTAATTATTTTTTAATTTGATTAGATTTTTATTAGGTTGGATTATGCTTAATTTGGTTGGATTTAATCTGATTTAATTAGATTCAAATAAATTAGTTTGGTTGAAACCAATTTGGACCAAGTCAAATGAAGTTTTAATTTTCAAACTCTTATCCCTGTGCCTTGACCACTTTGACCCAATTTCTTCATGCACTTTTCAGATTTTGCATGAGAGTTTCTCATGCCCAAAAGGTTTTTGCGCCCCCTCTCTTATCTACTTTTGATCTGGTCTAAGGGTTGGACCGGTTCAAAGTTAGTTGAATTTTGAATTCAACTTAATTTATTGAGAAGTTTGAACCCATCCTTATCTTATCTATTTCTCCATGCCCCTTTATGCATTTGACGTACAATTTTGTACATTTCTGAGAGTGGGTGCATAGAAGGAGAGTCCTTCTATGCATCAAACTCCTCGGGTGGGCATTGGGAAAGGGATGAGGTCTTGCTTGAATTTTGAATTCAAGCAAGTGGTTCAAACCACTTAACCTCCCTCTTCTTATCCATCCCATACCATTTTTTCATTGAATTGTCATGAAATAAAATGGGTTGATTCTAAGGGCATGTGTGAGAGTGCATAAAGAGTTTTTGAGAGAGAGAAATCTAGAAAGGGGGTGCAAGTTTTGGGCGTGGAAAAGTCTAGGGAGAGAAGCGTTCCTTCCTATGCCAACATTCCTCACATGCTAATTCTATTATTTTTTTTTCTTTTGTCACCCATCTTAAAAGTTTTTGAGAGTGGGTATACGGTAGAGGGAGAGTCCCTCTACATGTGAAAAATTATTTCGTGGAAAAATTCCAAAGAGAGAAGGTGTGAGACCATTTTTGGGGAGTTAAAATTTTTTAGGTGTGTGAAACCCTAGGATTAGGTCCCTCGATTTGGATGGAGGGATTGAGCGCTGTGAGTGCCCGATCACCATCAAATTTTTACCACTACCTCTTCATCCTCCAATGTATATGATTTAATTTTTTTTGAAGCATCTGGGAGCTTAGAAAAAAGATAATCAATTAGATCGATTGTGATCAGCCATCGAGGGCTCCGACGAGGAGCTAGCACTCTGGTGGAGTTGGTCGAGATCAGGAGCTCCATGTAGACCATCCATAGAGGCCGAATAAGTGTGCAGCTACAACACGACATCGTGGACTTCTTTCTATGATTCAGATCATGGAGATCATCTATCCGTGCAAAGGTATCATGTATAATACACTAATCGATAGCAAATCTGATTTGCTGATCGAAAGCATTTCATTTTTCAATTATATATCAGCATTTCTAAGAGAGATGAAAAGGAAATGGGACTTTGACTTGTAGCCAATTAAGCTTTAGGAAAAGTGGGAATTGTTAGATATATGTGTATAGAAGCCAGATTGGCTGACACTTGTAATAAACTTCAAGGGCAAAATTATAATTTTGACTAAAATAATAAAATGGATTATTTTCTATCACATATGTGTATTAGTGTCTGTGATACATCCTTTAGTTAATGGTATGATAATTCATATTTTCAAGAGTTGAAATTTAAGACATGAATAATCATTATTAACTCATAAAATGCTTCCGATCATAGGATCATCACGAGGATGTGATTAATTCCAAAGGTTGGGTATAATCGCTTCTTTTAGTAGATAGTCTTAAGTTATGGTGTGGAGACACCAAAGTGAGAGTAAGATATCGTTAGAAAACGAGGGCACTGAGGTGACCACCTTAGTAGTCATTGGAAGTCTACCTTCTCGTCAATGAATGACTCGATGCCTGAGTGGTGTGTCTGGTTCTTGACCTAAAGGTGCATCAGTTCACCTTGAGGGGTGTTATAGTTTGATTACACCATAACTTTCTCCTAGCCATACGGAACCCTGAGGTTATGTTGGC
Source organism: Cocos nucifera (assembly GCA_006176705.1). NCBI lineage: Eukaryota > Viridiplantae > Streptophyta > Magnoliopsida > Arecales > Arecaceae > Cocos > Cocos nucifera. The sequence goes on along the minus strand of QRFJ01002338.1, from coordinate 468,570 downwards.
TAAGCATGTTCATTGTAGGAACTGGATTGCATCAAAAGAATTTATCTACCTCGGTGGTAGAGGAGTACCCTATGATGATCATGAGAATCAAGTCCAGAAGCCCATGGCCATGGTAGAGTGAAATAATAGAAAGAGTTTCTATTTAGATTTTCAACATCGAACTTGAATCGAATGATTACATCATATGAAAGAGACTGGAGTTTGATGAGTTCACCTTAACCCTAATCTGATCGGGCTAAAGATAGAAAACTTAATCACACAGGTAGCTCACAAAGAGGTTGCATTCAGCTCTGATGGGTTGCCACCATATACTGCTAGTGTCATTTGGATTTTGGGAGCAATTAGAATGATTTAAATGATCGATCATTCTAGCTGTTCGAATCAGAAGAGTTCTGATCCATCAAAGAGAGTTTTGATGATGTCGATGATAGAGATCATGACATATCCCATTACCATAAAAACTAATCTAACTGGATTACACAAACAAGGTTTGAATCTGTGATCATCAATTGAACTGATCCAGTTAATTGATCTGAATGAGATTCAAAGGTTAAAAATCTGCTAGCACTCGATTGAACCTAAGTTCTTTTTTATATCATAAATAGTTATCCTACTGAGCCAAAGAAGTTTTGCTCAATCAAAAGCCTTACTTGGTTGATGAAGCTTGTCCAAGTAAAAAAGGTTGTCTTATATTGTAGAAAAATACCTGCCATTTTTGGTCCCCTGCCATTTTTGTCCTTTACTTTGTCAAAAGTTGACCTTGATATGGTCAAATGTTGACCATTGACACTTTGACTTTGTCACAGTATTAGCACCTATTGAAGAGCTGTGGGGGCTTGTCCCCCTGTAGAACCTGGCAAGGAGGAGGGCGCATGCCACCCTTGGGTGTGCCCAAGCTGGAGGATGCCCAGGAGTCCTTGTTGGACAGGGACTCCATCTCCTTTTTGGATTTCGATTAGACTTCTCCTAAGAACCAAGTTTGACTGATCTTAGGCACCATCTAAGGATGAATCCAAGGGACTCTATTCCCACCAATCAAATTTAGATCTGATTTCACAAAGGGTTATGATTGGTTGGGAAGAAGAGGAGTTGGATCACGCATAGTCTATAAAAAAGACCCTGCACCCAACTCAAAGAGCAATTGAAAATTCCCATGCCCCAAGGCTGCCTCTCCTCTCCTCCTCCATGCCAAGCCCATCTTCTCCCTCTCCTTTCCATGCCCAAAGTAGTTTGGGATCCAAGTTGATGCAATCCAGATGAAAGAAAGACGACAGAAAGCTAGAAGGCTGCACTGCTGCAAAGGATAATTGATGATCTTCGAAAGGTGTTTTGAAGATCCTCCAAATCAGATCCAGATCTAATTTTTGGAGACATGATAGAGAAGAAGAGAATCTCTAGATCTAGTCTGAGTGGATATCGATAGAGGCCAAGCACTTACGTGGCTAGATCCAGAACCTTCTACTGCTTACAGGATCATCAACGGATAATAGGATTATCCTACATCAAGATAAATTAAATTTGATTTAATTTATCTAGATTTTATTTTAATTATTAGAATAAATAAGAATTATATCTAAAATATTTTAGATCTAATCTGGATTATAGAAAATTTTTTTTGAAATATATCTCTTGATCCAATCAGATCTGAATGAACCTGATCCGAGAAATTAGAATTTTTCTTCATCGCCATCCTGAGTTTCTTTTTGTAATCATCAATCTGTCCACACCAATCGATCCAGTAGGTATCGTATGCTTTTTCAACATCATCTAGCTACTTTTGAAGGTCAGGGAACTTCTTGGATTAATCCTAGCTGAATTCTGCTTGACTCTGAGCCTAGGTTAAACCTCTCTCAAATTGATCGATTTTTTCTCTCACTTCATGAAGCTCGACTTCAAGAGAGCAAATCTTGGCTATCAAGGTCCAAGACTTTTCGCCAGCATGCCTTTTGATCTCCTCAAGCTCTTCTTTTAGATCATGCTTTTTGTTAATATAATCCATGAAATCCCTTTTTTGTGCTTGGCGAAGATGGGTAATCTCAATTGTAGCCTCCGAATAATTTTTCTTCGACTTTCGAAGTTCATCTTCTACCTTCTTCAACTTTTCTTTAGTTTGGTAAACTTCTTTCTTTAAATTCCTAACATAAGCCTTCAAGAGGTTACCTTGAGGCAGAGGATCGGCTTTGATAGGAAACTGTATTTAGTATATAAAGATATATATATCATAATGCAAAGGTATCGCTAAAGAAAAAGTTTGTTTTCATTAATCAAAATATTCTTTAAGTACATGAAATAAGAAAAAATAAAAAGGTACAATAATTAGAGGCCTCAGATCTCTAGAGGAGCAGCAAAGGAGTTCGGCGCAGTCTCAGTTGGTGCAAGTTCTTCGACAGTAGAGGGAGAAGATGTGACAAGAGGTACAGTAGAGGAAGGATCGATCGACGAAAGATTGGCAGCTATGGTAGACAGTCTCGCCTCATCATTAGAAGTTCCTCCATCCAAGAAGCTAAGGTCGAGCTTGAAAAATCGATCGATCGCATTCTTTTGGCAGAGCTCGTATCCCTTGATGAAAGATAACTGGGTGAACTCGATTTTTATGTCCTTCATCTCTGAAGAAGCCTTGAACTCTTTCACGACTTTCGAAGCTGCCTTGAAACCTACTCCTTCATTTCAGCAATCTCGGCTTTAGCCTTCACCCTCTTCTTAATCTTAAGGCTCAGCTCCTCCTTTGCTTGTGCCAGGGCTTGCTCAGTCCCTTGTACCGTCTCCTGGAGGCCCCCGACCTTGGCTATTTTTTTCTTAAAGAGACGGTCAGCCTCTACTTTCTCTTCAAGGAGGTGGTTGATCTCGGCTTGATGATCTTCTTGAGCCTTCACCACCTCTGACCTCATGCGATTCATCACCTTAATATTGGTGATCAATTGGTGACCCATCTACAAAAATAATAAAGTAGGTTAGGCAAATGAAGAAGCTTATAGGTGAGTCAATCAAAAGAGAGGGATAAGATGGTTACCTCAAGGAAAGACCCAAGAGAGTCCCAGATGCGTTGCTCGTAGTCAGCATTAACAATCTTGTCCACAACCTCAACCAAAGTGCATCCATTAATGAGATCCTTGATGATTTCTCAATTGTGGAAGGGGTTTTCTCCTAAATCCTCATCAAAAGCATCGGACCCACTGGGATGAGTCTTGCATTTGACCTTTTTTGAGGCCATCTTCGCCTTCTTCTTCTCTACTCTCTTCTTCTCAATGGGAGGCTCTAAAGTTTGGACCTCAATCGGAAGACTTGAAGAGGTAAAAAATGCTACAACCTCAGTGGCAGCAGTAGTTTCATGGATGTCGACAGTGTTAGCGACGGAGCTCGGGGCATCAATCCTTGCCTTTTTTGAAGGCTCGTTAGGCATAGTACCCTTCCTTTTATGGACTTGAAGCCCTGGGAAAGCTTCTAAAGTTCACTCGCATCTATTTCTATAATAATGAATGGATTATCATTAGAAGAAAGGATAAGAAGTAACCTATGAAATTAAGAAATATACCTGCTAGATTGAAGAGACTTAGGCCTAGATTGAATAGAGTTTGATCTTTTATAAGTTTGAAAAGAAGGGAAGCTCAGTAAATCCTAAGCTTGCTGATAGAATCAAAATCATCCTTCTCCAAATTGGGAGCTCAACGAACTAAATTCCTCAGTTGTCCCCAAGGAGGAAGTCCTAACATAAGATATGGGCATGAGACAAAGAAAAATTTTTCCTTCCAGTGATGAATGAAAGAAGAGGCGCCTTTAAACAACCCCTTCTTACCGAACCTGAGAGACAGGTACCACCAATCCTTGGTGGTAGGATAGTGTTTGAAGGTGTAATAGCTATGAAATAAGAAAATAGATAGCCGAACTTCAGCTGGGATACAGAGGGAAAGGAAACCTATGATGAACCTAAAAGAATTTGGGACCATGAAAGCAAGAAAAATATCTAAAAATTGAAAAAGAGCTATGACAAAGGAGAAAATTTTGAAGATGAAGTCTAGCATGAAGGACTTCAGTGTACAAACAGAAATGACCTAGAGGAGGAGCACAAGCTTGATCACTCTGCTCGGGGGGTTCCAATTCGTGCTCTAAAGGCATCCCATAGTGAATTCTTATCAGAGAAAGGTCATCAGGGCACAGAGAACAAGGAATGGTTTCGGATATGAAAACTGGATGAGGTACTATCCTAAGCATGACTTCTACCCTAGATTCAGGATTTTGGAAGTTTAGATTGGCCGAGCTCCTTGAACCGGAAGACCAAGATACTTTTAAAGACACGTGGATCAAAATAAATCCAAAAATCTCTAAAAAATAAAAAAAAGGATAGTGAAATTCTGAAAGAAAAAGATAGTGAAACCCACCTAGAAAATTCGAAAAAGACCTAAAATATAAGTGAAAAGTAGAGAAATAAATAAAAAAAGATGTGAAACTAACCTAAATCAGATGAAGAGCTCGAAGAGGCAATTGAAAAGACAAAAGATGGTTGAGGAGGACGTCAATGGCCGAAAAATCATAGCAGAGGAAGAACAAGGTATGCAGAGGAAGCAGGAAGCGAAGGAGGAAGAAAGAAGGCTCAAGCAAAAATGAGAGGTCGGAAGAAAAATAAGTTTAAATAACAGGGAGAAGTTTGAAATAGTTATGATTGTAGACCCACCTCAGTCAGTCCCGACCTACCACGTGCCCCGTCCATCATGCCAATCTCTGATTCCTGACAGAGCAATAATTGTGCCATACGTAGAGCTCTACGCCAGATAAGTTTTCAAAGGAAGGTGACTCTTTGGGTCATTCATCCATTAAGAAGCTTTAGCGTCAGGGAAAAAGCCAAGATTTTCTCATCTCCTGAAAGTAGGAAAGCGGTAAAGGACTTCGGCCTCTATGATTTTTGTACTCCGTTCAATCAAAATTCAAACTTGGGAGTAGAGGGACAAGTATTAGGGATAAAATAATCCCAGCTAAAGTCCTTGATGGCCGACTTTCATTTTGTGAAAATCTACCGATCTTCTAAGCAACAACCCCTGATTACAGAACTTGTCCAAGGCCTACTAAAGTTTGATAGGATGAACTTCAACAATAAAGAGAAGTATTATTTCATTAACTTTGCTTTTTGACTTAGGATGAATAACAAGATTTTTAGCATTGAAGCCCCAACCTATCCAGCCCTAACAAATAATGAATTCTGAGGACAGGCAAACTCCTTCCAGCTGGACTCCTTCCAGACGAACTCTTCTTAGTTGAACTCCTTTCAGTCGGACTCCTTTCGGATGAACTCCTTCTAGCCATGCTCCCTGCACCCCCTCCAATAGCATTCCTGCCATCCGAACTCCTTCCAACTGCGCTCCCTCCGATCATGCTTCTTCCAATCGGATTTCTTCAAAGAAAACTATCCTTGATTAGCCGACCGAACTTCTTCAAATCATCAAGGGAAGCATCAATAGACTATAATTAGCCCTATCAGGTGTAGTTCATCCTCTGCTACTTAATAGTCGATCTCCAAGTTTGGCCAGTCTCGAGCTCTTCATCCTGACACACACAAGTTTGCATACGATTGCAAAGATTCTATTTGAACTCCAACTATGGACCTCCAATGAGCTAGCAGGTCATGAAAAATGATAACTCACTCTCCATAATAAACTCCACGTGACTCGAATGATCCATTAGCAGGTAGATACGACTGTCACCATTAGT
>QRFJ01002338.1:421831-462860 GCA_006176705.1 Cocos nucifera | reverse complement strand
CCGAATAAGTGTGCAGCTACAACACGACATCGTGGACTTCTTTCTATGATTCAGATCATGGAGATCATCTATCCGTGCAAAGGTATCATGTATAATACACTAATCGATAGCAAATCTGATTTGCTGATCGAAAGCATTTCATTTTTCAATTATATATCAGCATTTCTAGATCCTATTATAGGGTTATTGATTAGATCAATACATGTCTTAATTAATATTAGATTATTTTTTTTTCTTTTGTTGAAATAAAATTCAAAAAGTTTTGAAAAGCATGCCCTAAATCCTATGCTCGATTTTCTACAAAAAGTTCAGCATGTCAAGAATAGGAGGAGGACCTCATCCCGACATGGAATGAAGGGAAGAGGCCTTTTCAATGACTTTTTTATGCCCCAATAATCTTATTAGGAATAGGAGGAGAACCTTATCCTAACAAGGATAAAAGTTTACCATGTCAGTAATAGAAGGAGGACGTCGTCCTGACATGGAATGAAGGAGAGAGATCTTTTCAATGATCCATTTAAGTCCCGACAGCTTTGTTAGGAATCAGAGGAGAACCTCATCCTAACAAAAATGATAGCTAACCATGTCAGGAACAGGAGGAGAACCTCATCCTGACATGGAGGAAGACCCCTATAGGGATGTAGAGAGGCCCTCTCAATAGCTTTTTCGCATCCCAATGACCTTGCCAGGAACGAAAAGAAGGACCTTGTTATGATAAGGGCAACATCTATTCGCGATAGGAACAAGAGGATCTTGTCTTGATAAGGCCCCAAGTCTTTAAACAGAAAGTTAACTACAGGCATGGAATAAAAACTTTCGGTTCCTAGACAAGAAAGTTTTAGCTCCTAACTAAGTCATGAGATCTTCGATCATAAACAAGGGGGATAGACCTACAAAATGATAGGCCAAGAACATCGCTTTGAAATGCAACTCAAATATCAAAAACAACACAAGAAAAGAAGTATATTAATATTCAATCGGGACAACGGTGAAGAAGAAATCAAAGGGATATCACTTCATTAAGACAAAATTCATTACAATGGAGGTCCACAAGATCATTCAAACAAAAAAAAGAAAAGAAAAGGAAAGAACAGGCAAAGTCCAAAGAAGAAGATCCCGAATCTTCAGACTTTGGAGTACCAACCCTAGCTAATACAAGAAAATGCTTCAAATCTTCAACTTTCTCTTTGAGGTCCCGCCTCACCGCTAAGCTCTCGCCAATCAATTTATTGGACCTCCAAAGATTGTTTCCCACTTCTCTTAGTCTCTTCTGCAAAATCGCCGACTCAGCCTCGGCATCCTTCACTAAGCCTTCTTGGCAGACCATCTAAATTTGAGCTCACGAAGCTCCTTCTTAGTACTCTCAAAAGTCATAGTGAGATTCCCAAGAGCACTCCTCAAGGTGGCAACTTCATCTAAATTTGTCTTCAAGTTGGTCTGATCTATATTTGCTAACTGCTTTTGAAGTTGCATTATTTTGGAGTTCGCCTGTTAGATATATGTGCCCTAGAAGCCAGAATTGGCTGACACTTGTAATACACTTCTAGGGGCAAAATTATAATTTTGACTAAAATCAATAAAATTGATTATTTTCTATCACATATGTGTATTCAGTGTCTGTGATACATCCTTTAAGTTAATGGTAGTGATAATTCATATTTTCAAGAGTTGAAAATTTAAGACATGAATAATCATTATTAACTCATAAAATGCTCTCGATCATAGGATCATCACGAGGATGGTGATTGATTCAGAAGGTTGGTGTATAATCGCTTCTCTTTAGTAGATAAGTCTTAAGTATACGGTGTGGAGACACCAAAGTGAGAGTATAGGTATTCGTTAGAAAATGAGGGCACTGAGCGTGACCACCTTAAGTAGTCATTGGAAGTCTACCTTCTCGTCAATGACCGACTCGATGCTACAGTGGTGTGTCTGGTTCCTTGACCTGAGGTGCATCAATAGTTCACCTTGAGGGTGTTATAGTTTGACTACACCATAACTTTATCTCCTAGCCATACGGAATCCTGAGGTATATGTTGGCTATAGCATGTTCATTATAGGAACTGGATTGCATCAAAAAGAAATCTATCTACCTCGGTGGTAGAGAAGCAGCCCTATGATGATCATGAGAATCAAGTCCAGAAGCCCATGGCCATGGTAGAGTGAAATAATAGAAAGAGTTTCTATTTAAGTTTTCACATCGAACTTGAATCGAATGATTATATCATATGATAGAGACTAGGATTTGATGAGTTCACCTTAACCCTAATCTGATCGGGGCTCAAGATAGAAAAACTTAATCACACAGGTAGCTACACCAAGAGGTTCGCATTCAGCTCTGATGGGTTGCCACCATATACTACTAGGTGTCATTGGTGGATTTTGGGAGCAATTAGAATGATTTAGATGATCGATCATTCTAGCTGTTCGAATCAGAAGAGTTCTGATCCATCAAAAGAAGTTTCGATGATGTCGATGATAGAGATCATGACATATCCCATTACCATATAGAACTGAACCTAACTAGATCATACAAATAAGAGTTTGAATCTGATGATCATCAATTGAACTGATCCAGTTTAATTGATCTGAATGAGATTCAATTAGGTTTAAAAAAATCATGCTAGCACTCGATTGAACCTAACGTTCTTCTTTTATTATCATAAATAGTTATCCTAACTGAGCCAAAGGAGTTGGTGCTCGATCAAAGGTCTTTACGTGGTTTGATTGGAGCTTATCCAAGTTAGAAAAGGGTTGTCTTATTTTGTAAGACAATACCTGCCATTTTTGGTCATCTACCATTTCTTGTCCTTTGATTTTGGTCAAAAGTTGACCATTGATTGGTCAAATATTGACCATTGACACTTTGACTTTTGTCCACGTGTCACACAGCTATTAGAGAGCTAATGGGGGCTTGTCCTTCTGTTAGAACCTGGCAAGGAGGAGGGCGCATGCCACCCTTGGTGTGTGCCCAAGCTGGAGGCACCCAGGAGTCCCTGTTGGACAGGGACTCCATCTCCTTTTTGGATTTCGATTAGACTTCTCCTAAGAACCAAGTTTGACTGATCTTAGGTACCATCTAAGGATAAATTCAAGGAACTCTATTCCCACCAATCAGATTTAGATCTTATTTCATAAAGGGTTATGATTGGTTGGGAAGAAGAGGAGTTGGATCATGCATAGTCTATAAATAAGACCCTGCACCCAACTCAAAGAGCAATTGAAAATTCCCATGCCCCAAGGCTGCCTCTCCTCTCCTCCATGCCAAGCCCATCTTCTCCCTCTCCTCTCCATGCCCAAAGTAGTTTGCGATCCAAGTTGGTGCAATCCAGATGAGAGAAAGGCGACAGAAAGCTAGAAGGCCGCACTGCTGCAAAGGACAACTGCTGATCTTCAAAAGGTATTTTGAAGATCCTCCAAATTAGATCCAGATCTAATTTTTGGAGACATGATAGAGAAGAAGAGGATCTCCAAATCCAGTCTGAGTGGATACCAGTAGAGGCCAGGCACTTGCATGGCTAGATTCAGAACCTTCTGTTGCTTACAGGATCATCAACGGGTAATATGATTACCCTACATCAAGGTAAATTAAATTTGATTTAATTTATTTAGATTTTATTTTAATTATTAGAATAAATAAGAATCAGATCTAAAATATCCTAGATCTAATCTAGATTATAGAGAAAATTTTTAAAATATATCTCTTGATCCGATCATATCTGAACGAACATGGTCCGAAAAATTAGGATTTCCCTTCAACTGGTATCAGAGCCAAGGTTCTAAAGTATTTAGATCTGATTTTAATTTTATTTTAATTAAAAAATAAGTGATCTCAAATGTCACATGAGATGTGATCAGATTTAAAATTAGAAAAAATTAATATTAAATGATTTGGATCTAAGATTAAAAAATATGCATGACTAGTTCTAAAATAGAATAGTTCTATAGAATAGTCTTATATGTTTACAATTTAATTTGATTAAATTATATTTTAGATCTATTTATTTATTATTTTCTAATATTATAATTATTATAATAACATCTGATAAATAAAAAATAAAAATTATTTTATTTTAAATATCATATGAGATATGATTGATGCATGTCTAGACTACTTGTAGAATAGTTCTACATAATTATCTAGATTAGAGTTTATTTTGATAAGATAAATTTAAATCTAATTTTTTAGATTATTATGAGATAATTTAGATCCAAAAATATGCATGATTTGATACATAAGATGGATGCAAAATATGCCATGATTAGATCTCTCTCTTATGAAAAATGATAACTCACTCTCCATAATAAACTCCACGTGACTCGAATGATCCATTAGCAGGTAGATACGACTGTCACCATTAGTTTGTTATATGCTCCATCTATATAAAGGATCCTCTAGATATGCTTGGCCTCCCCTAAGCTAAAACTCTCTACCTTTACTCTTTTTCTTTCTGAGCATTCCATTCTTGTTGAGACGGAGAACTAACTTGACCGTTAGAGGATCCTACTGGAGCCAATTCTGGCTAGGACTTTATCTTGTAGGCCTCGTCGACGATCCCAATCTCTCCAACTCCAACAATCTCTGATATCTACACCATTTTTTACACCAATAAATGTTATTAATTTAAAATTAATTTAACTAAATTAGAATATGTACATTAATCAAAAGATAGGTATATAGTTCCATGCAATCAAAATTCTTTTAAAAATTAACACCATCAGTCTGAGCATGCAGGGCACACCCCAGCTCTATGTTCATAATGCTGACCAGCACCTTTCCTCGACCTGAGCATGCAGGGTGTGTGGGGGCTAGATGTCTTGGATGCCAACTGGAATCTGAGACTTGAGCACATAGGGTGCACAAGGGCTGATGCCTTGGACGCTAGCTGGGACCCGAGGCCCAAGCGTGCAGGGCATGCCCTGGCTCCATATTTGCAATACTGACCAGCACCTTCCCTCGGTCAGAGCATGCAAGGCGCGAGAGGGTTGGATGTCTTGGATACCAACTAAAATCCAAGATCCAAGCATGCAGAGCACGCCTCGGCCCTATGTTTGTAATACTGCCCAGACCTTCCCTCAGTGCGAGCAATCTGCATATCGAGACCCATGTCCCATACTTTTAAATAAATATTTAATTATATAATTTTTTTAATATCTAATTATACTTAATTAGTATAATTTAAGTAAAAAATTAACTTTAATGATGGCATTAGCCATCACTAATACTTACAATAGAAGGTAGGCTATCATACAGGACTAAGATATGAGTTGGCGTTCAGGAATTGAGATGCAAGGAGGCACATGTTAGCGAGTAGGAACTAAAGCTCGAGGATGCAGCCGCGGAGCTAATATGCACGCAGATGGGAGTTCGGGGTCGAGGGGGCAGAGCAGGGTTTGGAATGTTGCAGGGGCCATAGGGCCTAGGGGGACTCAGAGATGCGGCATTAGAAATGAGGGCACAGGGATGGGTCAGGGTAAGGTAGGAGGCAATCGGGGAGGTAGGAGGTTTGGGGGCTCGCGGCTATGAGCTTGGGAGGCCAAGAGGAGATGGTCGAGTGCAACCAGGGGTATAAGGAGGGCTCGGAGAGGTTAGGGGAGGTGGCAATCGAGGGCTAGCAAATGGAAGCTTGGGAGGTGATCGATGGGTGGCGGGCTGGGTGCAGCCTGGGAGAGGTGGCCGGGGGCTTGGAAAGGTGGCTGTTGAGAGATGGGATGGGGGAAGGCAAGTTGAGAGGAGGTGGGAGTTAACCAGTAGCTCATGGCTGGGAGCTTGGGAAGGAGGTCGGGGGGAGGCGGGTCAGGTGTAGCTGGGGAGATGAGGGTAGGGGAGAGGGGGGTGGCAATGGAGGATAAAATTGTAGGGGGTGGAAAAATGAGGAAGCAATGGGGTGGAAAAAATGAGAATGCACGGTGGGGTGGGAGAAAATAAGAATGAAAAGTTTATTAGTGATGGCAAATTATTGTCGCTAATAATATTTTTCATTGCTAATAATATCAACTTATTAGCGACGACAAAATACCGTTGATAATAATTTTATGATCGCTACTAATTATATTTTAAAATATAATTATTAGTGATGATAGAATGCCATTGCTAATAATTTATTTTCATTAGTAATACAACTATTAGCAACGACAAGAATACCATCGCTAAAAGCCATCGTTAATTTTAAATTTTTTTTATTTTTTTTGAATATACTATAATTTTAGAATTTAAAGTACATCTTCATCATTCATTATTTAAATAATTATCATTAGAGTATTATCACAAAAAATTACTTTGACCTGATAGCCCTAGCTATGTCAATCAATAAAATTTATTTTTGATGGCCACGAATAACCGTGTGATAATCTAGCAGATAGAGACCACCAATAGGTCCAAAAATTTACAACGATGATCTTAATGATATTTATAGTATACTCTCAAAATTTTATTTTAATTGGATATCATTATCATGATCAATTTAGCATAGGATGATTTTGACTGTTAAATGAAAAATGAATGATCAAAAGGCCAAATGATGTCTGATTAAGATGATTTTTTAGATAAATAATCTTTACTATTATTTTAATCATTTATATGGTGATGATCATAAAATTTAAATCGTACGTATATAAACCATCCATGTTAAGCAGATTTTACAAAAACATAAGAATGATTACTTAAGAACTTTAAGAATGAGTATTAAGAGACATATAGTCTTGGATTGTTTATGTATGCATGATTTAAATTTTATGATCACCACTATACAAATATTTAAAGTAGTAGCAAAGATTATTTATCTAAAAAATTATTTTTATAATCGAATATCATTTGGCCTTTTGATCACTAGTTTTTCATTTAACGGATCAAATCATCTCGAGCTAAATTGACTATGATAATGATGTCCAATTAAAGTAAAATTTTGATAGTATGCTATAAATATTATCAAGATCATTATTGCAAGTTTTCAGATCCATCGATGAATTTTATCATCGCTAATAATTTTGAAAAAATATTTAAGAAATTTAAAAAATATTTTTTAAAATTATTAATATTAACAATGGCCTTTTCCATTGCTTATAACATAATTCTATTACTAATAATTCTACAACTAATTTTTTTAAAAAATAAAATTACTTTTTATTAGTGATGGCAAATGGCCATTTCTAATAATTATCTATCATCGCTAATAATAATAAAATTTAATTATAAAAAATAAAATTACTTAGTATTAGTGATAGCTAATTACCATCTCTAATACCTCCGCTAATATCTATAGTGATGGCACAGCCATCGCCACTTTCATCACTAATAATTATTAGCAATGGCTAAACTTCTATCGCTAAAGCCTTCAGTAAAAAATGTTATTAGAGACAGCAAAATTATCATCACTAATTCGGTCGCTAATATCCATTATTAGCAATAGCAAAAATACCATCACTAATACTTCTTTTTCTTATAGTGGTGGTTATTTTAATCGAACTAGTTGCAGGGCATGGTGTTCTCTTTAAACCTCCTGTGTAAAATCGAAGAGGTCACTTTCTTTCTATTGTTGTATTGCCTTCAAGCCAACCCCACTCCAAATTCCTTACTCCATGAACTTCCAGATTCCACTATCTTTTTCCTCAGATTTTTGGTTATGGATTCGCTTGCAAATGGCTCCCATGAAATAGTTAGCTCAGCGGCTACGAAAGAATCTGAAAGAAATGCTAAACACTAATATTTCACAATCAAATTCTCCAATAGCAAAGTGGCAAGGAAGGCTTTGAAACCACCTTCAAGAAAGCATCAAGGAAGATTCTCTGCCATTGTCACCCTCTCCTTTACTAGCCACCGTGAAGGTATCCTTTTCAAACTGAGTTGTGACTTCAGGTAGAAACATAGACTTCGGTTTCCTGGAAAACGAAGGCTTTTCCATTAGAGACAAGAAAAAGAAGATGGGCTAGGGTTTATTTTGTTCTTTAGATGAGTGAATTTACCTAGTTCTTGCTTGAAAATTTTATGAAAAATTCTATATCTGAATTTGGGAGAGTTGATTCGGAAGTGAGGGGTCTACACACTCACCTTACAGTTGACTTATCGGCTCTCTTCCTCAAAATGCATATCAATTGTAGTTCTTTTGATCGGTTAGAACACAGGTAGAGTTCTCTTTCTTACATTTTTGGTCATGCAATCATTGATGATATTAAGGAGGTCTTTGCTAACTAGCTATCAATTGAAATGTGCCTTCTTCATAATACTGTCTGCAAGATATTCTTACCTAGGACAAGAAGTTCGATTATGTGATAGAATTCCTAGGATAAGAAAGTTCGATTATGTGACTGAAAGAGATTTCACCTTCATGTTTCATATTGTCAGAGCGCATCCCATCAATCTCTTGGCACTTAAGATTCAGCGAATAGTTGAAGCTACTAGTCGTTCCAAAGGAACCTTGCCATATGGTATGATCCTCATCTTGGAATCCGTAAGCAGGTGGTTGACCTTGAGAAAGAGGAATTCAAAACCCTTCTCCATTCTAACACCTTCAACAATCCTTCCTGCATCGCATGGGACATAGGAAAGTGAATGGTTGTTGGACATGGAGGGGAGCTGTAGGTGGTAGTGCAAGAGAGGATAAGATCTGTCCATCAAAGCTGTTCGACTGACTCGGGAGCAGCCAATTCCAATCATCCTCCCTCTTCAAACTAGGGCTTCTCCTCCTAAATCCTCTACCTCTAGACCCTCAAATACTTCTAGATCCTCCTCTTTTGCACCGTTTGCCTCTAGGCACCTTGCTCGCCATCGTAGATCTCTGAGTCCTGCCATTGTTTTTGTCGATCAGTCATCTGATTCTGATTAGAACTCATCTTTAATACACCATAGGATGTGCTAGGTTATTATATCTTGCACTTAAATGTTCCCTGGGCATCGCTCTTTGCCTCTTACAGCTTTTGAACTTTTTCTTTGTGTTTTGTCTTTTCGTCTATGTACATATAGACTTTAATGCAACTAAACTATCTTACTTTTTAATGAATGTGTCTTTTGATCCTTGTTTTATGAATGTATACTTTTCTATAAATGCTTCAATATACTTTAATATGCAGTGATATGTTTCATTTGATACAATAATTTTGTGTTCTCTTTTTTTTTTTTTTGATCATGACCAAAAGGGGGATAAAATTAGAGAGAATTTAAAAGAATTAAAAGAAATTAAGAAAGTGGATTGAAAAGGAACTAAGAAAGTGGAATGCAAAATGATTGAGTCAGAATATTGAAATTATTTTAAGGATTGAATTAAAAAAAAATAGTGTGGTTCAAGCATAAAGAACTTGAATCTAAATATTTATCAAATTGAGTATGCAAGGAGGAGTTTTCTTGTTTATCTTGTGATTCTCCTTTTGATATTTAAGTATGTGTGTAAAAATTTAAAATTTGTTCTCACTTTAGCTAGTAAGAGGGAGCATTATATATCTTTTACAATGAAATTGTTTTTATGATTACTTTTATTTCTTAGTACTCGTAGAATTTTATCATCAAAAAGGAAGAAATTATTGATCTAAAGATTGATTTTGATAATGCCAAATACTTAAATACATTTGATGCTAATGCAGACTTGAGAGCATGCTTGTAGGAGAAGTTTTTAATGCTCATAAGTTGCACAAACAATCAAGAGAAGCCTTTCAAAACTAGTCAAGGAGAAGTTGCTCTCAATAAAGGATAAAGGATAAGAGTTGACCCTGATATATTTTAGCTAGCTCTAGCACACTCAAAATTTGCATAATCCAAGAGTCAACCTTAGAAAATTATAAGTTGACTCCACTAGATGAGTTGACCCTATTAGAATAAGAGTCGACTCTAGAATGGTCTCAGAGTGCCAAACAAAGAGTAGTAGAAAAAGAAGTCCTAAACATGAGCCAACTTCAGATATTCATCAGTTAACCCCATTGAAACATAAGTCGACTCTAACATGGTCTTAAGGTATGGATAGAGAGAAGTCAAAATTAAGTACAACTTGAGCCAACTTTAGAAAAAGCCAACTCTAGAAAAATAATGAGTCAACTCCACTGGAACTGGAGTTGACCCTAGTAAAAGCCAAGCCGACCCCAAAATGATATAGTTAGAAGATAGAGAGCTATACTAAGATATTGTGGATTATGAGTCGACCTTTGAGAAGTTGAGTTGACTCCTCTACGTCTGACAAGCATAGTGATTAGTTTTGAAGAAATTCTGCAATAGCTAGAAAAGTCCTCTAACTACTAGTTTGAGTCCTCCAATGGTCATTTTATCTTAGCTGGTCATTTTTGGAGGTATTTATAGTGGAGAATTAAATTAAAAAGTAAAAAATAAAAAAGTGAAAAATTCTCTAAGAAAATGGTCAATTAGCAATAAAATAATTTACTATGCATCATAATTGGTTGCTAATAACCATCATAAGGCAACAAAATAAAAGGTTCATCATGAAATATTATTTAAATAATATTTTTGATAATAAAATTATATTTCATCATTAATTTTAGTCACTAAATTTGTGGTGCCAAATCCTCCCATTGGAACTTTTTGGTGGAAAAAACTTTTGGTACCAATTTATAATGTTTTCATAAAAAAAAAATTATGGTCACAAATATCATGAATTGTAGTTATGTCTATCATGAATTGATTACTAATTTTGACGACGATGTTAGAATCATTCCTAAATACATATATATGTTGATATATAACATTAAAAAAATAGTAGCAATTTTTTCTAATAAATTTAATTCAGTAGTAATGTTTCTTATGTTTAATAATAAAATTATATTTCATCATTGATAGATCACTATTTTTTGACGAGGATGACATTTCATTGCTAAATATTTATTCATAAATGACATGTATAGTTTTGTCGCATAATGTAGATTATTTAGTAAAGAAAAATTATTTCAACATATATTTTTCAATATAAAAATTTACAACATAAATTTCTTTTATTATAATTATCTAATTAACTTTTAGTGATGATAATATTTTGTAGTTAAATATGCTTTTATTAGCAATATATATAGTTTTGTTGTAAAATACTAACTATTTAATGATGAAATATATTTATCACCTATATATCATTATATAGCTTTTGTGATGGAATAGTTTTTATTGTAGGTTATTTATATGATTTAGTGATGACAGTGTTTTATCATTATATTTATCGACAATATATATAGTTTTATTGTAGAATCTTAACTTTGTAACGATAAAATTGATGTTATCATTCATGTGTTATTTTATAACTATTAATTTTTTATGCTAATTATTTTATGATTTATTTTCATCATTATAGATTGAGAATGAAATCAACTACATAACCATGTAATAGTCTAAGGCATAATTATGAAACTTATATGGAGGTTGATTTAATCAAAGATTTGTATCATTGATCCAACCTAATTTATATTAAAAATATATTAAAATTAAAATTATTTATATAAAATATATGATATAAAGTATTAAAGTTTTTTGTATTAAATACTATTATTTTTTAATTATATCATGAACAAAAAGAGTCATGGATTATCTATTTCTAAGGGATTTTAGGTAAAATATATGTGATTATAGGAATGTTAGCCCTATAATTGATTTTCATGATGTCAAAAAGTGTTTTAGTATAAATTATAGTTACTAATGATGTATTTGAGAGTTATTGTAGGATTTTTCAATGTGCTTAATTAATTGGCTTACTCAAAAGGAAGTCCTCTCAAGAAAATTTAAGTTTCCAAGCTTAGGACTTTAGTTAGAAGCAAAAAACTTAAAGATTTCAAAGGAATATTTAGTTTAGAAGTATCTTTTAGAATGCCCACACTTACATAAATTAAAGTTGAGAAGGCAAGTCTAGCCTTGAGTTTAATTGGTCAAGAGAAGCCATCTAAATTATCTTGTGGCATGTTTGGCATGAAACTGAGTCAACCCAGCTTGGAGCTTAGTTGACCCAATATTAGTTTGAGGAAAAGATAGAAATCATGAAAAATTCAAAATAAATTCTTTAGCCGACCATGTTTTTATCTTAATCAACAAAGATAGAGTCTTAGCCGACTCAAGTTTTTAGATAGCCAACCAAGTTTTAGACTAAGGATGAAAATAGAAAGTTAAAAATTCAAAGTATTTCTCTGAGCCAACCTTGTGATCAAGATAGTTGACTAAATCTGGAGCTTAGTTGACTCAAGAAAAAAATAGAGCCGACTCAATCTCAGAGATAGAAAAGCACAAAAGGTAGTCGAAATCAACAAATCCTTTGAGCCAACCTAAAAAATCAGCTAGCCAACCAAGCATTCAAGTTGGCCATTAAAACAGGATCTGAGCTGCCCAATCTCAATTAGACAGAACTAGATAGCATGATGGATTTTTGGCATCTGTTGCTAAGCCGTCTTAGAATTTCATTTAGCCGACCCAAAGTTGAAGATAATAAAGAGAAGAACTAAAAGAGGAAAAGGAAGAAATTAAGAAGTGTCATAAATTTAGTCCTTCCTACATTCAATTAGTCTAAAAAAGAGAAAGTGCTTTAATTCAAGCCAATTATCTTTGAGAAGAAGTGTTGAAGGTTGCCTAACCTCTCAACTAATCAAGAAAGAAGTCCAAGCATGGAAAGCTCATCTACATCAACTTCTTTAGAGCTTAAAGAGTTTTTATTATTTCCAAACTCTAATATTTGTATATTTCTTTTGTTAGTTGTAATAAGTTTCTCGAGATGTAGAAACATGGGGTTGGTCCAAGCCTAAGAAATTGGATGATATTGGCTTTGATTAGTATCTCCAAAAAAATCAATTGAGGTTAATTATGAGTCTAGAAGAAAATAATCGATTGTAAGATTTGGTTAATGAGCTTGAGAATACCAACTGAATTGGATTATAAACCTATGAAAATAATCAGACTATAATCCTGAAGAGGTTATAGTTGGAATTCTCAAGTGGACTTATTTGGAAAGTGGACATAGGTATTAGGTATGACACCAAACCACTATAAAATTTTTATATTTATAATTATTTATTTTGCTTACTTTGTTGATTCTACTGTCTTTATTTTCTATCTACTAAGCATTTCACAAATACTTCTAAGATTGCTTTTAGGCACAAAAATTATTTAAGTTTAAGTTTGACTTTTAAAATTTTAAAAACTTAATTCACCCACTCTTCTTGGATTGCTGCCTCTAAGAAATAAGAAATCTATGAAACTATTTTGAATATTTAAATATTTTTTTTAAATATTATCAAGAATAAAATAAAGTTATTTGTGTTTTTATTTTTATTAAAAAGAAGAGGATTGAACTCTTTATAAAAATAATTACTTATTAAAATATACAATATCATAATATATTTGAAATGAGTATATTTTATAATGCAAATATATATTAAATAAGCATAATAAAGCATTATTTAATATCATAAGCTAATTTAGTCATTGTGATTAAGTAGTAGGCAATAAACTAAGAGGTCTTAGGTAAGAATCTTTGTATAGATGTATATATTTTTAAAAAAATAATTATTATCTATATTTAAAATTATAAGTAATTTAATATTTTACTCATATTTAGTCCTCATTTGTAATGAAAATATTTTTATCTCCAATATTTGATTTTAAGTGACAAAATAATATTATTGCTAATAGCCATCATTTGTAATAAAAAAAATTCATGACCAAAATATTTTATGGTGAAAGTGCTTTCATCATGAAAAAAATATTTTTATAGCAAAAAATAATGCATGTGACCTTTAGAGTTAATTTTTTGCAGTAAAATAGATATTTAGGCAATGTTATTTTCTGACTTTTAGGGATAAATTATTTTGTCAAGAATTATGTATGCTAATTTTTTGCGATAAAATAGATATATAGGCAACATTATTTGCTCATTTTTAGTGATAAGTTATTTTGTCAAGAATTACGTATGTGTTTGAGATAAAAATATTTTTGTCATAATATTTAATATTTTGTAATGAATTATCATTTTCATCATTAATGACTTTTAGCGACTGGGCATTGGCTATGAACCTATTAACAAATTTTTTTCATCACCAAATACTTTAAGCAATGAAATTTATTTTCTAGCAATAATTTTTTTTGAGGCTAAATATATAAAAATTCTTATAGTGAAAGAAGAAAAAAATACTCAAGAGAGCATTCAAATCAATCTTTTGATCATTCAATTTAATTGAATAGAGCTTGATAGCATTGATCATGTGACCTACTAGCTAAAGAATTTTTTTCAAGCATTTAATCAAGCTTCTCTCAAATATTCAAGGAAGAAGTTATTGCATTCAAGAGACATCTACATCAACTTCTTTGGGCTATCATTACAAGAAATAGAGGTTTTGCCGATTCAAACTTTATCTACGCAAAATTTTACATAGGTAAAAATCTCAATTAGTTACGCAAATAGATAAACATCGATAAAATTGGAATAATTAGCTATGCTATAGATAAAATATCACCAAATAAAATTAGCGATGTAATAGTAGTGTTGGCATTTAAAGCAAAGCATCAATAATGGATGATCTTAATTTTTTAATTTTTGATAAATATTTGCCAACACTCAATTTGCATAGGCAATAAGATTAATTGCCTATGCTTATATCTTATGTAAGTAGTAATTGAAATTATTGTCTACGCTAAATTAGCATCGACAAATATTTTTTTATTAATTTTTTTATTTTTATAAATAATTTATCGATGCTAATTTAACGTAAGCAATAAGAGTAATTCCTATACTTATAAATTATGTAGGTTCTTGCCTACGCTAAATTAGCATCGATAAATATTTTTATTTTTTATTAATTTTTTTATTCTTAAAAATAATTTTCCAATGCTAAATTTGTATAGGTAATAAGTCTAATTACCTATGCATAAGTGTAACATAGATAATTAGGTTTATTGCCTACGAATATGTAGCATCGACAAAAATTTTTCTTTTTTTTAAATTTTTTATTTTTATAAATCGATGCTAATTTAGTATAGGCAATAAGACTAATTGCCTACGTGTATTTCTTGTATAAAAAATTAGTCTTATTTCCTACGCTATATTAGCATCAATAAATATTTTTTTTTATTATTTTATTATTTTTATAAATAAGTTGCCGATGCTATATTAGCATAGGTAATAATTGTAATTACCTATGCCTAAGACTTGCATAGGTAATTAGGCTTATTACCTACGCTTGCTTAGCATCTATAAATATTTTTTTATTTTTATAAATAATTTACTAGTGCTAAATTAACGTCGATAAATATTTTTTATTAATTTTTTAATAAATAATTTGTCGATCGCTTTCCCTCTCTCCCTTGGCTCTCTCACTCTCTTTCTCGCTGTTATCCTTACCGCTACTGCAATTATCATCGCTACCACCACTGCTGCCCCCTTACCGCCAACTCCTCTACTTTGCTCTGCCTCCACACCGTGCGCCAGCTACCCCCTCTCTGCTCTACTTCACCCAACCGCCACAGTCGATCCCCGCCGTCGGCCTCGCTTTGCTTGGCTTCACCCCTAACCCACACCGCTATGCCTTTTTTATTAATTTTTTTATTTTAACAAAATATTTGCCGATGCTAAAATTATATAGGCAATGAGGTAATTGCCTACGCAAAATTGAAATGTAGGCAATTAACCTCATTTTCCCATGTTAAGTGAGCGTAGGCAATAAGGCTTATTACCTATGCAAGGCAAAAGTGTAGGCAAATAGGATTATTACCTATGCAAAACAAAAGCATAGGCAAATATTCTTTTAATAATTTTTTTTATAAATAATTTATCGATATAATTTTAAAATTTAAAATTTATCTTCATCATTTATTATCTAAATAATTATTATTAAAATATCATTACAAAAGTCTGCCTCAATCAGGTAGCCCTAACTATGTTGATCAATAAAATTTAATTTTGATGGCTACGAATGACCGCATGATGATCTGATAGATAAAGATCATCGATAGATTCAAAAACTTACAATGATGATCTCAGTAATATTTATAGCATACTATCAAAATTTTATCTCAATCGGACATCATTATCATGGTCAATTTAGCACGGGATGATTTCAGTCATTAAATAAAAAACTAATGATCAAAAGGCAAATGGTGTCTGATTATAAGATAATTTTTTAGATAAATGATCTTTACTACCACTTTGAGTATTTGTATGATGATGATAAAATTCAAACTACACGTATATGAATAATTCAAAACTATATATCTCTTGATACTAATTCTTAAGGTTCTTAAATAATTATACTTGTATTTTTATAAGATCTACTTAATATGGATGGTTCATATACGTACAATTTGAATTTTATGATCACTACCATATAAATGATAAAAATAATAGCAAAGATTATTTATCTAAAAAATCATCTTAATCGAACATCGTTTGGCCTTTTGATCACTCATTTTTTATTTAATGGTCGAAATCATTATATAATAAATTGACTATGATAATGATGTCTAATTGAAGTAAAATTTTGATAGTATACTATAAATATCACTAAGATCATTACTATAATTTTTGGATCCATTGGTAGTCTCTATCTATTAGATCATCATGCGGTCATTTTTTACCATCGAAATCAAATTTTATTGATCGACATAGCTAGGGCTATGGGATTGAGGCGGACTTTTGTGATGATACTCTAATAATAATTATTTAGATAATAAATAATAAAGATAAACTTTAAATTTAAAAATTATACTCATAAATTATTTATAAAAATATAAATATTAATTTAAAAAGATTATTTTTGATGTTTATATTACATTAGAAAATATTTAAATTGCCAATGCTATTCCTTAATCTAGGTAATAAACATTATTGCCAATGTAAAAGAATCATCAAAAATTGTTTGACACTTCTAGCGACATAATAAAAACATTGATAACTAAAAGCATTACCTATGGAAAAAACTAACATAGGGAATTTTGTTTATTTTTGATGTATAATTTGCATCAAAAAATATTATTTAAATTTTTTATTTTAAAATTTTAATTATATATTTTTTAAAAGTAATTTTAATTTTAAATAAATATTTTTTATGTTGATTTATCATCGGTAATAACCTTAATTTGTCGATGCAAATTACTAGTTGGTAAAAAATATATTTTGTGAAATATAGTGAACGTCAAAAATAACCTAATTTTCTATGTTAACTATTTATGTAGGTAAATACTACATTTATCGACATTAACTTTACGTCGCTAAAAACTTATACTTTTTATTAAATAATTTATTTTTTGTTAAATATCTATCGACGGTCATTAAATGTCGATAATAAGGTTAATGATGTACGTTTGTCTTTAACATAGCTAATTATAGAAATTACCAACGTAAGTTTGCATCGATAAATCTTTTTAAATATTTTATTTTTTTAATATTTGCCAATATTTATTAAGCATCGATAGTAAGTTAATTACCTACGATTTTATGGAACATAGCTAATTAGAGGAATTACCAATGTAAGTTTGCATCAGTAAATTTTTTAAATATTTACGATCTCATCCCTCAGCACGTTTCATCTTCCACCCCCGCCCTCCTATTTTCCCCACTCAAACCCTCTCCGCCGACTATCCTATTTCTTCCCCTTCTCTCTTTCAGATGCTCTCACCATCGGTGGTCCCTGCTTCTACCACCACTGTTGTCGTCATCACCATGCAGCCATTGCCATCATCACCGCCGTGCCGCCGCCGCTACCATCGCTATTGTGTCACCATCCCAAAAAGGTAAAACTCTTCTTTTTCTCTTTTGCATCCTCGAGGAAGTGAGGAGTCGACGGGGGTGGGGTTGGTTGCCCAGGTAGGAAGTAAGGAGAGGAGGAGGGGCGAGGTGGGTTGGAGGGGAGCCACGGGCCGCGCGTGGCTGGGTCGGGGTGTGGGTGTGGCGGTGGTGATGTACCTAGGTGGACGAGGCAGAGGGGAGGGAGGCACAATGGAGGAGAAGAGGGCGAGTTGCGATGGTGACTTACGGCAGGGACCCAATCAGGATGTGGGGTGAATGGCGATGGGTAGGGATGGACGGGCATGGTTGATAGTGGAGGGGGGCGCAAGGGGCGGTGGTGTGGTGGGGGGGGACGTAGTGCCAGGGGGAAGGAAAAGGGGTTCTATTTCTTTTCTTTTGTAATTTATTTATTTATTTATTTTTAATACTTAAAAATAAGAAAAAAATAAAAAATAAAAAGTAAATAAAGTAAATAAAATAAAATAATATAAAATATTTAATTATATTTTCAAAATTAAAATAAATATTATTTTTTTAAAAAATAAATTTTAAAATAATTTTAAAAAGAGAGGAAAAGAAAAAATTATAGTAATTTATATAATTTATAATTTTATATTTTATATAAAAAATTAATATTTTATATATTTTTTATATAATTATATAGATATTTTATATAGGATTATTTATTATTTTATAGGATTATATATTTTTTAATTATTTTATATATTTTATTTTATATATTATATATTTTAAAAAAGGGAGTGAAAATAAGTAATTTTAACATAAAGAAAAAATTAATGAAAAGTCACCACATGTAATATAGTGCAAGTACAAAAACAACCATTTAAAATTTACTTTATAATTCAAGTACTTGCATGAATAGTTGGTAAGTAGCTATAATGGGATGAAAAAAAATATAGGGCATATGAAATTTGCTGCAACATTTATTGACATATAGCTTTAAATTTTATAGGTAATCCATAATTAATAAAAATAATTTATGATTCAACTAAAATGATAGTCTCTAATTTGCATTGAATCTCATGTTGTTAATTTTATGAAGTATTTCTATCTGATGCTCTTTTCCATGGTAGATCTGACTTGTTAAGACTATCTTCATGATTACTTGCTTTTAAAAAATTTATTGCATAAAATATAGAAAACATCCATATTTTAGAGAAAACTCCACTGAAATATAGAGTTATCCTTTTTTGATAAATTAGGATAATATTTCTGAATGTATGTTTAGAGATGGATGCTAAATTGCATTGAGCCATAGATTCTCGTTCAAGAGTCAATCTCGATCGGGATAGACTCTTGGATGCTCCAATTTCGAACATTTTAGAAAAGCTTTAATCTTATTATTATTATTAGTTAATATTTTATTTTATTATATGGTGTTCAGTAGTTATTTCTCATCTGTTCTCCGGGTATATATTGGATAGAGTACATAGACACCATATTCACATCGTATACTTCAAGAACCATAAGGAGATGCTGCCAAAATTTTTATAATAATGGAACAAAATATCTACTAATAATAATAAGGTTATTGTTCTTCTAAAATGGATAGGACCATACCTGTTAGAAATGGATAGGATTATGCATTTTTAAAATCTTACTAATAACACATACTTTAATGGTGAACATTTTTCATGGATAGATGAAAAATATCGACAAGAGTTGGATGAATGCTCACTCTATCATCTTACCTGAATACCGATAAGGTATTAGGAATTTTATAAGATTTGCACGAGAAAAAGTTGTTGATCCAAATAGAATCAAATATTCTTATCGGAGATGTGACAATAATTACTTTCAGCCTATGGATACAGCATTGGAGCACTCATTAAATTAGGGTATGGATAGAAAGTATACTATTTAGGATTTGCATAGAAAAAGTAGACCTACTAATATAAGAGACCAATATATGGGTCAACAGCCTAAACTAATTAGCATCAATGAGATGTTAGATGATTTATATGAAAGGGCATATTTTGATAATTCTTCTGAGAGTACGGATAATGCAAATGATGGATATTTTGAAAAACTCATGAGAGATGCCAAGGAGATATTGTATCCAAATTGTAAGAAGTTCTTAATGCTTGAGTACTTGATAAAACTTCTTCATGGTAAAACTATATTTGGTTGGAGTCAAAAATCGTTTGACTTTATATTGTACTTAATCAAGGAGGCATTACTGGATGGTGAAAAACTTCCAAAATCATACTCAAATGTAAAATGTATATGCGTGAACTTGGACTGGGTTATACACCAATACGTGCATGCAAGAATGATTGTACATTGTTTTATAAAGAGCATCAACACTTGGATTGTTGCCTAGAATGTGGTGAGTCAAGGTATGCTAAAGATTCTGAAAGAGGTAAGAAGTAGCCTCATAAGATTTTGAGATACTTTCCATTAACACCAAAACTTCAGAGACTTTACTAGTCATCGAAGATCACCGAGGCGATGAGATGGCATCATGAGATGAGAATTCCTGAGGATAACATTATTAATCATCCAGTAGACTCTATAGTTTGTAGGGAATTTGATAAATAATATCCTCAAATTTGCTAGTGATCCATGCAATATTCATCTTGGCCTAGAATCTGATGGTTTCAATCCATTTAGGAGCATGAGCAATGCTTACAGTATGTGGTCGGTTATGCTAATGCCGTATAATGTTACACCATTAAAATACATGAAAGAGCCATTTATATTTTTTTTCATTACTTATTCCTAGACCTAGAGCTCCTGGTAATGAGATAGATGTTTATGTACTATCCTTAATCGATGAATTGATCGAACTTTGGAAGATTGGTATTATAACATATGATTCAGTTAGTAAAAAAAAATTTGATTGCATGTGATGATAATGTGGACAATTAATGACTTTTCGGCATATGGCAACCTATCTGGATGGAGCACAAAAGGATTTTTGGCATGTCCAATTTACAACGGTGATAGCTACTCCGTTAGACTGAAGCATGAAAGAAAAATTGCCTATATGAGTCATTGCAGGTTTTTACCATCTAATCATTCTTAGAGAATCCATCAGAATCAATACTTTAATGAAAAGTCAGAGATACATGGGCCACCTTATATGATGAGCAGAGATGACATATTGGCACCACTAAAGACCATTGGTAGTGTTAAATTAGGCAAAGTTTCTAGAGGTCGTAAGCGAAAACGTAATGAATCAGAGTTGAACTGGACGAAGCAGAGCATATTTTTTGAAGTACACATACATACATTTTTAATGATTTATTACAATATGTCGATGTCAGTATACTTACATTCATAAATTTTAGAGGAACATTGAGATAGGATAGCTGCCCGAGTGGATTGACGTCTACTAGAGGACCCATCGTCGGGCGACGGGCAAGTAGCTTCTTGGGACTAGGGAGAGACGTGAGTATTTATTGATTAAGTTCTATTTCAATTTTATTATAAAATTTAGACTTTTAATTATATTTATTTTTTTCTTTAATTAGGATCGCATGATGGAGATACAATCCCAGCCCCCAACTAAGGGCTCTACCCCATCCACAAATGATGATATCTATGATGAGATGCTCGATAGGAGACCAAGCTATGTTATGGGATTGAGATATGGAGTTGTGGCCCCTAACTCCTCTCGAGCAGCACATATTTCTTGTGATGCTCATTTGCATGAGACGAAGAGGAGACATGCTGAGATGAGAGAAGACATCAAGAGGAGATAGCGGATCTACGATGGGCCAATGCCGAGCTTTTGTTCTAGCTTCAAGCATTTAGGATGAAGCTCGATGAATTATGTTGCTGTATGCCTCCCCGACTAACTTTCAATATTCCTACTGATGCTATGATCAGGACTCTACTGATGATGATGATGATGATGCCTCCCCCATCGATATTATTTTACATTATTTTTAATTAATATATTTTTAATATTTATATTAGATAATTAGTTTGCTAACTTAATTTTTTGATTTAATGCAGGTCTATGATATGTCGCCATTGCTATGGAGTTTTATTTTATTTCGATGTATTTTTTTTAAAAGACATGTAGTATGTACGATATTTTGTATATACATGTGATTTTTTTTATATGGATGTTATATTGATATTTTAAAGTGAATGAATTTGATTTTGGCATATATTTATTTATTTTGTGGATGTTATATTATGTTCATTTATCTACAGATTTTAAAAAATTGGCATAAATAAAATTATTTAAAATTATTTTTTTAGTAAAAATAATTAGCGATGCAAAGAAAGTATAGGTAAAGAGTTATAGCGATGCAACTTAGCATCGATAAATCAAAGTAACCATCATCAAATAGCGTGCCACTTTTAGCCATGCTTTATAATTACCGACATAAATTACCATCGCAAAATATTTACTGATGCATATTAAACATAGGCAAATCCAAAGTAACAGTCGCCAAAAAGCATGCTAGCGTGCTACCTTTAGCCACACTTAATAATTACCAACATAAATTTATGTCATAAATTATTTACCAAAGTAAAATAAGCATAGATAATTTTTTTTTACTGACATAAATATATCATCGCTAATAGTTATCGACGCTTATCTTGCATCGCAAAAAGTATCGATAAAAATTTATGTTGGTAAAAATATTTTTGCCGATGTTTATTTTACGTGGGTAAAAATCCATATTGCCAACAATTACTTTATGTTAGTAAATACTTATTTTCAAATGCCTATTTATCGTAGCGAAACCTAATCTCCGACGATTACTATATGTTAGTAAAACATGTTTATCCGATGAAATTTTTTAAATGTTGATAAATTGAATCAATGATTGCACTTTTGTTGATGTATTCTTTTCGACATATTTTACATCGGTAGATGTAATTAGCGATATTTTTTTAGAATTTAGCTATGCTTTTATTGTGTAGCTAATTATTCTTTTTCTTGTAGTGTATAAAAAGTTTTCATTTCTTGAATCTTAAATTATTATTCATTGTATTCTTGACACTAATATAGAAAAGAGCTAAGGCAGCACATACTATGATAGTGATTTTCAAATCGTTGTAATAGAATCTACAGTAGTGGTTAATTCAAACTGCTGCCATAGGTCCGACCTATGGCAGTGGTTAGGATTAACCGCTGCCATAGATGCGAGTTATGATAGCGGTTAGGATTAACTGCTGCCATAGGTCGGACTTATAGCAGCGGTTAGGGTTAACCACTGTCATAGATCCGACCTATGGTAGTGGTAAAGGTTAACCATTATCATAGATTAAACTATGGTAGTGGTTTTTTGTAACCACTGCCATAGGCTCAACCTATTTCAATAGTTAGTCATAACCGCTGCGATATATTTTTTTCATATTTTTGCTCTAAATATTATATAATTTTAAAATTTAATGCCCATCTTTTTCATTCAGTATCTAAATAATTATCATTAAAGTATCATCATAAAAAGCCATCTCGATCCGATGGCCCTAGCTTCATCGATCAAAAAAATTTGATTTCGACGTCCACGAACGATAATGTGATGATTTGATAGATGGAGATCTTCAATGTATTCAAAAATTTGCAACGATAATTTCGATGATGTTTGTAGCATACTATCAAAGTTTCACTTCAATCGAATATCATTATCATGATCAATTAGCATGGGATGATTTTGATTGTTAAATGAGAAATAAGTGATCAAAGTACTAGATGGCATCCGATTATAAAATAATTTTTAGATAATTGATCTTGGCTACTATTTTAATAATTTTTATGATGATAATCATAAAATTTAAATAATTTTTATAAGAACCATTTATGTTAAGCAGATCTTGCAAAAGGACGAGCATAATTATCAACGGAGTTTAATAATGGGTATCAAGCGATGTATAGTTTTGGATTGTTCTTAGATCCATGATTTAAATTTTATGATCATCACTATAAAAATGATTAAAATAGTAGTTAAGATTATTTATCTAAAAAGTTATCTCATGGATGGAAGCCATCTGGTCCTTTGATCACTCATTTTTCATTTAACAGCTGAAATAACTCCACGCTAAATTGACCATGATAACAAAATTCGATTGAAGTAAAATATTGATAGTATGCTACAAACATCATCGAGATCATCATTATAGATTTTTAGATACATCGAAGGTCTTCATCTATCAGATTATCACATCATCATTCGTGATCGTCGAAATCAAATTTTTCTGATCGATGAAGCTAGGACCATCAGATCAAGGTGGCTTTTTATGATGACACTCTAATGATAATTATTTAGATAATGAATGATGAAGATAGACATTAAATTTTAAAATTATATAATATTTAAAATAAAAAAATAAAAAAAAATATCGAACGATTATGACTAACCGCTGTAATAGGTTGAGCCTACGACAGTGGTTACAAAGAATCGCTGTAATAGTTTAATCTACAGTAGTGGTTAATGAAAACTACTGACATAGATCTATTTTCGCTGACCAAGCTAGTTCGGATTCAAATAAGGCCAGCTCAATTTTCAGCCGAATCAGCTCGACTCCAAATCGGACTAGCTCAATTAGAAAAATAGAACATTCATTTCTTTAGTCTGAGACTCAGGCTAGCTCGATTTTAATTTGGATTAGCTCGAATTTTAATACCTATGGCAGCAGTTCCAAAACTGCTATCATAGGTTAGGTTATTTCCACCTTTTGACCCCCAAATTATTTTTTCTCTCCATCGATTGCTCTCTCTCTCTCCTTCCTCACCACTACTGGTGAGACCTCATCCCTTCCTTTCCTTCCCTGGTCGGCCCCGCCTCCTCCTATTAGCTTCCTGGCTGGTGCCGCCACCTCTCCCTCCTCCCTTTCCTTCCCTTTCTTCTCCAGGCTAGGCCCGCGGCTCCTCCGTCGGGCTGTCGCTAGCAATCCACCCACCCTTCCTCTAGCTCCGCCTGCAGCTCACCCCCCAGCCTCCCCGTCACCGCGCCATCCCCCTTCCCCTTCTTTCCTAGCCTAGGCCCGCGGCTCCTCCGTCGGGCTGTCGCCCGTAACCCACCCTCCCACCCCACCTTCGACTTTGCCCGCAGCCCACCCCCCCAGCCTCCCAGTCACCATGCCACTCCCTTCCCCTTCTTCCCTGGCCTAGCACTACAAGAAAAGGGTAATTAGCTACGCAAACAAAACATAGCTAAATATTGCAAAAGCGTCGCTAAATATATCTACTGATGTAAAATGCATCGAAAAAAAAACATCAGCATAAATGCCATCATTGATTCCATTTGCCGATGTTCTCAAATTTTCGTCGATAAAAAAAGATTCACTGACGTTTAATTAAACGTCAGCAATTAATTACCTACGCAAAATAGTCATTAGAAAAAAATATTTACCAACATTAATTTATTATCGCTAATATTTTACCCACATAAAATAAACATTGGAAAAAAATATTTTTATCAACGAAAACTTATGTCAACAAAAATATTTTTATCCATGCTTATGTTACATCGAAAAATATTTGGCAACATATATTTAAGCCAGTAATAGTAAAGCGTGGCCAAAGGTGGCACGCTGGGATGCTTTTTGGTGACTATGTATATTAGATTTTGCTATGTTAATTTGCATCGATAAATATTTAACAATATTTAATTACATCAATAATTATTAAGCATGGCCAAAAGTGGCATGCTGGCACGGTAATTGACGACGGTTATCCTCATTTGCCGATACTAAGTATCATCGCTATTTATCTTTACCTACACTTTTTTTACGTTGGTAAATATTTTTTTAAAAAAAATAATTTTATTTATATAAATTTTTTAAAACTTGTAGACACCCACATAATAGATAACATAAGATATAACAACCACATAATAAATAAATACATCCCAAAATCAAATTCATTCACTTTAAAATATCCATATAACATCCATATAAAAAAACATGTACATATACAAAATGTCGTATATACTACATGTCCTTTAAAAAAAATACAATAAAATAAAATAAAACTCCGTATCGATGGTGACATATCATAAACCTACATTAAATTAAAAAAATTAAGTTAGCAAACTAATTATCTAATATAAATGCTAAGAATATATTAATTAAAAAAATATAAAATAATATCAGTGGGGGAGGCATCATCATCATCATCGATGGAGTTTTGATCATAAGCATCAGTAGAAACATCGAAAGTTGGTGGGGGAGGTATACGGTGACATAACTCGTCGAGCTTCACCCTAAATGCCTGAAGCTAGGACAAAAGCTCGGCATTGGCCTGCCGTAGGTCCGCTATCTTCTCTTGATGTCTCCTCTCAATCTCAGCATGTCTCCTCTCCACCTCATACAAACAAGCATCATAAGAAATATGTGCTGCTCGAGAGGAGCTAGGGGCCATAACTCCATATCCCAATCCCATAACATAGCTAGGTCTCCTACCGAGCACCTCATCATAGATATCATCATCTATGGATGGGGTAGAAAACTCAGTTAGGGGCTGGGATCGTATCTCCATCATACGGTCCTAATTAAAGAAAAAAATAAATATAATCAAAAGTCTAAACTTTATAGTGAAATTGAAATAGAACTTAATCATTTAATACTCACATGTCTCTTCCTAGTCTCGAAAAGCCACTCGCCCATCATCCGATGATGGATCCTCTGGTAGACGTCAATCCATCCGAGCAGCTGTCCTATCTCGATTTCTCTCTAAAATTTATGAATGTAAGTATATTGATACAGATATACTCTAACAAATCATTAAAAATATATGTATATGTACTTACCAGCTCATACTGATACTGTGCAAATGATTTTGATCCACCGTAATGCATCACCATGAGCCTCAACCTGCTCTATGAGGCCTTGTCGCAGTAGGCCTAATAAACAAATATAATGAAGATATTAGTAAATATATTATAATTACATATCAATTCAATAATCAATATTTTATTATACATAATAATTATTTCTGATATGTAGGATTCTCATATCTAGTGCAGAGGAGATCCCAATCGAGGTGTGATACACTCCTATGCGGTATCTCATGTGCCGTCGCTGTCGCACATGCCTAGAAGACCTCCTTCCAGCGGGTATGGAGCTTATATCTGAATCCTCTGAGCAAGCATCCCATATGCCGAAGGATAGCCTCCCACACACGTGGGGTATCAATCTTCTGAATATCAAAATCATGCTGCAAAAATAATGTACAATATATGAGATATATCATAAAAAATAAAAGTGCCATAATTATCAAAAATTATATTTAGTTACCTACAAATGGTCGAGAAAGACCTGCTGCTGTGGTCTCATAACTCTGCGTCAATCAATCAGCGTCAGGAGAGCGTACGAATGGATAATAATACCTACCTCGCACACGTATGGATCCCTAACATGGCGCTCTACTGGCATGACATATTCCAATGGGATGACAATCCTCATCCTCTCCTCAAGATGTGCTCTCCTCCATTCCTTCAGCTTCTCATTTCTGACTACTCCACGTATCCGCCTAATCACAGTATCAATAACTGCAATAAAATATAAAGCTTAAAATTAATTATTTATAGATGATAAAAACTTAAAATAAATATAACATAAAAAAATAACTTATGATAGGAGATGATGTGCCTACCTCATTAGTAGTGTGCAGCTGAGATGATGAAGAGGTACCAACATCTCCATGTCAGTCCCCCCATCAGATCATCCTCCTAGTGGCATAACTTAAAATCAATTATTTATAAATGATAAAAAATTAAAATAAATTAAATATAAAAAACTATAATATATAAAATCAATCTAGACTAGCTAGTATGATCGCTTGGTCATCAGGAGAAGTCGATGCACCGACATCTCCTCGTGCAAGCCTCTGGGGTCATCCTCCTGGTGCCATATCTGTATCAAATAATATATTAGAGATAATATAATATTTGATAAAAATTATATCAATACTAAATGATATATGAAATTTAAGACATAAGTTTCTTGAAAAATTACACATTATCAATCAATGTCTATATCTTCATCAAGAGGATTATCGACATCTTCATCATCATAATCCATCAATGTATAATCTTTCTCTTCATCATTTATGAAGTTATCATCACTGTCATCATGATCCTCCAACACATTCAGATTTAATTCGCTAACATCAATATTATTAGGTTGCACGTCATCTCTAGTCAGAGGAGATGTGCTTCCAATGTTGATACTATACTATCCTAAGTCAGCTGTATTCTGTTCCTCCTAAAAAAATCTTCATCTATTTCCATTTCGGAATGAACATCTATGTCATAAACACCTCTTGGTGCAATCTTTTGTACAATATGCCATTTACCCTTATATCTCATATCTTTTAGGTATAATAACTATTTTGCTTGACTAGCGAGTATGAAAGAATCCGATTGATACCATGTTCTCGCAAAGTTGACACTTGTGAAGTATGCATCTTTATGAATATCCATCCTATTATTACTAATATTCCACCATTGGCATTTAAACAGGTAAACAAATTATTTTGACCCATATCTTAACTGTATAATGTCAAAAAGAATACCATAATATTCAATCTCATTATCTCCATCGGTTTCTAATATCGAAATTCCACTATTTTGAGACCGCCGCTGCATATCAAGCTCCCTTGTATGAAATCTCATACCACCAACAATACATGAGCTATAACACGAAATCCTAGGATTGAGGTGGCATGCCAAATCATATAATTCCTCGATTGCACCATCTTCTTTATTTTAATACATTAACATCATCTATAACAACATACACATAGGTTAAAATAAATTAGACTATGTACACATTACATGTAATAAAAAGTTAAATAAAACTGTTATTATGCTTCCATATTATCTGAACTAAGCTGCGAACTTCCTTCGATATCGTTCCTCGATATCTTTATTATTTTTTTACAATAATACATCTCTATGCTCTCTACAATAAATACATGCTTATTATTTAATTTACCTCATGAAAAATATATAATATTGATTATGTAAAGATACTTACTCCATAAAATGATAGATTTCTTCGTAATTATTTAGTACATAGAAATGCACCAGCTCGCATCTTCTATGTCCATATGTTTGTACTTTCTTTCACTAATGGGATGAATATTAATCCTGAAAATAGATAATATTGATTCAATGTTGGCCCACTCCTTATCTGCATTACGCTTTTCATGATTGAATCGTATTTCCACATCATCGAGATACATCGAATAGAATATATGACACTCTATGGAAATATATGCTTCCGCAATTGATCCTTTTGGATGTGCTTTATTTCGCATATATTGTTTCAATTATATAAGAATCTGCACATGCAAAATGATAAAAAATATGTAATTATTTTTTTGTTATGATTATAAATTAAGTAAAAAAAATTAGATTTTTTGTAATATTATTATCGTTCAATAGGATACATCTATTGATACAGAACTGGTCGGCAAGCAAAGCCTTCCTTGGAAGGTGAACAGCCAAGTGTACCATAATATTGAAAAATGATGAAAAATTTTTTCCAGCTTACACAACAATAGGGCAATATATGATTGAAGCTTCTCAAATATATCAACTTGGAGTTTTCGATAACATAATTCTCAAAAAAATTACCCAATTCAATAAGTGCATTCTGTACCTCTACGGTGGAGAAGCCACGCATCACAACAGGTATAAGATGCTGCAACAGTACATGAGAGTCGTGACTCTTCACACCCAAGATACTGCCATCTTTCAAGTTCATACGGCTTAAAATGTTGGAGGCAAAGCCATCAGAAAACTTTACGATTTTTAACCACTCACAAAAATTTCTTTTCTCATCGCCATGCAATGTATAACTTGTAGTTGGTATTAAGAATTTCCCACCATCATGGGGCACCAAGTGCAACTCATGCCATATTCTCATTCTTTCTAGGTCTAACCAAGAATTTGGATTATCTTTTGTTTTTCCCTTGATGTTAAGAAGTGTTTCGATAACATTATCACAAATATTCTTCTCAATGTGCATGATATCTAAATTATGATGATGTAGGATATGTTGCCAATAAGGTAATTCAAAAAATATGCTCCGCTTCGTCTAGTTCAACTCTGATTCATTACGCTTTTGCTTGTGACTCTTAGAAACTTTACCAAATTTAACACTGCGAATGGCTTCTAGTTATGCCAATATATCATCTCTGCTCATCATACATGGTGGCCCATGCATCTCTGACTTTTCATTGAAGCATCGATTCTAATAGGTTCTCCAAGAATGATTAGATGGTAAAAATCTATGATGACCCATGTAGGCAATTTTTCTTCCATGCTTCGGTCCAACGGAGCAGCTATCACCATTACAAATTGGACATGCCAAATATCCTTTTGTGCTCTATTCAGATAGATTGCCATATGCCGAAAAATCATTAATTATACACATTATCATTGCACGCAATCAAAAGAAACTTTTACTAACCGAATTGTATGTTTCAACACCAATCTTCCAAAGTTCTCTCAATTCATCGATTAAGGGTCGCAGATAAACGTTTATCTCATTACCAGGAACTCTAGGTCCAAGAATAAGCAATGATAAAAATAAAAATGGCTCTTTCATATATTTCAATGGTGCAACATTATACGGTATTAGCATAATCGGCCACGTACTATAAGTATTACTCATGCTCCCGAATGGATTGAAACCATCAAATGCTAGGCCAAGACAAATGTTGCATGGGTCACTAGCAAATTAAGGATATTATTTATCAAATTTTCTCCAAACTATAGAGTCTGCTGGATGACTAATGATGTTATCCTCAGGAATTCGCATCTCATGATGCTATCGCATCGCCTCAACAATCTTCGATGACTGATAAAGTCTCTGAAGTCTTGGTGTTAATGGAAAGTATCTCAAAATCTTGTGAGGCCGCTTCTTACCTCTTTCAGAATCTTCAGCATACCTTGACTTACCACATTCTGGGCAACAATTCAAGTGATGATGCTCTTTATAAAATAATGCACAATCATTCTTGCATGCATGTATTGGTGTATAACCTAGTCCAAGTTCATGCATATACTGTTTTGCCTTTGAATACGATTTTGGAAGTTTTTCACCATCCTATAATGCCTCCTTGATTAAGTTCAATATAAAGTCAAATGACTTTTGAGTCCAATCAAACATGATTTTACCGTGGAGCAGTTTTATCAAGTACTCAAGTATCGAGAACTTCTTACAATTTGGATACAATGGCTCCTTGGCATCTCTCATGAGTTTTTTAAAATATCCATCATTTGCATTATCCGTACTCTCTGAAGAGTTGTCAAAATATGCCCTCTCATATAAATTATCTAACATCTTATTGATGCCAATTAGTTCTGCCTGTTGACCCATATGTTGGTCTTTTGTGTTAGTAGGTCTACTTTTCTCATGCAAATCCTAAATAGTATACTTTCTATCCATACCCCAATTCAATAAGTGCTCCAATGCTGTATCTATAGGCTAGAAGTAATTATTGTGACATCTCTGATAAGGACATTTGATTCTATTGGGATCATCGACTCTTGAACGTGCAAATCTTATAAAATTTCTAATACCTTATCGGTATTCAGGTAAGATGATAGAGCGAGCATTCATCCAACTCTTGTCAATATTTTTCATCTATCCATAAAAAATGTTCATCATTAAAGTACGTATTATTAGTAAGATTTTAAGAATGTATAATCCTATCCATTTCTAACAGGTATGGCCCTATCCCTTTCAGAAAAGAATAATCTTATTATTGTTATTAGTCGATATTTTATTTCATTATTGTTGAAATTTTGGCAGCATCTTCTTATGGTTCTCCAAGTATACGATGTGAATACGGTGCCTATGCATCCTATCCA
This sequence comes from Cocos nucifera, assembly GCA_006176705.1. Classification (NCBI taxonomy): domain Eukaryota; kingdom Viridiplantae; phylum Streptophyta; class Magnoliopsida; order Arecales; family Arecaceae; genus Cocos; species Cocos nucifera. The sequence continues at coordinate 431,365 of QRFJ01002338.1, read as the reverse complement.
ATATATACCCGGAGAACATATGAGAGATAACTACTGAATACCACAATGAAATAAATTATTAATTAATAATAATAATAAGATTAAAATTTTTCTAAAATGCCCAAAATTGGGGCATCCAAGAGTCGATCTTGATCGAGATCGACTCTTGAACAGAAATCTATGGCTCAATGCATGCAATTTTGAACATACATTCAGAAATTATATCCTAGTTTATCAAAAAGAGATAACTCTACATTTTCATAGAGTTTCCTCTAAAATATGAATATTTTTCATATTTTATGCAATAAATTTTATAAATAAAAAATTTATTTATATAAATAATAACTAAAAGCAAATAATCATGAATATAGTCTTAACAAGCTAGATCTACCATTGAAAAGAGCATCAAAGAGAAATACTTAATAAAATTAACTATCAAAGAGAAATACTTAATAAAATTAACTCTAAAAGAAAACTATGATAAATGAAGGATAGTGTAAGGAATAGAAATGTGTGTTCCAAGACAAATATCAACAATAGAAACTCAAGAGCTTGATAAAAATAATGGAGTACTCTGGCAGATGCGAAGAAGCCAACTAGCTAGCTTGTGAATTAACCTGCTAATTATGAAATGAATTGTAGACTGGACAACATTAATTGGATTACAAAAACTACTGTTTAAGGCGTTGATGCAATTATATCTTAAATAGTACAAAAAAGGCTAAGGCTAATCAAATGTAGTAGTCTTCTTCTTCTTTTTTTAAAACTAATTAATTTTTTTGTTGAAACAACTATACCTATCCTAACACGCAAGGCCATAGGTTCACCCGCATGCTAGGAACTTTGATCAATCCACTGGCAATGAAAGGATAGAGGGAGAGAGATTGTAACCAAGGATGAGTCAATAACTGGCCTCAGTAGTCAGTTTTTTATCCATATATATAAAAGATAAGATACTAAATATACAGCCAGATACCTATACACCTTTGTCCATTTGCAATGGATGAGCACCACCATGGTTGGTAGACTGCGAAGGAAACTCGAAACCCATTTAAACAAAGAAGATGAAACAAAAGCCAGAGAAGCAGAAGAAAGGCAGACTAAGAGAGGATTGGAATTGGTCTCTTATTGTTGCCAAGAGTAGAAAGCTACAACATGGATTCATCCTAGATGGTCCAGTTGGTGGCACTACCGACCCGCGGCATGCTGTTAATTTTGGAATAGGTGTCGACCTTGAAGTTGGTGCCACATAGCTCTCCCTCCTCCCTCTCTCTCTCTAGCATGTTTTTCCCATCTCTCTCCCCCCTCCCTCTCCAAATTGGGTTTATATTATTATAAAGTTTTTTTTTGAAGTTAATTGTTCTAGAAACTACTCGTGGTTATACATTATTTGGCTACTAATCAAATATCCCTATCTAACTATGCCAAATACCAAAATGCCCCTCATGTTACGCATGGAGACATGGGAGGTTTTTCAATGATTTAAATTAGTCATTATAATAAAACTGCTATTATAATGACTTTGACAGTCTCCACTACATTACGTATATACATTACTAGCATTGATATTGTAGTTATTATTTAGCCATTATCTCCTCAGAAGGTTTATTAAGTAATATTGATAATAGCTATTATTTGTTATTTTCATTTCTGATATATGATTGTATGAATAATAATGTAATCCAATTATTCTATTATATTATGGTTGATTTATGTTATGACATTGATAATTTGATTATAATAGCTTTTTCTTTTAGAAATGATGATTTATCATATTATCGTTGAAGTAAAAACATAGATACCTTCAGAAGGATCATATCGTTGAAGTACAGAGAGGTGTGTTCCTCATATGATTCATGAAAAATATCAGCAATTCGATACTACAGGGTAATCTAAGGGGAGTGGTAAAAAGGATGATCATTAAAATAAAATAAAAAAAATTTCAAAAGAAATCATTAGTCTAATTCAATACTAATTAAGAGACAGAATCTCATTACCCTCAATAGAAATGCTATAGATTATTACCTACTGTTGCATCAAGCATAATAAATAAATAAATAAATTATAAAAAAAGAAAAAAAAACCCTTCCTCCCATCTCCCCTCTGACGCCTGCGTCCTCTCACCGTCACCACCGCCCGTAGCTACACCCCCTCCCACAGTCACCATCACCCCTACGCCCCCTCCCCATCCCACCCCGCACCCCCCCCCCTCCATCCATGCCTCCCTCCCCTGCCCCCAAGCATCCCTCGTACCCATCATGCCATCGCCATCGCCACCCCACAACCATCCAGACCCCACCGTTCGGTCACCATCGCAACTGCGCCCTCCTCCCCTGTCCATGCTCCCTCCTCTCTGCCCCCGCACCAACCCTAGGGTACCTATCGCCACGGCCACCTCACCTCCCTCCCCGACCCCGACCCCACCCCCAGCCCGTGGCTCCCCTCCGCCCTGCCCCTCCCCTCTCCTACTCCATCTCGGGCAACTAACCCCACCCCCTCCCTTCCTCGAGGATGCAAAAGCAAAAAAAAAAAAAGGGGTTTTACCTTTCCTAGGGCGGCGGTAGAGGCGATGACGGTAGCAACGGAGGTGGAGGTGGGAACCATCGACGGCGAGAGAGATTGAAAGAGAGAAGGAGAAAAAAGGAGATAGCCGGTGGAGAGGGTTCGGACGGGAAAAATAGGAGGGCAGAGGCAGGAGACCAAATGTGCGGAGGACAAGATGGTAAATTTCTAAAAAAATTTATCGACACAAATTTACGTCGATAATACTAATTATCGATGAATAAAAAATATTAAAAAATATTTAATAAAAAATTAATATTTTATCGATGCAAAGTAACATCGGTAAATTTGAACTTAGCTACATTTAAAAAAAATGTAGGTAATAAAATTATTATCGATGTTGATAAAATATCAAAAAATGTTTAATAAAAATTAAAATATTTAATAAAAATTATTATCGATGCAATATTTTCATCACAACATAATCATTTATCGACGATAAGTAAACATCGTAAAAAGTTTATTTAAAATTAAAATTAGGTTTACAAAATATAATTAAATTTTAAAAATTAAAAAAACTAAAAAATAATTTTTGATGAAAACTAAACATCAAAAATAAGTAAATTTTCTACGTTAACATTTAATGTAGGTAATTATTCTATTTGTCGATATTTTCTTATATCACTAAAAGTTTATTTTTTGATGATTATTTTACGTTGGTAATAACTTAATTACCTTTCATTAATTTTTAAATTAGTTTTTATATTTTTATAAATAATTTATGGATATAATTATTGAATTTAAATTTGATCTTCATCATTCATTATCTAAATAATTATTATTAGATTATTGTTATAAAAATCTACCTCAATCAGATTGTCCTAGCTATGTCAATCAATAAAATTCATCTCGATGGTCAGGAATGACCGCATGATGGTCTAATAAATAAAGATCATTAATGAATTCAAAAACTTATAATAATGATCTCGATGATATTTATAATATACTATCAAAAATTTACTTCAATCGGACATCATTATCATGGTCAATTTAGTAAGAGATGATTTTGGCTATTAAATAAAAAATGAGTGATCAAAAAGCCAAACGACGTCCAATTTAGATGATTTTTTAGAACTATAATCTTTGCTACTACTTTCATCATTTATATGGCTGTGATCATAAAATTTAAACCATACATATATGAACTATCCACATTAAGCAAATCTTATAAAAATATGAGTATATTTACTTAGCAATCTTAAGAATTAATATCAAGAGACATAAAATTTTGGATTATTCATATATATACGGTTTGAATTTTATGATCATCAATGTATAAATAATCAAAGTATTAGTAAAAATTATTAATTTAAAAAATTATCTTATAATCGGATGCATTTGGCCTTTTGATCACTAATTTTTTATTTAACGGCTGAAATCATTTCGTGCTAAATTAACTATGATAATGATGTCCGATTGAGATAAAATTTTGATAATATGCTATAAATATCACTAAGATCATCTTTGTAAGTTTTTGGATCTATCAGTGATCTCTATCTATCAGATCATCATGCAGTCATTCGTGACCATCGAAATCAATTTTTATTGATCGACATAGCTAGGGCGACATGATTAAGGTAGACTTTTATAACGATAATCTAATAATAACTATTTAGATAATGAATGATGAAGATAAATTTTAAATTTTAAAATTATATCGATAAATTATTTATCAAAAAAAATTATTAAAATGACTCAATATTTGCCTACGCTCTTAATTGCATAGATAATGAATGCTACAAATAAGAAAATTACCTACAAAAACTAATAATAATTAGTCTTATTATCTATGCTAATTTATCATTGGTAAATTATTTATAAAAATAAAAAAATAATAAAAAAAATATTTATCGATGCTAATTTAGTATAGAAAATAAGGCTAATTACCTACGTAAGATTTAACTATAGGCAATTGGCCTTATTGCCTACATTAATTTAGCATCGATAAATTATTTATAAAAATAAAAAAATTAATCAAAAAAAATATTTTTCCATGTTAAATAAGCATCGGCAATAAGCCTAATTACCTATGAAAGAATTAAGTGTGGATAATTAGCCTTATTACCTACGCTAACTTATCATCAATAAATTATTTATAAAAATAAAAAAATTAATTAAAAAAATATTTTTTGATGTTAATTTATCATAGAAAATAAAACTAATTACCTACGTAAAATCTAACCATAGGCAATTGGCCTTATTCCCTACCTTAATGTAGCATTGGTAAATTATTTATAAAAATTAAAAAAATCTTTGCCAATGTTTAATAAATATAGGAAATACCTAATTACCTATGGAATAATTAATCATGGGTAATTAGCCTTATTACCTATGCTAATTTATCATCGATAAATTATTTATAAAAATAAAAAAAAAATTAATAAAAAATAAAAATATTTATCGATATTAATTTAGTATAAGAAATAAGGCTAATTACCTACATAAGATCTAACCATAGGCATTTGGCCTTATTGCCCACGTTAGTTTAGCATCGATAAATTATTTATAAAGACAAAATAAATTAATCAAAAAAAAATTTACCGACATTAAATAAGGGTCGGCAATAAGCCTAATTACCTATGAAAGAATTAAGCGTGGGTAACTAACCTTATTACCTACGTTAAGTTATCATCGATAAATTATTTATAAAAATATAAAAATTAATAAAAAAGAAAAATATTTTTTGATGTCAACTAATTATAGAAAATAAAACTAATTACCTACGTAAAGTCTAATAGTAGGCAATTGGCCTTACTGCCTACATTAATCTAGCATCGACAAATTATTTATAAAAATAAAAAAATAATCAAAAAAAATATTTGCCAATGTTAAATATGCATTGGCAATAACCTAATTACCTATGGAAGAATTAAGCATGGGTAATTAGTCTTATTACCTATGCTAACTTATCATTGATAAATTATTTATAAAAATAAGAAAATTAATAAAAAAAATATTTGCCGACGTCAGTTTAGCATAGAAAATAAGGCTAATTGCCTACGTAATAGTTAAGTGTAGGCAATTGATCTTATTGCCTATGTTAGCTTAGCATCGATAAATTATTTATAAAAATAAAAAAAAATAAATCAAAAAAAATATTTACTAGCATTAAATAAATGTAGGCAATAAGCCTAATTATCTATGGAAGATTTAACGTGGGTAATTAGTCTTATTACCTATGCTAATTTATCATCGGTAAATATTTATCAAATATTAAAAAACTAAGACCATCCATTATCAATGTTATTATTTAAATGCCGATGCTTCTTTTATGTGGCTAATTATGTTTTATGATATTTAATTTATAACATAGCTAATTATGTCAATTTTATCGACATTTATTTTTTTTGCACAGCTATTTATCCTCTTTATCTATGCAAAATTTTGTGTAGGTAAATATTGTATCGACAAAATCCCTATTTCTTGTAGTGTAGTCCCGTGGCTCCTCTGCTGGGCTGCTACTCGCAACCCACCCCCTCACTGCTGTTAGATATATGTGCCCTAGAAACCAGAATTGGCTGACACTTGTAATACACTTCTAAGAAAAAAATTATAATTTTGACTAATATCAATAAAATGGGTTATTTTCTATCACATATGTGTATTTAGTGTCTGTGATACATCCTTTGAGTTAATGATAATGATAATTCATATTTTTAAAAGTTAAAAATTTAAGACATGAATAATCATTGTTAACTCATAAAATGCTCCCGACCATATGATCATCATGAGGATGGTGATTGATCCAGAAGGTTGGTGTACAATCGCTTCTCTTTAGTAGATGAGTCTTGAGTCTATGGTGTGGAGACACCAGAGCGAGAGTACAAGTACTCGTTAGAGAATGAGGGCATTGAGCGTGACCACCTCGAGTAGTCATTAGGAAGTCTACCTTCTCGTCAATGACTGACTCGATGCTGCAGTAGTGTGTCTGGTTCTTTGACCTGAGGTGCATCGGCAGTTCACCTTGAGGGTGTTATAGTTTGACTACACCATTACTCGAGTCTCCTAGCCATATGGAACCCTGAGGTGTATGTTGGCTATAGCATGTTCATTGTAGGAACTGGATGGCATCAAGATGGAATCTATCTACCTCGGTGGTAGAGGAGCAGCCCTATGATGATCATGAGAATCAAGTCCAGAAGCCCATGGCCATGGCAGAGTGAAATAATAGAAAGAGTTTCTATTTAGATTTTCACATTGGACTCGAATCGAATGATTACATCATATGACAGAAACTAGGGTTTGACGAGTTCACCTTAACCCTAATCTGATCGGGGCTCAAGATAGAAGAACTTAATCACACAGGTAGCTGCACCAAGAGGTTCGCATTCAGCTCTGATGGGTTGCCACCATATACTGCTAGGTGTCACTGGTGGATTTTGGGAGCAATTAGAATGATTTAGATGATCGATCATTCTAGCTGTTCGAATCAGAAGAGTTCTGATCCATCGAAAGGAGTTTCGATGATGTCGATGATAGAGATCATGACATATCCCATTACCATATAGAACTGAACCTAACTGGGTCACACAAACAAGGGTTTGAATCTGGTGATCATCAATTGAACTGAATCCAGTTCAATTGATCTGAATGAGATTCAATTAGGTTCAAGGAAATCGTGCTAGCACTCGATTGAACCTAACGTTCTTCTTTTACTATCATAAATAAGTTGTCCTGTCTGAGCCAAAGGAGTTTGTGCTCAATTAGAGGCCTTCATATGGTCTGACTGGAGGTTGTCCAAGTCAAAAAAGGTTGTCTTATTTTGTAAGACATTACCTACCATTTTTGGTCACCTGCCATTTCTTGTTCTTTGACTTTGGTCAAAAGTCTACCTTTGACTGGTCAAATGTTGACCATTGACACTTTGACTTTTGACCACATGTCATGCACCTATTGGAGAGCTGGTGGGGGCCTTGTCCCCCTGCCAGAACCTGGCAAGGAGGAGGGCGCACGCCACCCTAGGCGTGTGCCCAAGTTGGAGGCGCCTAGGAGTCCTTGTTGGACAAGGACTCCATCTCCTTTTTGGATTCCAATTAGAGTTCTTCCTAAGAACCAACTTTGACTGGTCTTAGGCACCCTCTAAGGAGGAATCCAGGGGACTCTATTCCCACCAATCAGATTTAGATCTGATTTCACAAAGGGTTGTGATTGGTTGGGAAGAAGAGGAAGTTGGATCACAGCTCAGTCTATAAATAAGACCCTGCGCCCAACTCAAATTATATAGGATGATTGAATCACAATTCCCCATGCCCCTAAGGCTGCCTCTCCCCTCCTTCCTCCATGCCAAACCACCTTCTCCCTCTTGCTCTCCACGTCCAAAAGGAGTTTTGGACCTTGGTTGGTGCGATCCAGATCAAGAGAAAGGCGATCAAAAGCTAGAAGGCTGCACTGCTGCAAAGGATGACTGCTGATCTTCAAAAGGAGTTTTGAAGATCCTCCAGATCAGATCCAGATCTAATTTTTGGAGGTGTGATAGAGAAGAAGAGGATCTCTAGATCCAGCCTGAGTGGATACCGGTAGAGGCCAGGCACTTGCGTGGCTAGATCCAGAACCTTCCGCTGCATACAGGATCATCAATAGGATAATAGGATTACCCAAATCAAGGTAAGTTAAATTTGATTTAATTTATCTGAATTTTATTTTAATCATTAAAATAATAAAAATTAGATCTGAAATATCTCAGATCTGATATAGATCCAAGAAAAAAAAATTTAAAATATATCTCTTGATCTGATCAGACCTGAATGAATCTGGATCGGGAAATCAAGATTTTCCTTCAACTAGTATCAGAGCAAGATTCTAAAAGTATTTAGATCTAATTTTAAATTTATTTTAATCAAAAAATAAATAATTTTAGATGTCACATGAGATGTGATCAGATCTGAAATTAGAAAAAATTAAAATTAAATGATTAGGATCTAAGATTATAAAATATGCATGACTAGTTCTAAAATAGAATAGTTCTATAGAATAGTCTTGCATGTTTTCAATTTAATTTGATTAAATCATATTTTAGATCTATTTATTTACTACTTTCTGATATTATAATGGTTATAATAATATCTAAAAAATAGTAAATAAAATTATTTAATTTTAAACATCATATGAGATATGATTGATGCATGTCTAGACTAGTTGTAGAATAGTTCTACATAATTATCTAGATTAGAATTTATTTTAATTAGATCAATTTAAATCTAATTTTTTAGATTATTATGAGATAATTTAGATCTGAAAATATACATGATTCGATACATGAGATGTATGCAAAATATGCCATGATTAGATCTAATTTATATATGAGATATATGATATAGATCTAAAACTATTTTGTAGTATTGCATGTTCCTGATTAAGATGTTCCTCTTGGCCGTCCGGTCATAAGAATGAAGAAGGATTTAAAGACCCCCTCTTTCCATTCAATGGGGTGTTCTTATGATGTGTAGGGGTGCTGCATGTTCGTCCTTAATCAGAAACTCAAAACTTACTTTCTGCAAAACCCTAGATCCTGAAATCCTAGGATTTATTATGCATATTTCATTTATGAACCCTACTTAATTAAAAATTAAGATTATGGAATATTAATTAGGTCTAAAATTGAGAATTTCAGATCTAAGACATATTCATAATACTGGGTTCGGACTTGGGTAGCTCAATTAGGTCTAAGTGGTTGATCAAACCGAATCAAGAGTTGGTTAGATGGGATCAACAATGCTTAAATTGACCAGCCTAATAGGATTAAGTCTAGGTCAAGATCGAGTCACGATCAAGCAAGACCTAATTAGGCTCAGAGATTAGAGTCTGGATTGTAGGCTAACCCAATTGGTTTTGGCTCAACAATTTGGTGTCTAAGGTAAGTTTGGCACATACAACCGATTGATTTTTAATTGGAAGCTACTCGACCTGAATGCATTCTTGTACGAGTTAATGGCATATTCCTTCCACCGGTCTCACTTACCTGACCATATCTATTGACACAGTTCTGATTTGAGA
>QRFJ01002338.1:279974-420892 GCA_006176705.1 Cocos nucifera | reverse complement strand
CTTACGAAAAAAATTATATTTGGAGGCCCATTATTCTACCAATGGATGTATCATATTGAGAGAAATATTCAAACTCTAAAATCTTATGTAAGAAATATGAATCGTCTGGAGGAATTCATAGCAGAAGGTTATTTAGATCAAGAGTGTATAGATTTTTATACCATATACTTAAACAAGCTCGAGATGCATCGTAATTAGCCAATGAGAAATTAGGATGATCAGTATAAGCCAATTGAGCCTACATTTAAGTCCATTCCACAGTCAGATAGATTTTTTACTTCATACTGCCTTACTGATTTTAGCATTGAGGAAAGGGATAAGGTGCACTACTACGTGCTCTTCATTTATGATGTCATTGAGCCATACATAAGATGAGTCACTCAGCCTTATTTATTTCATAATAATTAAAAAAAATATTTAATTATATCTAAATTTATTCTTTATGCATGCAGCAAATATAAGGAGGTCATAAGAGTAAAATATCGTACTCTAAGTATGTGGGAGAAAGAGGAAATGCATAGCAACGAATTTCCTGAATGGTTCAAAGATCATGTAAGTGATTATATATTCTTGCCTCGTGCAACTTATTTGAACATATTTACTAATTAGGTATCATCTCTTTAATTAGGTGTGGAGACTACCGCTCGATGATGTGAGTCCTAAAGTGCATGCTCTTTCAATGGATCCTAATCGTACCATACGTGAGTATACACAACTCATCATTAACGGCTATGGGTTTAATATTTATAGCAGATCCGTCAACATGATAACACAAAATAGTGGCATGATCTTGAGCACCACCACTGGGTGTTACGCTAGCTCGAGGGATTCACAGCCTCGTATGGAGGATTTGAACTATTATGGCATAGTAGAGAAGATAGTTATCCTGGACTATTATTCTAATGGAAGAATTGTGTTGATGAAGTGCGATTAGTTTGATACCTTATCACAGTTAGTGATGAAGACTGATGATTATGGTTTTACTCTTGTTAACATACAACACCATCTCTACACTGAAGAATCGTATATACTTACCTTCCAAGCTAGTCAAGTCTTTTACATTAGTAATCTCTTAGAGTCTCAATAGGGTGTTGTTGTGAGGATGGTGCCTAGGCATATTTTTGATGATACTGAAGTTGATGATGATGTTAGACTATGCATACAAAGTACTTCTCTAGAATAAAACTTATCTAGTACTATCCAGATCCTAGATATGTTTATCAGGAGCGATGGTGATATCCATATTGTAAATGCCACTAAGCGATGATGTCACAATCCAAAATCGAGGTCATGACCAGTACATAGGATGGACTAGCCAACCTATCAAGCCTAACGAAGATGTCTAAGGGGGTAAATTAGATATATAATTCCTATTAAAAATTTGACAGAGTTTTTCTTAAAAGTTAGATATTTTCAAAAGTATAATTTTCTACTTAACCCAACATATTCTTACATACATGTATATCGGTATAGTCAGATTTTCAGTAACTAACAACATACAAGACAGCAAAAGTAGATGCCCATGCACACAAGTGCTGGGCTCACCAAAACAAAATATGATTGCTTCTATCAAGTTGAGGGACCTGGACTCTTCTCAACACTAATATCTAAAAAAAATAAAAATAATAGTGTGAGTCATAAGACCCAGCGAGAGATAGTATATCTATAATAGAAACGGGACAAGCTCAGGCACGAGTATTTTAGATCAAAAGCACTCTTACGACTTTCTCAAAACATAAATATAATAACATTTTCAATCAAGTAGGATAACAAAATAAATGCAAAATAAAAATAAAATAATATTTTTTTAACAATCATAATTCGAATAATCCTCTAAATAATGATTAATGAATAGACCAAGTATAATGTACTAAATTTTAAAGAAATTGCATGTCTAACATATCTAACTAAATTTTAAAAAATAATTTTTTAAATAATGATTAATAAATAGACCAAGTATAATCCTTTTCTAGCTCTCTTCCTTTCTCTGTTCTCTCCATAGAACTTCAGAAAACTCCCCAAACAGCAAAGGAATCAGTGGCCTTTATTTTAGAAGAAATAATAGAATTTGCTAGATGTCACCCTAATAAGAAGCCAACACACCTCTCCCTCTCTCTTCTAATTATGTGGCACAACCTAAGGAAGCTAGCTATTAAGTTATTTTCTAAAAAATCCATATAAAACACCATTTTTAAAGCCTCTCAGTCCGCTCCGCTCTTCCATTTTCGTTGATCGAGTCGGCTCAACTTTAAATTGGGCCAGCTCTAATGCCAATCAGGTCTACTCGATGCCAAATTGAGCTGGCTCTCTTAGAAATATAGAAACTCATTCTGTAGCCTAAGACTCAGGCTGGCTTGATTTCAATTCGGATCAGCTCAAATTCTAGAGTTTCATAAATTTTACTCTTCAGACTCTATTCATAGTTGTCCTCGTTTATTTTACTCTCCATTAACTTTAAAATATAAATGTAAATAAGGAACACCCCTCTACTTGGAACCAATAAAAATATTAGAAAAATCAAAATTCTTAAGAATAAGAAACTAAAATTTGGGTTCTAGTTTAAATTATCTAAATTCAAAACTTTTAAAACTTTCTTTCTTTAGAACGAATTGGTTAAAGGGTCTCTAAAATTTGTTAAAAATTACTTGTTGACTCACCAATATCTAAAGATCAATTACGTAGAATTTTTGTTCCAAGAAAATGTATATTTTATATAGCCCATTTTATAGGTGCTAGTTTTCAAACTTAGAAAATTTTCAGGATTCGAAATGATAGATAGTCACAATTTATACTCAAATAACTTCAATAAATTTTCATAAAATAAATTTAATTTAAAGTAGTTTATAACTAAAATTAAGTAGCCAACAAGATCAATCCTAAAAACTTGAGCTAACACTAAAGAAATAACATATAACCCAAAAATTCTATACAAGACTGGAGTATTATAGATGACTTCAACATTTTGGTATAAATATTAGAGTCTATTTATTGATGTTATACTAATATTATTATTCAACATATTATATTGGATAATGTTCATTAACATTGCAGGTCACGATGGCACCGAAATGCTATTTAGCTTTCACTCCCACCTCTCGATAGGTTACACGAAGCTCGACATCTGAGGAGTAGTCAGAGCATACTCTATCTACCTTTGCATCGACTGCTCAAGGACCATCGGCATCTACTCCACCGTCGGCATCTACTCCACCGATATTTGAGCCTCCATCATCAGCCACATCTTCGACACATGTTCCAACATCGACATCTGAGTATATATATTTTTATATTATTTATTTATTTTTTTATATAGTATTTGTATACTTATATATTTGCCTAACATATTTTTATTGCATATGCATTATCCAGTAGAATATTTCACAATCCCACATGCATGTCATATGTGTGGAACTGCCAACATCTGATGATGATGCAATATGATGCAGAGGAGAGGCCAGTAGGGAAGACTGCACGGGAGTTGCATTTCTTTTCTGAAGTGCTTGTGAGGTGGTCCAACATCATTCCAGTATCGTCCATAGACTAGCGATTGATGGATGCTGATGTTAGAAACCAGGTATGGGAGGAGATATAGATAAGTGTATCTTAATTATATTTATGCATTTGATATGTTTACACAATTATTTGATTAGAATAATTTGGTAACTAATTTTTGATAACTTTGTGCAGAGAAGGTACAACTTTTTAGATTATTAGAGGGTTCGAGATGTCTGACTGAAGAAGATTAGAGAGTTGTACTGGGACTATAAAGTCAAGCTCCATAGAGGATGGCTCGAGCATGATGGGACACTCCAGAGGAGCTTGTACCTTGGATACAGAATTATCCCTCGAGTCAGTGCGAGAGAATGGTTAGCCATTGGAGGAGCCAGGAGTTCGAGATAAAATTTCTAACTTTTAAATTTTTTAATATGCTTAAAATTATATTTAAATATTTTTAAATACTTATTATTTATTTGAATACTTGTTAGGCTACCTTCCATCAAAATCAAGAGAATCGAGCAGTCCATGAGTACACGCACACTCTAGGCTATGAGTCTATGGTCAGTCATGTGCATAGAGAGATAATAAATTTTAAAATTTACTTGATAAATTAATTTAATATTTTTTTTATATTTTTAATAAACTGATCCATTATTATAGCTGATGAGAGATGGAGTGATGTCCAGTCATAGCGAGATCTTTCGATCCAGTCATATGGACAAGAAGGACAAGCTGATGAATGCCGTGATCGAAAAATTTTTTATAAGTAATAAATGTATCAGTATATATTATCAGTATTATAGCATTTTTTATAAAATTTTATTTAAATTTATAATTATAGAAGTAGTTAAATGCACTCGCGAGCGAGGATCCGGATAGCTCTAGCCCCCATGACCATCTATCTTAGATCTTGGGGCCTGAGTACTCTGGGAGGATCTGATGCAGGCTCGAACATAAGTCGACGAGCTATTGATCTAAGGCGAGCATCTCTTCACATGGTTCTAATGTTGTCAATTGGGAGCAGCTTGAGGAGGCATTGGCATAGGCAGCTTAGGCTACGGCATGAGCAGATCAGACTACGATGCGGGCTACTCATGCTGAAGAACGCACATCTCATCTGGAGGACATCCTGAGCACAATGGTGAAGAGGCTCAATGCACGTTTTGGAGCAAACTTCACGGACCTTGGGGACATATTGGCCAACATTCCAGCTCCAGTCCCTCCAGCTTCAGCTCCTCTAACTTTGGCTCTAGCTCTAACTCCAGCTCCAACTCATGCTCCATCTCCCGGTGTTGACGATGATGTGGATTTAGAGGATTTCTAATTTTTTTTTGAAAAATATTATAATAAATTATATTCAATAATAAAATTTAAGTATTTTAAAAATATTTTTATATTTATAATATTTTTTTATATTTTTTATTATGTTATATATCTCTGCATTTATTAGGTAAAATATATAAAAAATTAAAATTTTATACTTTTTTATTATTCAAAAGCTACGAAAGTGATTTTGCCAAGCAAGATAGTAAGTTACATGCCAACCGCTGTAATAGATCTATAGCAGCGATTATGTAACCACTGCATTAGATCTATGGCAGTGATTTCATAACCGCTGTCATAAGTAGATATAGCAGTAGTTACATAACCACTATCTTAAGTCAAGCTATGGCACCGGTTATGGAGCTGCTACCATATCTCGATCTATAGCAGCAGTTATGGAACTGCTGCCATAGACTGGATATGGCAGCGATTTGCATAACTATTGCAATAATCGTTGTCATAGATCTATGGTAATGGCTATAGTGGCAGCGATTATCTAACCACTGCCATAGCCTCTAGTAGCGATTTTTTAGGCTACGATAGTGGTTTAGTGACAGCAATTATCTAACCACTATCATAGCCTCTGGTAGCGATTTTTAGGCTACGACAGCGGTTACAAACTGCTGTCATAGCACTTTTCTGTAGTAGTGTAAGTTTGTAATAAGGATGGTTGTACTTGACTATGTCAAGGAGGGCTTAGTTAGAAAGATTTTGGTTAGTGTACCTATGTAAAACTAATTAGATTGTTTGTGCTCTTGTTGAAAATAATCAAATTGTAATCAAAAGAATTATAGTAAAATTTTTAGGTAGGGAGACTTAGAGAGTGGATGTAGGTGCTAGGTTTGGCACTAAACCACTATAAATTTATTGTATTTATGATTGAGTGATTGTCTATTTATAGTTTTCGTGACTTATCATATCTCTTTTCTTACACTTCACAAGTACACTTCTGAATTGATAGTTAGTGCACATACTTATTTTAATTATAAAATTTAAAAAAAATCTAATTTATCCTCCCTCTTGGATTGCTACTTCTGGGTAGTAGATTCTTTTCATATTTCTATGTTATTGGGTGATAATTATGTTGACTAGAAATATAAAATTCTCTTGACTTTGGGGTGTATAGATTTGGATTTGGCTCTCCATGTGGATGAACTAATATCAATCCCCATAGAATCAAGTATGCCAAATGAAAAGGCTACTTATGAGTGGTGAGAATGATCTAATGGCTTAAGTCTTATGCTTATTAAGTCCCATATAAGCAAGAGCATTAACGGTTCAATCTTAAAATGCAATAAAGTTAGAGACTATAAAAAAGCTATTAAGGAACAATTTGTAAGCTGTGATAAGGCATTAGCTAGTACTGTAATGAAGAATTTTTTGGGCATGATACATAAAAAAAAAAAAAACAAGAGTGTGCAAGAGCACATTATGAAAATGGGGGACATTACTGCTCAATTAACATCCTTAGAAGTTGAGATTTCTGAGTCATTTCTAATGCATTTTATTTTCAACTCTTTACCTATAGAATATGGACCATTTATAATATTTTATAACATATATAAGAAAAAATGGTCAACTAATGAACTTCTGACCATGCGTGTACAAGAAAAGGAGAGGTTGAAGCATGAGACATGGAAATCATGCTAAAGAAAATGCTAAGAAAGATAAAGGTGTTCCTTAGGAAAAGAAAGTAGATATGCAAATGAAGCAGGATGGCAATAAGGATAAATGCCACTTATATAAGAAAAATAGATACTTTAATAAAGATTGTAACAAGTATAAGAAATGGCTTAAAAAGAGACGTAATCTTATTTTTGTGTGCTATGAATCTTGTTATATTGACACTTCTAATAATACTACTTATAGATTGATTTAGCTACTATAATTCATATTGCTAATAATATGTAGAATTTTCTAAACCTGAGGAAACCAGTGGAAAGTGAATAAGGCATCTATTTAGGAAACTAGATGCATTCACATGTGAAAGTAGTGGAGACTTATAGATCAGTTTTAAAATCTGATTTTCAATTATATCATGTAAATACCCTTTATGTTCCATCATTTTCTAGAAATTATGTTTCTATGTCCAAATTAACTTGTATTAGATTTGAATTTAATTTTCATGGTTCAGTTGTGGATTTTTTGAAAGACAAGAAAATTATTGATTATGAAATTTTAATTGATAATTTATTTAAATTTGTATTAGACCCCACTTATGAGTTTAGTCTTTTAACCCTACATGATAATGAAGTTGGCCTTAAATGTGTATTATTCATGAATGCTTCTCTAAACTTTGGTGCAAGTGATTGGGATATATCTCCATAGAGAGAATAAAAAAGTTAGTAGAGAATGGAATCTTAAAGGCTCTTGACTTTATAGACTTTGGTACTTGTGTAGACTACATAAAGGGAAAGCGAATTAACAAGACTACTAAGGATGCCAAAAGGAGTATTGAGCTTCTAGAGATCATACACATAGGTATCTATGGACCATTTTCGACCCCATATCTAAATGATTAGGAATATTTTATTTTAGTTATTAATGACCATTCAAGATATATGTATTTCTATCTCTTGTTTGATAAAGCAGAAGCACTTGTTGTTTTTAAGATTTTCAAAATAGATATAGAGAAATAAAAGAAAAAAATAAAAATTATAAGATCAAATAGGGGTGGAGAATATTATGGAAGGTATACAGAAAAAGGATAAATTTTTGGTCTATTTGCAAAGTTTCTGGAAGAAGAGGGTATTATAATCCCATAGTTAATGCCAGGTATACTATAACAAAATGATGTGATTGAAAAAAGGAACCATACATTTATGGACATGGTTGGGAGCATGATAAGCAATTCTAGTTTATCTTTATCCTTATGGAGTGAAGCTTTAAGAACTATTATGTATAGCTTAAATATGGTTCCATCTAAGGTTATTCCTAAAACATCTTTTGAAATATAAAATAGATGGAAACCAAGTTTAAGATATTTACATAAAGAATTGTCCAGTTAAAGTGAGGATTTATAATCTATATTTAAAGAAACTGGATGCAAGAACAACAAGTGATTTTTTCATAGGCTATGTAGTTAATTTTAAAGGATTTAGGTTTTATTATCCCTCATATACTTCAAGAATTATTGAGGCTAGAAATGCAAAATTTCTTGAAGATCATAAATTTAGCGGAAGTGAAGTTTCTCATAAAATAGAATTTGAGAAAATAAAGAAACCACTTATGGTACCTGTAAATATACACAAATTGATAGCTTTCTGAAGTAATCCTCTGAATTTCATTGAACAACAACCACCTCATGAGAAGCCACCATATGAAAGAACTGATAATATGGAAACCACTATTCAAGATACATATGAAATAGTGGGAGTAAGGAGATCTTCAAGAATTAGAAGGCTTGCAATTTTTAGTGATTATGTTGTATATCTTCAAGAGTCTAAATATAGTGTTGGACATAAAGATGATTCAAATTATTTTCATAAGCTATGAATGGAGAAAATTTCGCATTTTGATGTGATGCTATGAAGGAAGAGATGGAATCCATGGCTAAAAATAAAGTTTGGGATCTCATTGAATTACCAGAGGGAGCCTAAGTCATTAGATGTAAATGGATCTATGAGACCAAAGGAGACTCATTTGGTAATATCGAATGATATAAGGTTAGACTTGTGGCTAAAGATTTTACTCAAGAAGAAGGCATTGAGTACTATAAAACCTTCTATCCATTTTCAAAGAATGATTCATTTAGAATAATCATGGCATTAGTAGCTCATTTTGATCAAGAGCTGCATCAAATAGATGTGAATACAATATTTTTAAATGGGGATCTTGAAGAAGATGTATGCATGTATCAATCTGAAGGTTTTCATAGTGAAAAAGGTAAGTACTTAGTTTGTAACCTAAAGAAATATATATATGGACTAAAACAGGTTTCTCATTAATGGTATATAAAGTTCCATAATATTACCTCTTTATATAGTTTTACAAAAATTATCATTGATCAATTTATATATCCTAAGGTCAGTGAAATACATTTTTTTAGTCCTATAAGTGGATGATATTTTACTTGCAAGCAGTGACTTGAGCTAACCGCACTAGACCAAATAATTTCTTATCCAAAACTTTGAAATAAAGGATATAGATGAAGTCTTTTATGTCATTGGCATACAGATCCAAAGAGATAGAGTAGAAAGAACCTTAGGACTATCTCAAAAGGCCTATATCAAAAAGCTTCTAGAAAGGTTTAGGATGAATGACTGTTCACCTATTATGGCACCCATTGTCAAAGGAGATAAATTTAGTTTGAACCAAAATCCTTAGAACACAATGGAATGAGAATAAATGAAACATCCTTTATGCATGTACAACAAGGAGTCTTATGTATGCATAGTTTTGTACTAAACCTAATATTAGATACATAATAAGGATGTTGGATAAATACCAAAGTAACCCAGGTATGGAGCATTGGAAAGCTACCAAAAGGATTAGAGGTACTTAGAAGGAACCAAGGACTTCAAGCTTATATATGGATATTCTGACTATCTAGAAATTTGGATTTGAATTTTGCTAGATGCATAGATATAAAAAAGTCTACTTTAGGATATATCTTTCTTCTTGCTGGAGGACTTGTATCTTAGAGAAGTATGAAGTAAACTATTGTTGCATCATCCACTATGGAGGCAGAATTTATTACATACTATAAAGCTACATCACAAGCACTATGGTTGAAAAATTTTATACCTGCCCTAAAGGTTGTCTATTCTATTGTAAGGCTATTGAGGATTGTCTATGATAATTCGGCTATAGTTTTCTTTTCTCAAAATAATAAAAATAAAAGTTGAAGTAAACATATTGACATAAAGGCTTTAGTTGTCATAGAGAAAATACTAAGAGGCAACAAGTGGGTGTTCAACACATAAGTACTAGGTTAATAATCACTAATCATATGAATATAGGTTTGTTGGCTAAATTGTTCAAGGATCATATATGCCCTATTGGGCTTCTTGGCTCATTATTGTTGTAATTCTCTAACTATTACATATGTTTATAAATATATTTGGTTATTTAATGAAATGATATCTACTATGCACATTATGTAATTTGTCATATAAAAGATCATGATCCATTTGAATCAATAAGTTGGAACCTAAATGACTTGTAAGAAGATCATTCATAAAGTATGATGAGATACTCAATTAGAAAGTGTCATACATTGTAATACATAAAAGAAAGTGCTTTCCCAAGAGAGCATGATCATCATGATTTGTGTATAGAAAATTTCTACTTAAGTAATAATTGCACAACTAGTTGATTAGTTAAGTGATAATAAAGTGATTATGGCCATACTATTGTGTTAATTATCATTTATAAGGATTATTTGACAATATCATGTGGGCCAAGTGGAAGAATATTGGACACGTTATTTATGTGGCCTATATATAGGGATTAGTTATTAGAGAACTCTGGATGGTATATAACTATCCACTATCACTAGTTATAACAAAGGTAGTTTCTTGATGGAAGGAAACTGTCAACATTATGATTATTTGATAAAGGTCCCTAGCTTAGCCTATTCAAGCCTATGATATCCATCAGCGAATGGCTTTTGCAGAGGCATAGCCTAGAAGACTCATTCTTCAAGTTTCTTTGTGGATAGATTCCAATCAAATATTTGAACAATCATGGCTAGATCTATGCATCATTAATATTTTGCTACATAAAGTTATTTTGCTTGAGATATTTTCTCACATTAAGTTGATAGAATCAAAGCAGATGAAAATCATGTAACTCTTAGAACTAGATAGAGTTCGATTACAAAATTATATTAAGAGTAGAGACCTCAGGCTGAGTTCGGCCCTAAGATAAAGAAGTAGGCCAAAAGATCAAGTTTTGAGTCATTAGCTAGTAGAATGCCGAGGTAATCATAATACCGGTCTCAGATTTCCAAGAATGGAAGATTATATTGTAGACAGAATGATGGGCTATCATATAAGCTATGTTATAAGTTGATAAGTTATGATTATGGACCTAGTGATTACAGAATGACCATGCTTGTGTATGTACACAGTGAAAGGATGATTAGCAGCAACTACTATAACCACCATAGATGGAGACCAAACATGGAAAGCAACTACTAGAGTGGACAGCTACAATATTTAAGGGTAGTTATTAAATTGGTAGAATTATACTGTGTATTAGACCTCTCAACAATCAATTCAATGAGTCTTTATCTTTTATCCTAGCTTTAATTTACCTTTGATCCTAGGAGTATGTGCAATGTAGCTTTCCAGTGCTACACCCTTATTATAACCCATCATTGCATCCTTGTCATAGTCTAGTGCTATACCTCTACCATAGTCCAGCATTAATACCCTTCCACCATAACCTAATGCTAGACCCAACCCATTTCTATCTTTTTTGAATGATGGTGCAATGGTAGCAAAAATCCTTAGAAGACAAGATATCTGGACCCATGCTAATCTCTATTCTCTATTTGATCTACATTTTTTTGGTTAGCTCAATGCCAGTAGCACACTTGCACATGCATCCAGCCTCACCCCATCAAGATTAGCAAGTCACTCTCGACCTCTGTCAACTAAGTTCCTGAGGGATCTTGAGTTCTCTAATTTTCTAAGGATCTAAGTGTTAGATGTATGCTCTAGAAGTCAGATTCGCTGATACTTGTAATACACTTCTAAGAATAATTTTATAATTTTAACTATAAAATTAATAAAAAGATTATTTTCTATCACAGTATGTATTTAAAGTGTCTGTGATACATCCTTTGAGTTAATGGTAATGATAATTCATATTTTCAAGAGTTAAAAATTTAAGACATGAATTTTCATAATTAACTCATAAACTGCTCCCGATCGTAGGATCATCATGAGGATGGTGATCAATTTGGAAGGTTGGTGTACGATCACTTTCTTAGGATAGATGTATCTTGAGTCTATGGTGTGAAGACATCAAAGTGAGAGTACAGGTACTCATTAGAAAATGAGGGCACTGAGTGTGACCACCTCAAGCAGTCATAAGAAAGTCTACCTTCTCATCGATGACTGACTCGATGCTGCAGTAGTGTGTATAGTTTTTTTATCTGAGGTGCATCGATAATTCACCTTGAGGGTGTTATAGTTTGACTACACCATAACTCGATCTCCTAACCATTCAAAATTTTGAGGTGTATGTTGGCTATAGCATGTTCGTTATAGAAATTGGATTGTACCAATAGGAGATCAATCTACCTCGGTAGATGAGGAGTAGCCCTATGATAATAATGAGATTGAGTCTTTAAGCCCATGGCCATGGTACAGTGAAGATGATAGAAAGAGTTTTTATTAGGATTTCACATCGAACTTGAATCAAATGATTAATTCATATGATGGATGTTGGGTTTGACGAGTTCATCTTAACCCTATTGGGGCTCAAGATAGAAGAATCCAATCACATAGGTAGCTGCATCGAGAGGTTCATTTTCAGTTCTGATGGATTGTCACCATATACTACTAGGTATCATCGATGGATTTTGAGAGTAATTAGAATAATTTTGATGATCGATCATTCTAATTGTATAAATCAGAAAAATTTTGATCCATCGAAAGGTATTTCAATGATATCGATGATAGAGATCACGATATATCTCATTACCATATAAAATTGAACCTAATTGGGTTACACAAATAAGGATTTGGGTCTGGATGTTATCAATTAAGCTGATTCAGTTCGATTAATTTGGATTAGATCCAATCAGGTTCAAGGTAATCATGCTAGCACACGATTGAGCTTGGCTTTCTCCTTCTATAATCTTTCTGATTCATTGTAATTGAGTCAAATTTGATTTGACTCATTTCTATATCTTGAATGGGTTTATTTTCATCTGACTAAAACTAGTTCAGATTAGATTAATTATAGAAATTAAATCCTTTCCTGATGCAATTGGACTAGGGTCAAAAGTTGACTATTTGAGAGAATTGAGGTACCTGATCAAATGCTTCTAAAAAATTCTCTAGAAATCATTTTGTTATGATTTTTGGGTATATAATAGGGCTTAATTCATGCTATGGATATGCCAAATTTTATGATTTATGATGATGGTTTGACTAAGTTTTGATAGAGTTTGATTTGGATTAAATTCTTGATGGAGGAGTCCTAGGCGCAATGGACTCTTACTTATCTACTCATGCCGCCACCTTTCAGATTGATTTTTGGTGACAAAATTAGATGAGATCTGGGGTTTCACATGGAGAATAAGTTCTAATATCTCTTGAAATCAAATAAGAGGTTATTTGATCTAACAGGGACTTTAGATGGCATTGGGTTTGAGAAACCTTTCTCGCACTATTGTGAAGCATTGCACAAAATATTTTCCACACCCAAGTGCTATCACCCTTTGATATCCCATGCCCCCTCTATCCTCTCTCTCCCTCTCTTCTACATGTCTAAATTGTTAGGCACAAATCTAAGAAGAAGGTTCAAGCTCTTTGGCACAAGATTCAGCATCTATGCGATGGTGTTCGTGAGATGGACAGGCTATCTTCAGAAATAGTTTTGAAGGATATATAGATCAGATTCAGATCTGATCTTTGGAAAAAAGATTCATGAGGAGAAGATATTTAGATCCTATCTGAGTGGATGTCGGTAGAGGCTAGGTGCGTGCGTGGTTCCTTCCAGAACCTCAGAAATCAACAGGATCATCACAGGATAATCAGATTATCCAACATGATACTTAAAATTAAATTAAATTAAATTAAATTTTTAATTTTTAATATCAAATCATCATGATCAGATCTGAGAACTCTTTGATCTATTCAAATTATAGAAATTTTTATAGAAAAATTACCTAAGATCTGATCAGATTTGGACTATCATATGGTGGAAAATCAAATTTTTCTTCAACTGGTATCAGAGCTACATTAGCAGTTCTTCAAATCTATTTTAGATCTTATTTAATTTAATTTATGATCTAATATTAAAAAATTTTCGATATCACATTAAATATGATTAGATCTAAAATTAAAAAAATAAAAATTATATAATTTAGATCTATAATATTTGAGATACATGACTAGACTAGGAATAGAATAGTTCTATGTACAGTCTAGTATGATCATGTTATTAATTTGATTAAATATAATTTTAAATCTATTTTATTTTTATTTTTTTAATATTATAATTATTATAACCAGATCTAAAAAATAAAAAATATAGTTTTAAATTTTTAATTTATTCATATGAGATATGAAAGATGCATGCTTAGACTAGTTATAGAATAATTCTATAAAATATCTAGAATAGTTTTATTTTTGATGTGATCAAATTTAAAATTTTATCTTTTAGATTTAATATGTGATATTTCAAATCTAAAAGCATGCATGGTTTATTGAGTTATGATACATGAGATGTATGCAAGACATGTATAGGTTAGATCTTTTGTATATATGATATATGATTTTGTGTTAACTAATTTTATTTTAGAAAATATATTTCTAATTAAGACATTCTTCTTGGCCATTCGATCATAAGAATAAAGTAGAGTTTAAAGATCCTCTCCTCTCATTTGATAGAGTATTTTTATGATGTGTATGGGTGCTGTGCGTTCGTCCTTAATCAGAAATCAGAACTTATTTTCTGCAAAATCCTAGAACTTGATACATATTTTATTCATAAACCCAAAACTTAATTAAAAATTAAGATTATAAAATTAATTAGATCTAAAAATTATGAATTTTTAAATCTAAGACATCTTCATAAAATTGGGTTCGGACTTGGGTAGCTTAATTAGGTCTAGTGGTTCATCAAACCGAATCAAGAGTTGGTTAGGTAGGATCAAAGAAAGCTTAGAATTGACCAGCCTAATAGGATTAAGTTTGGATCAAGATTGAATCACATTGAGATGTGACTTGATCAAGTCAAGACCTAATTTGGCTCTATAATTCGAGCCTAGATTGTAGGCCAACTCGATTGGTTCTGATTTGATAATTTGGTATCTAAGGTAAGTCTAGCAGATACGACCGACTGATTTTTAATTGAGAGCTACTCGACCTAAATGCATTTTTGTCCAATTAATGTCATATCCCTTCTACTGGTCTCACTTACCTAGCTATTTTTATCAATCCAGTTCTAATTTGAGGTGGCTAATAATTCAAACCAACCCATGCCACTAGGTTAGTCATAATTATTATAACTAAGTCATGTCAAGTTTAAAAAGATCTAAATTAAATCTTCCTAAGAAAATATTAAGTCTAAGGTCTTCCACCATTATAGATGTGCGGATCTTTTCTGGGGCTGATTATTTTCGACTAGATACAGTGGTTCAATTGCACCGAAAAGATCCAACCATATCTATTAGGCATTGGATGCTACAGGTTGGAGGATGGGTTGAACATAATATTTTGGATATGGTGAGAGACCCAATCAAAAATTTAATTCGTGCAAATGATAGGTCTGACTTAACTAAGGAGTGGAGCAATATTTTATGCATGATGAGCTTCATGAATTAGAGATCAATTTTGGATACACCATGATTAGAGAACCATTAAACAAGAGTTGTCCACTCATCAGTTGACCCAGCATCAATAACTGTTAGATGAGATGGTGAGATAGTTGGTGGGACCGCACCATCCACTAGAAATCAATAATCGTAGAGATTTTTGCATCTCTACTAAGAAAGTATAGGGATCCGAGTAAATAGTGAAAGCCTAATTTATTTAAAAATGAAACTCCTAAATAAATTGGTTAAGTCTAATTACAAAATCTAACTAAAAACTTTGACTCTCTATAGAAAAATATCTACATCCAATCCACTAGCCCGTATCCTGAACACCCATAGACTGACTGGATCCAACTACAAAGATTGACTTTGGAACTTCAAAATTATTTTGGATTTTGAGAAGTTGACTCATGTGTTGGAATAGGATCCTCCCATTTTACTAGCACGTCCATCCATTGATCAGAGAGCATCTCTTGAAAAATGGATGGATGAAGATAACAAAGCCAGGTATTACATATTGGGCTTGATGTCTGATGAGCTTCAGCACTAACATGAAGATATTAAAACTAGCCATCAAATATTGGCTCACCTATAAGAATTGTTTGGTGAATAGAGTCGTGCAGCCAAATATCAAGTCACTAAGAGATCTTTTAAGACTCAGATGCATGATGGATAATCAGTCTAAGATCATTGTTTGATGATGATCAAGGACTTAGAATAGCTTAAGAAGCTCGATGTCAAGTTAGATCAGGACCTGCAGATTGATATAAATCTGCAGTCTTTGACTGATGCATATGGACAGTTCATCATGAACTACCATATGCATAAACTGCAAAATACCTTGGTTGAGCTTATGAACATGTTGGTTACTATTGAGCTCTCTATGAAAGGTTCAAAGGGCTCAGTACTTGCTGTGGAGCAGACTTCTTTCAAGAGAAAGTTTTTTGAAAAGAAAAAAAAATCTGTGAAGAAGCAGAAGGTGGATAGTGGAAAGAAGAAGAAGGCAGAGCTAAAGAAGAAGGCCGCTGACAAGAAAAAATATTTTCATTATGATAAAAATGGTCACTAGAAGCAAAATTATCCTCTTTATCTGGCCAGCCTGAAGAACAAGAAGAAGACAGATCCTTCTAGAGGTATGCTCGTTATAGAATCTAATCTTATGATTTCTTCTGCATCTAGTTGGATGCTTGACTCTGATTTTAATACTCACTTATGCACTTCTATGCAGGGTTTTGAGGAGAGCAGAAGACTGAGGGATGGTGAGATGATCTTATGCATAAAAAATGAAGCAAGAGTTGCTATTATTATCATGGGAACCTATCCTCTTTGATTACCGTCAGGATTAGATCTAGTCTTAGAGACTATTTTTATGTGCTTACAGCAAGCAAGAATTTAATTTTTATTTCATGTTTAGCACAAGAAGGCTATGTAATCAGTTTTCTTAAGGACTATTATAATATTCTTTATGAAAGAAACAAAATTGTAAGTGATTTTCTTATGAATG
Source organism: Cocos nucifera (assembly GCA_006176705.1). Classification (NCBI taxonomy): domain Eukaryota; kingdom Viridiplantae; phylum Streptophyta; class Magnoliopsida; order Arecales; family Arecaceae; genus Cocos; species Cocos nucifera. The sequence continues at coordinate 404,069 of QRFJ01002338.1, read as the reverse complement.
GTCTCTATCAGTTACACATTGATATTTCTATTTTTAATATCGAGCAAAATGTGAATGCCATAGGATCAAAGTGACCTAGGAATAGTCTAAATGATAGATATCTTTGGTACCTTAGGCTAGGTCATATAGCTGAAGATAGGGTTAACAAATTGGAGAAATTCAGACTATTGAGTTCGTTGACTTTCGAGTCATATCCGATTTATGAATCATGCCTTCATGGCAAAATGACCAAGCTTCCTTTTGTAGAAAATGAAAAAAGGGATATAGACCTACTTGCCCTAGTACATACTGATGTATGCGACCCATTTGATGTGCCAGTCAGGATCAATTATGTCTACTTTATGACCTTTACTGATAATCTATCTCGGTACAGATATGTGTATTTGACGTGACATAAGTCTAAAGCTTTTGAAAGGTTTAAGGAATTCAGACTTGAGATAGAAAAATAAATAAAAAAATTTATTAAAATATTTCAATTAGATTGAGAAGGCAAATACCTTAGTCAAAAATTTTTAGACTATCTTAAGGATAATAGCATAGTCTCTCAATGGACTCCACCTAAAATGTCTCAACTCAACAAGAGTTCAAAATGGAGAAATGGATCCTATTAGATATGGTCCAATCAATGATGAGTTTCTCAGACCTTCTTGAGTTTTTTTGGAGATATAGTTTTATGACTGCTATATATTTACTGAATAAGATTTTCTCTAAAACTGTTCATATCACACTGTATGAGATATGGTATAATAAGAAACCAAGCCTGAGTCATCTCAGAATTTGGGATTATCCAGCCCATGTCAAGAGATAATAGGTAGATAAATTAGAGTCTAGGTCCTTTAGAGCTTGATTTATTGGATATCCTAAAGAGTTATTAGGATATTATTTCTATCTCCTGAAAGATCATAATGTGATGGTGAGTCGACATGCCATCTTTCTTGGAAAATAGTTTACTCAAGATGGTGGCATCAAAAGATAGATTAGGCTTGAGGAGAAAGTCTTCCAAGAGCCACGAGCTAAGAAATCTATGGAATCCAATTAGATTGAGCCGATCCAGATACTACCTCCTCCACCTCGTAGATTAAGTAGAATTTTTTATCCTCTTGAAAGGTACTTAGGTACTATCTCAGAGGATGTAGAGAAAATATTCCTCATAAAAAATAGAGTTCATGATGATGATCCCAAAACCTATGACAAGATGATATCAGATATCGATTCCGAGAAATGGTTAGAGGCAATGAAGTCAGAGATTGACTCAATGCGTTCGAATCAAGTCTAGACATTGATAGATCCACCTAATGATATAGTACCTATTAGGTGTAAATGGATCTTCAAGAGAAAGATAGATGTTGATAGGAAAGTAGAGACATTCAAAGCAAGGCCTATAGTGAAAGGGTATAGTCAGCATAAAGGCATTGACTATCAGGATACTTTTTCGCCAGTAGCCATGCTCAAATTCATTCACACATTGCTTGCTGTTGTAGCCTATTTCGATTATGAAATATGGTAGATGGATGTAAAAATGGCATTCTTAAATGGATATCTTGAGGAAGATATCTATATGGAATAGCCACTAGGTTTCACATCTAGTGATGATGATCACAAGGTATGCAAGCTACAAAGGTCCATATATGGACTTAAGCAAGCATCTCAGAGCTAGAATGCTCGTTTCAATGATGTAATCAAATCATTTGGATTCATTAAGAATGAGAAGAAGTCCTATGTTTTTAAAAAGATCAGTGGAAGCGCTGTTGTCTTTCTCGTACTGTACATGGATGACATCCTCCTAAATAAAAATGATATTTCTATATTGACTACAGTCAAAATATGGTTATCTAAGAAGTTCTCTATGAAGGATCTAGAAGAGACATCTTTTATTCTGGAAATTAAGATCTATAGGGATAGCCCGAATAGGATGCTGGGTCTCTCACAGAAAATGTACATAGAGGAGGTGCTGAAAAGGTTTAGCATGGTAAACTTCAAGAGGGATTTAGTATCCTTTAGACATGGCATTCATCTCTCCAAGAAGATGTGCCCTAGCATACCTGAGGAGATTGAACGCATGAGCAAGATCCCTTATGCTTCGACAATAGGGAGTCTCATATATACCATGCTATATACACGACCTGATATTGCTCATGCTGTGAGTGTCACTAGCAGATATCAATCGAATCCAGATGAAGAGTACTGAACTTCTGTGAAATGTATTCTTAAGTACTTAAGAAGGACTAAGGATATGTTTCTAGTTTTTGGTAATGGAGAACACCAGGTTCAGGGGTATACATACTTGGATTTTATGTCTAACATAAAAGATCGAAAGTCGATATCTAGAAGTATATTTATTTGTAATGATGAAGCTATCAGTTAGAAAAGTTTCAAGCAGACGGTAATAATAGACTCCACTATGGAAGCAGAGTACATCGCTGCATCGGAGGCTGCAAAGAAAGTATTCTGGTATAAGAAATTCATCATAAAGCTTGGAGTGATGCCATCGGATGTCGTCTTTCTGTACTGCGACAATAATGGTGCCATAGCCCTTGCTAAGGAGCCAAGGTCTTATAAAAAATCCTAGCACATTGAGCGGCGATACCACCTTATTTGTGATTACATCAAGAAGAGATACGTCGAGGTCAAGAGAGTCAACACTATAGATAATGCGGCTGACCCATTGACAAAGTCATTAAGCCAGCAGAAGAACGAAGTCCACCTTGAGAAGATGAAACTTAGATTTGTAGCCAATTGACTTTAGGTCAAGTGGGAGTTTGTTAGATGTGTGCCCTAGAAGCCAGATTGGCTGACACTTGTAATATACTTTTAAGAATAATTTTATAATTTTGATTATAAAATTAATAAAAAAGTTATTTTCTATCACAGTATGTATTTAAAGTATCTATGATACATCCTTTGAGTTAATGGCAACGATAATTCATATTTTCAAGAGTTGAAAATTTAAGATATGAATTTTCATAATTAACTCATAAACTGCTTCCGATCGTAGGATCATCATGAGGATGGTGATTGATCCAAAAGGTTGGTATACGATCATTTTCTTAGGATAGATGTATCTTGAGTCTATGGTGTGGAGATACCAAAGCGAGAGTATAGGTACTCATTAGAGAATGAGGGCACTAAGCGTGACCACCTCGAGCAGTCATAAGGAAGTCTATCTTCTCATCGATGATTGGCTCGATCTTATAGTAGTGTGTCTAGTTCTTTGATCTGAGGTGCATCAATAGTTCACTTTGAGGGTGTTATAGTTTGGCTATACTATAACTCGATCTTCTAGCCATTCAAAATCCTAAGGTGTATATTGGCTATAGCATATTCATTGTAAAAATTGGATTACACCAATAGGAGAACTATCTACCTCAGTAAATGAGGAGTAGCCCTATGATAATCATGAGATTGAGTCCTTAAGCCCATGGCCATGGTAGAGTGAAGATGATAGAAAGAGATTCTATTAGGATTTCACATCAGACTCGAATCAAATGATTAATTCATATGACAAATGTTGGGTTTGACGAGTTCACCTGAACCCTAATCCTATCGGGGCTCAAGATAGAAGAACCCAATCACACAAGTAGCTTCATCGAGAGGTTTATTTTTAGTTCTGATGGGTTGCCACCATATACAGCTGGTGTCACTGATGGATTTTGGGAGTAATTAGAATGATTTTGATGATTGATCTTTCTAATTGTATGAATCAAAAAAGTTCTGATCCATCGAAAGATATTTCAATGATGTCGATGATAGAGATCACGACATGTCTCATTACCATACAGAACTAAATCTAACTGGATCACACAAGCAAGGGTTTGGATTTGGATGTCATCAATTAAGCTAATCCAGTTCGATTGATTTGGATTAGATCCAATCAGATTCAAGGTAATCGTACTAGCACACGATTGAGCCTGGCTTTCTTCTTCTATAATCTTTCTGATTCATCGCAATCAAGTCAAATTTGATTTAACTCATTTTTGTATCTTGAATAGATTTATTTTTATCTGACTAGAATCAATTCAAATCAGATTAATTGTAGAAATTAAATCCTTTCCTAGTGCAATTGGATTAGGGTCAAAAGTTGACCTATTTGAGAGAATTGAGGGTCACCTGATCAAATACTTCTAGAAACTTCTCTAGAAATCATTTTGCTTTAGTTTTTAGATATGTGATAGGGCTCAAGTCATGCTATGGGTGTGCCAAATTTTGTGATTTATGGTGATGGTTTGACTGAGTTTTGATAGAGTTTGATTTGGATCAAACTCTTAAGAGAAGAGTCCTAGGCGTAATGGACTCTTCTTTATCTACTCATGCCGCCACCTTTTAGATTAATTTTTGGTGACAAAACTAAATGAGATCTATGGTTTCAAGTGGAGAATAAGTTCTAATGTTCCTTGAAATCAAATAAGAGGTTATTTGGTCTAAGAGGGACTCTAGATGGCATTGGGTTTAAGAAACCTTTCTCATGCCATTGTGAAGCATCGCACAAAATATTTTCCATGCCCAAATGCTGTCATCCTTTAATATCCCATGCCCCCTCTATCCTCTCTCTCCCTCTCTTCTACATACTTAAAACTTTAGGCACAAATCTAAGAAGAAGGTCCAAGCTTTTTGGCACAAGATTCAGCATCTACATGATGGTGTTCGTGAGATGGATGGGCCCACCTTCAAAAATAGTTTTGAAGGATCTATAGATCAGATTCAAATCTAATCTTTGGAGAAAAAATTCATGAGGAGAAAACATTTAGATCCTATCTGAGTGGATACCGATAGAGTCCAAGCATATGCGTGACTCTTTTCAGAACCTCAGAAACCAATAGGATCATCGTAGGATAATTAGATTACCTAACAAGTTACTTAAAATTAAATCTAATTTAATTTTTTTTTAAATTTTTAATATTAGATCACCATGATCAAATCTGAGAACTCTTAGATCTGATTAGATCATAGGGACTTTTGTAGAAAAATTTGCCTCAGATCTGGATGATCCTACGATGGAAAATCAGATTTTCCTTCACTAAGTACTTCTTCTTTTACATGGATTTGGAAGCTTGATATGCTTGAGTGAAAACATTTTGTTGGAAATGATTATGGCTTAAAATCTAATGTAAGTAGCTCTTTTACCAGCAGGGAATTTTGGATGGTGCCTGTGTATTTTGTTATCTCTGCCTTGATCAAGTAGAGGATGTTGCACATTTGATGGTCCAATGTACCTCTACTTTGCATGTGTGATTTGCTATGAGCCTCCCTCTACTTCTTTTCCAACATTAGTTGAGATTTTGGTGAACACCTTGGTAGAGAAGAGGATGTGGTCTGTTATAGCTTAAATCATGTGGCTAAGATGGAAGGCAAGAAATGGGAGGTTGTTCAGGCTGTTAACATGACTCCAACACAACTGGTAAGCATATCTCTCTATTTCTTTAATGATATGAACATGAATGTATCTCTAATTTGCTTCATAAGATAGTCAATGGGGGTCTATTAACACTCATGTGTCTTTACTTACAACTATGATATCAATTCGATGGCTTCCCTCTCCCCTTGGTGCTTTAAGGATTAACTTTGATGGGTTTGTTTATAGTGATAAGGCAGTAGCTAGGTTCATTGTAAGGGATGAGTAGGGGCACCTAAAGTAGGATGTTGGGCTGTGTCTTAGCTCTTGTGCTGTCCTATTTGCCCAACTAATGAGTGCCTAGGTAGGCCTTCCAGATATGGTCCTTCAATTTAGAACATGGTAGGTTTGGATGGAGGGAGATCCTGGAATACAAAGACATTATTTTTCTTCCATCTTGTATATCAAATTCATCCAAGTTCATAACATAAACTTCGTTTTGCAACTATGTAATCTAATATTTTTTACTTGACTTTTCTAAATGCTAGGCTTTTGACATGAGTAATTGTTGGGATAGATCCCTCAATTGTGGTATACGGATTACCCATCTAAGATCACAACAACGATGGAAAGTGGATGTTGATACCACATGAGAAAAGAAAGAAAAAAGAAAAATAAATAAAGATAAAAAAAATACGTGGATTGGCCTCAAGCCTATCTTCATAGGATATGCAAAACTTTACTATGCGAGCAATAAAATCAAACAAATACAAGAAAACTTACCACTCAACTCTTATTCAAGAGTCTCTCAATAAGAAGCTCCAAAACTCTTATAAAATCTTTTTGAAACTACTCAAGAAGCCTCTTAACACCACCAAAATATCACCAACTCTCTGATATAATAAACGGCTCATCAATTGAAGTTATACAGACTCTAGAAACTTTGAAACAATATTCTAGTAGAAAATAAAACCCTAATCAAACCCGAAACCTCCTTGGATTATCCGATTATGACCGGCTAAAACTATAGACATCTGATCATGCAAATCAGTCTCAGATCATGCCTGGATGATGCCCAAACCATCCGATCATGATTGGGAGCCCTCCTGACCATCAAATCATCCATCTAATCCATTAAAACTCCCATGAGCCATGAGAAATAGATGTAAAATGCCTGGTCGGTCCACTGGACCACACAAAATGGGGTGAAAAATGCCCTCTAGTCCACATCATTTATATGGACTACATGGAACGCTGGCTCACCTATGGTAGGCCTGTATTGGGCCCACATTGCCCACACATGCGTGCTCGCACTAGGCCGCACCCATGCTATTGGCCCGTGCGCATTGTGCTGGGCTGTAGCACCGCTTGCACCGTGTCCTAGGCATTGGTGGCCCACCGACCTGCACCAGCCCATGGGCCTCTCTGATAGCCCATGGGCTATGCCACCTATTTCGGCCTTTCTTTGCATGAATCTCCTCTATTTTGACTCCATTTGGACTATTCTTGGGCTTGTTGGATTTTGTTCACTACCCTGGATCTCATTCTAGGCTTACTATAGACCAAATCTTAAGATATTTCTCTCAACAATTTCTATCTCAACTCGATATTCAGCCTCCACCTATCTTCGAGAGCTTGTGATCCATCTTGCCCCCACATCCTAGGACATATCTACTATCTCATGGATGGGCAAAGGTAGAAGTCGAGTCAGGCCACTCGATCTCATCTCTATCATAGGCTTTGTCCACTCTGACCAAAGGCCTACTTGAAGAAGTCTCCTGCAATAATAGAAGCTTTACTCTACGATGTTGCCTCTTGTTCTTTCGAGTCTCTCATCTCATGTCCGATCCACCTCTACCTGGAGCTCCACCTCATACTGGACTTCCTCAAACTCTTGAAGCTTCATCTTGCACTGGGCTCTCTATCTGATAGTAATATCCTCTCGTCCTCTTCTTCTTCTCTAGAAGAATCCTATCGCCATGCACGACCTTTGGGACTCCATCACCAGCTATCCACCTATAGTTATTTGAATCCAATATGCTCAGTGAGATAAGATTATGTCTGAAATTGGGTATGTATCAGACCTTTCTTAATCTTCTCACTGCACCATCATGTGTCCTCCAACTAACTATTCCGATGCCTCAATCGCATGCTCGATCCATCTGACAGGTGAACAGTGCCCTCACTACTCTTCTAGGAGTCAAATAACTCCTCTTTACAATAAACATGATATGTGCATGTAGAATCTAAAATCTATTACTGAAAATAAGTAAATACCTTGTCAAATATTACTAGGACTATTGGAAAATATATTCCAAAATCAATCATCAACCTATTGACAGTTGTGTTATCTTGTAAATAAAAATAATTTATTATTAAATAAAAAATCTATTCTAGCATTTTTCAACATAAGTCTATATCTTCAAATGAACTTCTATATTGTGATGAAGTTCTTAGAACTATTTAAATTTAATAAAAAGAAAATTTATCTATTAGTCCTTAAATCATTCAATGTTGATACGATCAACATCTTTGTTTTTGCTTTATATTTAATTTTTAGATTTATTGCATGCATGAATCATGTTATAAGATTCTAGATTTAAAATTTTTTATATTATTTTATAGATTAATATGATTAATCTATTGCTTTCATTATTCTTATTTTGAAAAAGTTTCGAAATATATGTTTGCAAATTCTAGATTTTTTCTTCAATTGGTATCAGAGGCTAGATCTTTTTGACATGATTGCTATGCATATTATAGATTAATTATTTAAATTAGATCTAAATTATAATTTAAAATTAAATCAAAAATTAAATATTTAGATTGCATGGACTGATCTTATAAGGTTGTCCTACTATAACGTTTATACCTTATAATGAAAATATTATTCTAGTTCGTGCTGATCTAAATCTTAATCATAAATATATTAGATATTATCTAAATTAATTTATAATTTATTAAATTTAAAATTATTTAAATCTAAAAATAATAATTTTGGATTGATGGACCAATCTTATAAAGTTGTCCTGCTGTAAGGTTTATCCTTTACAATAAAAAGATTATCCTAGTATGTGCTAATCTAAAAACATAATCATAAAATGTTAGATGTGATCTAAAAAATTTATAACTAAAAATGAAAATATTTCAATATAAATTTTATGATCATAAATATATTAGATTTGATCTAAGATGATTTATGATTGTTTAGAATTCAAATTATTTTAATTTTCATTATCATGAATATATTTGGATTAGATCTAAAGTAGATTCATGATTTATTATTTGTATATTGATTATCAATCAAACATGCAATTGGTTGGTAAAACTAGATTATAAAAATATTTTACCAATATGAAAATTATTTTCAAAATACTAAACCCCAACCCTTGTTCCAAAACTTAAATAAGAATTAAGAGTTATTTTAGGATCTAGGATTGTGAATTGAAGATCCTAAGTCAAAAATTATAACATTTGGATTAATGGGTTAAAATGAATTAGGTCCATTAATTAGGTTAGACCTAAGGTTACATTAAAGAATGGACTTAATTAAAGAATTAGCTAAATCTAATCAAATGTTATCTTAGATTAGGTCAAGATCTCTATAGATCAATTACAATAGTTGTAGTTGGTCAAGTCGATATCTTTAATGAGAACTAAATGAACTTGATTCTTGGCTAAGTGGTCTAGCCCAAACTATTAGGAGGATCCAATCAAAACTAATTTACCAGTAAGTGTCTAAGATAAGTCTGGCAATTTATGATCGATAGTCTTTAATTGGAAGCTACTCGTACTGATTCGATTTTTGATGAGTTAATGCCATATCTCTCTCACCGATCTTACTTACCTAGCCTTCTTGGTGAAGTTATATTTTGATTAGATCACTTAACAATTCGAGCTGAACCATGTCAGTTAGGTAAATTAGTGTGACTGATTTAGGTGCCCCTAAACTGGCTTATCTATGGTCTCCATTAATCTAACTTGGTAAAGTCAGTGGAAGGATCATGATTAGCTAGTTATTCATCTCTCCTCTCTAAAATAAATTAACTAAATTCTCTAAAATTATTAGATCTTTATAATAAAATAGTTATGATGATAACTAGATCATAGCCTTTCATTAAGTTGAATGATAATGGATCCATTAGTTGGATAATCATTGGAGGCCCAAAGGCCTAGTGCTTATCGACTATTGGAATTATCATTCATTATATAATTTCTTGGCCGCATCTCTCTAAATGATGCTTAGGTTGATCAACCAAAATTAGGCTTAATTATTCATTGGTTAGATTGACCAAATATGGTCATGTTAATGGTTGGACCTAATCAGACCTTTTCAATGGAGGCCAAAGTCTATTGATTAGGATTCTGGAGCAAAATTAAATTATTAGAAGTTGTTTAGATAAATAATTGATTATGAACCTATCTATAGTGTACATGGGTTAATCAGCCAAAGTCGAGCTTGCATGCAGTCTATGTGGATTCTAGTACCCACTAAAAAATTAAGATAATTTTTTGAATTAGAGGTAGAGGTTACTAATTCAAATAAAATAATAGGAGAAAATTTTGATTAAAGTTTAAATTTTTAGATTTAATAAATCATTTACTAATTAAATTTTTAGTTTTTCTTTAAGCAGTTATGGCCACCACCCTATCACTCCAGTCATTGTTGGACAATGACAAGCTAGTGGGATCCAACTTTGGTAACTGGTACCATAAATTGAAGATTGTCCTTGAGCATGAACAGATCTTGTACATTCTGATGGATCCAGCACATAAGGAGCCAGCTCCAAACGCATGATCAGAGACACTTATCTGAAGTGGTTCCATGATCGAACCATGATGCATTGTATTATGCTGGCGGCTATGAGTAATGAGTTCAATCATAGATTTGAGTTAGCTCTACCAGAAGACATGTTCAAAAATTTCAGTCACAAAGGCACAAGACTAGTTGTCCTATCTTTAACATCCAAATGAGGGATGGAGCTTTAGTCACTAATCATGTATTGTACATGATCAAGATGATTGAGCATTTGAGCAAGCTCGACTTTTTTTTGCACAGGCAGCTTAGAAAAGATGCTATTCTGAACTCATTGCCCAAGTTCTACCTCCTCTGCCTTACTTATTTTTGAATGACAAAGCCTGAAGTTAATTATGTGGGTTACTGGGGTTACTTCATAACTTTGAGAAGGGTCACCAACTCCATAAGGAGTTGGTGAACTTGGTGGGAAGGTCTTCTTCTAGTTCTCAACCTTTTAAGAAAGGAAAGAAAAACAAAAAGAAGAATAATGAGAAGGTGCAAGTTCAAACTGGGACATCAGTGCAGAGTCAGACCAAGAAACCCAAGCTCGATAAAAGTTAAGTGGAGTGCTTCTTCTACAAGAAGCGGAGGTATTGGAAGAGAAACTATCCTTAGTACATTATCTCTCTGGACCCGAACAGGCTGAGAAAGAAGCAAACAGTTGCTGGGCAAGGTACTTGTTGGGGGTAAAATAACCCCGATCGAAGTCCTTAGCCGCCGGCTATCACTCTAAAAGAATTTGCTGATCCTTCCAATAATGAGTCCATACCATGGAACTCATCGAAGGCACAATGAAACCCGACCAGACGATCTTAAACAGTAAAGGAAAACTATTATTTAATTAACCTTGCTTCTTAACTTAAAATGAACGATAGGACTAAAGTTTCATCCTTTCGATCTTGATTGATGACAAGTTTCGAAAACAGTTGAAGTCCTATATTACGGACAACATGCTCCTTCCAGTCAAACTTCTTCTGAATGAACTCCTCCAGTCATGCTCCTCCCAACAGCGCTCTTCCCAGTCGAGCTTCTTCCAGTCAAACTCCTTCTGGATGAACTCCTTTTGGATAAACTTCTTCAATCGTGCTCCTCCCAACATCACTCATTCCAGTCGAGCTCCTTCCAATCTAACTTCTTTTGGATGAACTCCTCCAGTTGTGCTCCTCTTAGTCGGACTCCTTTTGGACACACTCCTTTCAATTATGTTTCTTTCAGCCGAGGTCCTTCCATTTGAATACCTTTCATGACAAGCTTCTTCTAGCTAGTTACAGACCTACTTAGTCTATGTTATGCCTATCAGCTAGAGCCATCCAAAAGGATCTTGTCAAATCACTAATTTATGATAACTACTTTGTGAAGAATGGAGCACAGTACTTCAGATCCCAATTTAGGAGACACCTATCTACACATGACCTAGGAAGATTTCAAACTCTTTGGAGCCATTAGACATTACCCCGATCGACCTCAATCAACAACAAGTTCGCTGCATATATGGAAGTCTTCGACCTACATCCGAACTCCAACAAATGGATCTCAAACGTCCATAAGTTGTGATAAATGATAACTCATTCTTCTTAACAAACTCCACGTGGTTCAAACAATCCACTAGTAGATGGTTTCAGCTATCACTATCAATTTATTATATGCTCCATCTATAAAAAGATCCTTCAAATACGTTTTCCTCTAAGTTCCGTTCTCTGTTGTTACTCTGCTTCTTTATTTTTCTGAGCACTCCATTTCAATTGGCCAAAAAACTAACTTGAGTACTAGAGCTTAAAGGATCCGATGAATTCTCCATTGATAGGATTCATAGGTAATGCAGTGCTAGTGGAAGAAATAATAATATTACCCATAGTAGCAGGTCGATACCCAAAGTAATCTAGAGCTCAAGTTAATTTTTTAGTAGTTAAAGCCTCTTCTACCTACAACGCGATCTTAGGATGACCTAGTTTGAATACACTCTGGATTGTGGTTTCGACTTACTACTTAAAAATGAAGTTCCTGATGAAGTGTGGAGTCGGAGAGGTCAGAGGAGATCAGCCACTGGCTTGGCACTGCTATAATATTACCCTATAAAGAGGGGGACAAGAAGACCCTTGTCTAGTGGATGGACTTGATGCATGTGATGAGCTATTTGAAGAAAGGAGACAACCCATCGATGATCTGGAGGAGGTTCCTTTGAATGATGGGAATAAGAAACACACTATAAAAATTGGCTTGAATCTAAAAAAAGAAGTCAAAAAGCAGCTTGTCACCTTCTTGCAAAGAAATGCTGATGTCTTCGCCTGTGCATCTGCAGATATGCCCGAGATTGATGTAGAAGTAATGGAGCATTATCTGGTTGTGGACCTTAAACGTTGGCCAGTAAAGCAGAAAAGTGCAATTTTGCACTAGAGAGGCAGAAAGCTAAATGGATAAGGTCGACAAACTTCTTAAGGCAGGATTCATTTGGAAAGTGCTTCATCTGGATTAGATTGTAAATATTGTTCTTGTTAAAAAGGTAAATGGCAAGTGAAGAATGTGCATATACTTTATAGACTTAAGCATAGCTTAACCAAAAGATAGCTACCCTTTGCCCAGGATTGATCAACTGATGGACGCAACTTCAGGCCATGAACTCCTCACCTTCATGGATGCCTTCTCTGGCTATAATCAAATCCAAATGGTACCAAAAGATGAAAAAGACTACTTTTATTACTGACCGTTATCTTTATTGTTACAGAGTCATGCCCTTTGAACTTAAAAATGTAGAAAAAACTTATCAACGCCTGGTAAATAAGATCTTCAAGAAGCAGATCAATCAAAATATGGAGGTCTATATAGATGACATGTTGGTTAATAGTCGATCTTCACCAAATCATATTGCCAATCTTAAGAAGACCTTAGTATCCTCTGAAAGCACAAGATAAAGTTGAATCCTATAAAATGCACTTTTGGAGTAACCTTGAGGAAGTTCTTGGGATTCATGATGTCAAGCTGCGGCATTGAGGCCAACCCAGCAAAGATCAAAGCCATCCAAGAAATGACTGCCCCAAAAATAATAAAGAAAGTTCAACGTCTCACAAGCAAGGTAGGGGCCCAAAATTGCTTCATTTCAAGGTCGATAGAGCACCGCATGCCCTTCTTCCAAGTACTCAAACGGCCTAAGAACTTCAACTGGACACCTGAGTGCCAGCAAGCTCTTGAAGAATTGAAGAACTATCTCAGTTTGGCCCCACTTCTAGCCAAATCTAAATCTGGAGAAGAGTTATTTTTGTACCTCGCTGTGTCCCCCGCAGCTATTGGAGCCATCTTGGTCAGAGAAGAAACCAAAGTTCATAAATCAATCTATTATATAAGCAGAGTCTTGAGAGATGCAGAAATAAGGTATACTAAATTAGAAAAACTAACTTATACCTTATTGATTACAGTCCGAAAGCTTCGATCTTATTTTTAGGGACACACTATTACTCTCCTTACTAATCAATCCATCAAGGCAGTTTTTTATCGACCTGATACCTCTGAAAGAGTGGCAAAATGGATGATTGAGTTGACCAAATTTGATATTCATTTTCAACCTCAGCCATCTATTAAAGCTCAAATACTGGCTAATTTTATAGTGGAGTACACCATTCTGGACATAATCGAACTAGAACACCAAAGAGTTCTTATCTCTGGCCCTCCTGAAGAGAAGGCTGATTTTCCTGAAAACTTTTGGGCACTATACATGGATAGTTCATCTAATGCTTTTGGGGCAGGAGCAGGCTTGATTCTCATCAATTCGAAAGGAGTTATAGTTGAATATACTTTATGCTTTGGGTTTCGCACTACCAATAATGGAGTAGAGTATGAAGCCCTGATTGTGGGACTAAGAATAGCCAAAGAATTGGGAGTGAAATATTTGAAGGTTTATAGTGATTCTCAACTAGTGGTGGGACAAGTCAGTAACATCTTTGAAGCTCAGAAAAAAAAGTATAAAAAAGTACCTAAAAAAAGTGAAGAGTTTATGTTTAGCCTTTGTCAGTTTTGACATCCAGTAGATCTCTAGGATAGAAAATACTAGAGCCAATCTCCTCTCTAAGTTGGCCACCTTAGCCCCAAATGAACTGCTGAAAGAAGTCCTCTATGAAGTTCTGCAGCGACCAAGTTTTGAAGAACCTAGGCATTAATGCAAGTCGATCACGAGTCTCTTATCTTAGAGATGAAGTTCTTCCCAAAGACCATAAAAGCTCAAAACTTAAGAAATCATGCTTCCTGCTACATTTTATATGAAAATAAGTTGTACAAGAGATCGTACTTCTTACCACTTCTCAAATATCTCTGACCTTCCGAAGCTGATTATGCCTTAAGAAAAGTTTACGAAGGAATATGCGAAAATCATCTGAGGGCAAGGTCCTTATCATATGAGTTATTTCGGCAGGGATACTATTAGCTAATGATGCACCAGGATGCAATGGATTATGTAAGAAAATATGACAGATGTCATAAAAATATAAATATTCAAAGATAGTCAGCTTCATAGCTCACACCATTAGGTGCTCCTTAGCCATTCACACAATGGGGAATGGACATACTTGAGCCTTTTTTCCTTAGCACTTAGACAACGAAAGTTCCTATTGGTGGTTGTAGATTATTTTTCTAAGTAGGTTGAGGCTGAACCTCTGGCAAAGATCACTGAAGCCAAAGTACAAAACTTCATCTAAAAGTCATTAGTCTGTAGATTTGATCTACCGTAGATATTAATCACTAATAATGGATGCCAATTTATAGGAGCAAAGTTCATTGAATTCTGTAAAAACTTAAATATTTCTCACCATTTCATATTAGTAGCTCATCCACAGGAGAATTGTGAGGCTGAAGCAACTAACATAACTATGTTTCAAAGAATAAAGACTAGGCTTGAAAAAGCAAAAGAAACTTAGGTGGATGAACTTCATCACATGCTCTGGGCTTACAAAACTACTCAAAGATTGCCAACTGAAGAAACCCCTTTCGAATTGGCTTTTGGGATAGAGGCAGTCATCTCAGTTGAGCTTGAACTTTCTTCAACACAAGTTGAAGTTTTTAGTGAGCAGAACAACTCATAGGATCTCAGGATAAATCTTGATCTATTGGAGGAAAAGCAAGAGAAGGCTTAAATCTGAATGGTAGTCTACAAGTAGAAAGTAGCCCGCTACTATAACTCCAAGGTCAAAAGAAAGACATTCAAAGTAGGAGATCTGGTGCTTTGACGAGCAGATGTTTCACAACCTCAAAATCATGAAAAGTTCATCCCAAACTGAGAAGGCCCCTATGAGGTCATGGAAGCCGTCCGACTAGAAACATATTACCTAAAGGAGCTTGGGGGATCAGCATTCCCACAACCTTAGAACTCAGAGAACTTGCAAATGTATTATCAATAATCTTGCTTCAATAAGATTTCCTCATCTCAATATTGTCGTTCCTTGGCGCAAAACTATATGATGGAAGGAAACAACTTAACCGAACTTCATCCTTAAATGAAGTAGAAGACCTCCAATTATTTAAGATAGAAAGAGAGAAGAGGCCCTTTCAATGGCTCTTTCGTATCTCGAAGACTTTGTTAGGGATAGGAGGACCTCACCCTAACAAAGATAAAAACCAACCATATCAAAAATAAAAGAAGAACCTCATCCTGATATGGGTCAAAGGGGAGAGGCCCTCTCAACGATCCTTTCATGCTCCGATGATCTTGTTAGGAACAGGAGGAGAACCTTATCCTAAAAAGGATAAAGACTAACCGTGTCAGGAATAGGAAGAGAACCTCATCCTAACATGGATGAAGACCTTTGATTGTTTAAGACAGGAGAAGGGAAGAGGTCCTTACAATGGCTCTTTTGTGCCCCAAAGACTTTATTAGGGATAGGAGGAGGACCTCATCCTAACAAAGAAAAAAGCCAACCATATCAAAAATAGGAGGAGAACCTTATCCTGACATAGATCAAAGGGGAGAAGCCCTCTCAATAGCCCTTTCATGCCCTGATGACCTTATTAGGAATAAGAGGAGAACCTCATCCTAATAAGGGTAAAGGCTAACCATGTCAGGAGTAGGAGGAGAATCTCGTCCTGACATGGATAAAGATCTTCGGTTGTTTAAGACAGGAGGAGAAAAAAGGCCCTTTCAGTGGTCCTTTCATGCCCGAAAGATTATATTAGGGATAAAAGGAGGATCTTGTCCTAACAAAGGTAAAAGTCAACTGTGTCAAGAATAGGAGGAGAATCCCATCCTGACATGGATCAAAGGGGAGAGGTCCTCTTAACGGTCCTTTTGTACCTCGATGATCTTGTTAGGAACAACAGAAAAATCTCGTCCTAATAAAGGTAAAGGCTAACCATGTCAGAAATAGGAGGAGAACCTCGTCCTGACATGGATGAAGACCTCTCATTGTTCAAGATAGGAGGAGAGGAGAGGCTCTTTTAATAGTACTTTTTATGCTCTAATGACTTTATTAGGGATAGGAGGAGGACCTCGTCCTAATAAAGATAAAAGTTGACCATGTTGGGAACAAGAGGAGAATCTCATTCTAATAGAAAAAATGATCAAATATGTCAGTAACAGGAGAAGAATCTTGTCCTGATATATATATAAAAAAATCTTTAATACTCAAGAATAGAGGATGATTTCATCCATATGGAAGCCATGATCAACCATAAATGGGATCAAGGGACCTTGTCCAGACATGAAAGATACGAAGACCCAATTACGCAAACTAGGAAAAAACATACCCAAGGGCTATCATCATCAAAGAGTACATATGTTGCGGTGAGCTACAATCATTCTCGAAAGGCATCTCTATGATTGCGAACACAAAAAAGACGAAGAGAGAGATTGAAAAACTACACAAGCATACGATCGAGATAAAGCAATCAAAATAGTGCTTTCATTAAAATA
The DNA here is from genome assembly GCA_006176705.1 of Cocos nucifera. Classification (NCBI taxonomy): domain Eukaryota; kingdom Viridiplantae; phylum Streptophyta; class Magnoliopsida; order Arecales; family Arecaceae; genus Cocos; species Cocos nucifera. Next base: position 387,053 of record QRFJ01002338.1, on the reverse strand, counting down.
AAAGGTTCAATACATGGGAAGGTCTGCAAGATCAGTTATAAAAAAATATAAAATATAAAATAAAATCATATTCGGGGTTGGACTTTGAACTACCAGCTTCAGCCATCATAAAAAAGAGTTTTAGACCTTCAACCTTCTTCTCGAGTCTCTGTCGAGCTGCCAAACTCTTCTTCAGCATCCTCTTCCATCTATGTGATTCCTCCTCCATCTCCCTCAGCCTTTTTCTTAGAACTGCAGATTCGACTTCGACATCCTTTATGGTGTCCTTTTGGTACACCATTTGAATCTCCAACTCACATAGCTCGGCTTTGTCTTTTTTATGTGCTATGGATAGATTCTTCAGAGTGTCTCTCAAAGAAAGAAACTCCGATAAGTCTCTGCTCGAGCTAACTTGAACTTTATTCGATAATTATTGCCAAAGTTGGACGATCTCACCATTAGCCTTTCAGAGTTTATGTTGAAGATCGGCAACTTGACCACACCAACCTTGCCTATAATCATTATATAAGTCTTCGGCAACTTGTAACTGGCCTTATAATTCAGAAAACCTTTTCGACCAATCCCATAAAGGAACCAGTGCAGGGTTAACAGTGCTACTTTCAAAAACTTTTTCAAAAATAGCTAAAATATAGTAAAAAATTAATTAATCTAATTAATTAATTATATATCACATCAGAAAATAAATCCTACACTAAGGATCTAAACATGACATAAATGCATACATATCAGATCAGAAAAATTAAAAAAGTGCAGTAAACTATTTACTACATCTAAGTATTCTGAACACTATACCTTGTGCGGGTAGTCGATCACTGTGATTTAATTATCGTCAAGGAGGTCTGCTGGTCATGATGTAACCACATAGATGTCTAACCTCCATGGATCATCCACATGAGGCTCCTGATCCTGATCGGCTCCCTACGAGTGCTAGCTTGGTACCAAAGTCTTTCAGGGGCTATTTCAATCGAATGACTTTGATCTTCATCTATGGGCTTTATAGATACTCCAGATTATTGATAGATAAAGTAGAGAGGTAGAGGAGGCTCTCTCTAAAATTTGGTGGGATCACGATTTTTGTAGCTCACCTAAATAATTCCCGAATCCCCTGGGTTCTAAAACCCTAGGTCAAATGCACCCTAAAACCCTGCGCTAGTCTTTCTCTGATTTTTCTCCTCACAAGATTTTTTAATCATTTTCTCATGCAGAAGGAGACTCATGGAAGTCTTCTCTCTATTCTTAGATCAGATCTCTCACATCCCAAAATTTCTCCTATTTATTTTTGCGCCAAAACATGGAGAGTATGCATGAGAGGATAAGAAGGGGTTGGTTGTCAATTTGAATTCAAAGTTATTTTGAGTTCAAATGCCAACCAATTTATTTCAAACCATAAGTGGCATGAGAAGGGAATGCATGGAATGTTTTGTATGTGGAGAGCATTAACGAGAAATATTTTCTCATGAAGAAAAGTGGGTGCACAAGGAGTGATGTAGCGCATGGGTGGTTAGCCTTTAAAATTCAAACTTCTTTGAATTTTTGAACGAAACCAACCATCCCTATCCATTTGGAATGTGGGAGACCTGGGTGTGAGACCTCTAATCAGTATGGAAAACTTTATGAGAGAATAAAATTGAATTCAAAAGGGCATGGGGCATGTGGCGTATGGGAAGAGAAGACTAATCAAACTAGTCTTTGAATTTAAACTTCAACCAATTGAACCAACCCAATCAAAATTGGTTAGGCCCAATTAGATTAAATTAAACCCAATATAATTAGACTTAATTAGGCTTAATTAAATTTTAATAAAATTAAAAACTGATCAAACCCAACCTTTGATCAAATCAGGGTTCGAACCTCCTCGGCAATTAGGTCAACTCGTGACCTAATTGGGTCAAGCCCAATTGAACCCAATTCAATTGGACTTGATCCAAAAATAATTACTCAATCAAATTGAGTTAATTAATAATCAAATCACTAATAAAATCTCTAATAAATCTAGAGTCTAAATTTGGTGGGTGTCCGGACAACAGAGTCCCATCAAAATGAAACTCTTGATCGAAGAGTCCCAAACCAGTGGGACTCTTGATCCCGGTGTCCAAAATAAGTGAAACTAATGATTGTAGAGTCCCAACTCTCAATCATAGAGTTCCAAACATGTAGGACTCAGAGTTTCAGAGCTATGGGACTCTTGGTCGAAGAGTCCCAATCTAGTGGGACTCTTGACCATAAACTGTCAAACATTGAGACTCAATGTCCCAACCCAATAGGACTCCTGGTCGAAGAGTCCCAATTCAGTAGGACTCTTGACCATAAAGTCTCAATCGAGTGGGACTCTTCACCAGCCATCAGATCAGGTAGGAATCTTTAGTGTGTGTGACTCCATAGGTTCGAACCTAAGTCGATAGCATAGAAATCAATTTCTGTACTAATCAAAGTAACCATCTAGCAATAATACCCAACGTCTGGATAGGTCGAATAGTCACAATCACAACATTCAAAACCTACGCAAATATGGTTACCATATAATTTAACCCTATGATCTTTGTATAATAGATGATTCAGGGTTAGATTTTCAACCCTAGAAAATACATCCATGTCGTATCTCAAAGCAATTAGTCCCGTGACTCCTTACTAAGACTACCCTGGCCAAGGTTTTGCTAAATTGAAACACAATTGAACACAGCTCCTAAAACCAGGAGTGGTCAATCCCATCTTGATATACGCACTGACTCCTCAAGTACTTGACTGTGCCAAAAAATCTTCTATCACTGAATTAAAAATTCAGGTAGTCCGGCACCAAAGCACAATGAGTTACTTGAAAATCACCATGGTAATCTCAGGTCGGAAGAACACTTATACCCATATTCCATCGAAGCTAATCTTGATAGAAGAAAAGCTCTAGAGTTTGTCAAGTTCAATGCAGATGTACCCATACATCTTACTTACATACCATACCAGTGTCTCAACACTCCTTAATTATGAGGACAACCAACCTATATAGCACACAACAACCTATACTCGATAAACATTATCGTCCTGAGTAACAATGTATCATTTGATCGTAAACTATTTAAGGACTAAACGAAAAATCCTCCTTTGTTGAATCTAAATAGTCCTAAAAACTTCATCATAACATAGAAGTTCATTAGAAGATAATAGAATTTATGATGAAAAATACTAAAATAATTTTTATTAATTTATAACTCATATATAATTACAAATGTATACCCCAACCATCAATAGGCTGATAATTGACTTTGGAACACATTTTCAACAATCTTCCACGTGGACTAATGCCAATCAGTGTAGTATCTAGTACCTATCTTCGACTTGAAGTTGTTGAACTCCTTCACCGCAATAGCTTTAGTGAATGGGTCGGCCATATTTTTCTTTCCATCGATCTTCTAAAGGTCAATGTCACCTCGATCCATAATCTCTCAGATAAGATAGTAACGGCATAGAATATGCTTCATCTGCTAGTATGCCTTTGGTTCCTTCGCTTGAGTAATGGCTCCAAAGCTGTCGCAATAAAGCAGAACTGGACCATCAAGGAAGGATGCTACTTCGAGCTCGATGATGAATTTTCTCAACCATACTGCTTCTTTGACAGCATCTGATGTAGCAACATACTCTGCCTCGTAAACTGAATCGACCATAATATGCTGCTTGAAACTCTTTCAGTAGACGGCCCCACCATTAAGAATGAATATATATCCCGACACACTCTTACTATCATCATGATTAGACTGAAAACTGGAGTATGTGAATCCTACAAGTTTTAAGTTCGATTCACCATATACAAGCCACTAATCCTTAGTATTTCTTAAATGCTTCAGGATGGTTTTAATAACCTTTCAATGGTTTTTCCTAGATCAGATTAGTATCTACTTGCTATCCCTAGTGATTATGCCACATCTGATCGCATACATATCATGGCATACATTATAGAATCCACTATCGAAGCATATAGTATTCTACTCATATGCTCTCTTTCTAGAGGTGTTGTCAAACAATCCCTTTTTTAAAGAAAAATTTTATGGCTTATCGGTAGATAGCTTTTCTTGAAATTCTCCATGCTGAACTATTTCAACACAGTATCAATGTACGTAGACTGGAACAATCCAAGCAACCTTTTAGATCTATCTCTATAGATCTTCATCCCAAGGATGTAGAAAGCTTCTTCCAAATCTTTTATGGAGAACTGTGATGATAGTCAGATCTTTATTCCTTGTAATGCAGGAACATCATTCCTGATTAAAAGAATGTCATCAACATACAATATTAGGAATACTATTACTGAACTATTAGCCCACTTGTATATGCAGGGCTCCTCTTCATTTTTAACGAAGCCATATATTTTGACTGTTCTATCAAATAGTATGTTCCAGCTTTGAGATACCCACTTCAGTTCATAAATAGATCTTTGAAGCCTATACACCTTAGACTCATCTATGGATGTGAATTCTTCAGACTGTATCATATACACCTTTTCATCCAACTCTCCATTTAGGAAAGCTATTTTCACATCTATCTGCTAGATTTCATAATCTAGATAGATAGCGATGGCAAGCATAATTCAAATAGATTTAAGCATTGCCATAAGAGAGAACGTCTCGTCATAGTCAATACCATAACGTTGACGATACTCCTTGGCAATTAGACAGGCTTTATAGGTCTCCATCTTTTCGTCTGCACTTCTTTTTCTTTTAAAGACCCACTTACACCCTATGAATTTTACCCCTTCGAGTGGGTCAACCAATGTCCATACATCATTGACCTTCGTGGATTTCATTTCGAATTTCATGGCCTCAAGCCATTTCTTAGAGTCGGATCTCTGTAATGCATCCATATAGGTGATCGGATCCTGATCATTCTCATCGAGTTCAATAGGATCTCCATTCCAGATCAAGAAATTATAGTATCTGTTTGGTTGATATGGTATTCTACCATATCGTCTTAAGGATGCATTTATAATGGATTCTGGATCTAATCTAATTAGATCTAGCTTAGGTTCAACAACTTGTGTCTGTTCTTTCACCTACTGTACTTCATCAAGTTTGACCTTACAGGCCTTAGTTCCTTCACCAAGAAACTTCTTTTCTAAAAAGACTGTCTTAAGGTTGATAAACACTTTTTGCTCATCAGCAAAATAGAAGTAATATCCTTTGATTTTTTTTGGATAACCTATAAAACTACACTTATCAGACCTAGATCCAAGCTTGTTTGTCATTAAACATTTAACATAAGTCGGACACCCCCAAACCCTAAGGTGTAAGCGTACTAGCTTACATCCTGTCCATATCTCATATGGTGTTTTATTAACAAATTTATTTAAAATCCTATTTAGAATGTAACAAACTAACTCGAGTGCATATCCCCATAGGAAGATTGACAAACCAGCAAATTCCATCATGGATCGAACCATGTCCAATAGGATCCGATTCCTTCTTTCAGACACACCATTATGTTATGGTATTCTAGGAGGAGTCTATTGGAAGAGAATCTCATTCTCCCCTAGATATGTCAGAAACTCATTGAAAAGGTACTCACCCCCTTGGTCAGATCGAAGAGCTTTAATACTCTTCCCAATTTGCTTCTCTACCTCATTTCGCAATAGTTTGAATATTTCAAATGACTCTGACTTATGCTTCATTAAATAGACATACCCATACCTAGACAGATCATTTGTAAAGGTTATGAAGTAGAAATATCCACCTCTGACACTTGAGCTCATGGGTTTATATACATCTAAATATACTAGACTCAGGAGTTCAGTAGCTTGTTCATCTTTTCTAGTAAAAGATGATTTGGCCATCTTACTAAGAAGATAGGACTCACAGGTCGAAAGTGATTCACAATCACTAACCTCAAGAATTTCTTCTTGAGCTAACCTATTTATTCTATTCTTATTAATATGACCTAGCCTATAGTGCCGAAGGTAGACATCAGACATATCACTAATTTTAGAGCATTTATCAAAGGATTGAACCAAGTTAACAGGCATAGATAATAAATAAATTTTGTTATTCAATTATCCAATAAAAATTATAACACCATTCAAAATGATATTATATAATTTTTCTTTTATTGATATTTTAAAATCATTCATGGCCAAAAGGCCTATAGAAATGACATTCAATAAGAAGGTTGGACAATAATGACATTCATTAAGAATAACTTTATTTGAATTGATTACAAGGTTCATGATTTTTAAAGCTAGAATTGGAACTTGTCTTCCATCTCCAACATTCAGGAACCTCTCACCTTGATCAAATCTCTTAGTAACCTGCGAGCCCTGCATAGAATTACAAATATGATAAAGACTTTCAATATATAATACCCAGGCAGTAGAATCAAATAAGAAAAAATTGTAAGATGTTATCATATAATTACCTTGCCCAGCAACCACTTGCTTCCTCCTCGGCCTATTTGGATCTAGGGAGGCAATATACAGATGACAGTTACTCTTTCAGTGCTCCTACTTCTTATAGAAGAAGCACTCCACCCTGGCTCTGGTCGGGCTTATGCTTCTTAATCCAATCCTATGCAGTTGTCCCGGCATTTAGCTGCACCTTCTTATTCTTCTTCTTCTTCTTCTTTTTTAAAGGATCAACGACCAGAAAAAGACCCTCCCACTACATTTACCATCTCCTTATGGAGTTGGCGATCCTTCTCAAAGTTCTGTAGCAATCCCAACATGCTGTGGTAGTTGACTGTAGGCTTTGTCATTCTAAATGAGTTAGGAAGGGGAGGAAGGACTTGAGCAAAAAATTAAAGATCGTATCCTTACCGAGCTACTCATGCAGGAGAAAACCCAGCTTGCTAAGGTACTTAATCATCTCGATCATATACAATAAATGATTGATGATTAAGGCCCTATTCCTCATCCGAGCATTGAAATGGCACAACCTATTTTGTACCTTTCAACATCATCAGGCATGCTAAAAAAATCATTAAACATTTGAAGCATCTCCTATGGATGGGCATTCTCGAACCTATGGCTGAACTCGTTGTTCATTGCCATCAATATTATATACCGAATGATGGTGTGGTCATTGAGCCACTTCTGATAAGTATCTCGAACCTCTCCTCTAACATCCGGAGCTAGCTCCTCAGGTGCTAGATCTATTATAACATAAAGGATCGGCTCATGCTCCAGGATGATTTTCAACTTATGATACTAGCTATCAAAGTTGGGTCCCATTCAATTGTCATTGTCTACCAATGACCTGAGTGATAGGTTAGTGGCCATTTCTACATAAAAAGGAAAATCAAACCTAATTAGTGTATGAATAAATTATCCTAAAGACTTAGACTTTAGTCTAAAGGTTCTTCCACTATTTTATATGAATTGGTAGTCTCTACCTCCAATTCAAAAAATTATTTTAATTCCTTAGTGGATACTAGAATCCACATAGATTACACATGAGCCCAACTTTGGTTGATCAACCCATGTGCACCTATGGGTAGGTTTAAAATTAATTTTTTTTAAATAATTTTTAGTAATATCAATTTTGCTCTAGAGACATAATCAGTAGGCTTTGACCTCCATTGAAAAGGTCCGATTAGGTCCAACCATTAACATGACTACATTTAATCTTTATCTAACCAATAAATGATCAGGCCTGACTTTGATCGGCCAACCTAACCACCATCAGAAAGACTTAATCAAATCATCATTTTATGAATGATAATTTTATTAATCAATAAACATCAGGCCTTTGGGCCTCTAGTGATTATTAAATTAATGAACCCATTATCACTTAACTTAATGAAAGGCTATGATTTAGTTATCTATATAACTATTTTATTTTTAAGAATTTAATAATTTTAGAAAATTTTATTTATCTAAGAAAAGTAAGCCAATTTTGATCCTCCTATTGACTTCACCAAGTTAGATCAAAAAAGATCTAATCTAAGCTGGCATTAGGAGCACCTAAATCAGTCAGACTGATTTACCTAATTGACATAGGTGAGCCCGAATCACCAAGTGATTCAATCAAAATCTAACTCATCAGGATGGTCAGATAAGTAAGATCAGTGGAAGAGATATGCCATTAACTCGTCAAAAACTGAATCAATACGAGTAGCTCCTAATTAAAAACCACTAGTCAAACTGCCAGACTTACCTTAGATACCATCCAATTTATTAGTTTTAATTTGACCAACCTAGTAATTATAGGTTCGACCACATAGCCATGAATCAAGTCCATTTAGTCTTCGTTAAAGGCATGGACTTGATTAACTACAACTATTATAATTGAGTCTATAGAGTCCTTGACCTAATCTAAATTAACATTTAACTAGATTTGATAAATTACTCTAATTTAGTCTATTCTTTAACTAATCTTAGGTCTAACTCAATTAATGGATCTAATTCAACTAACCCAATAACCCACATTTTATGATTAATGACTAAGGATCTTTAATTCATAATTCTAGATCCTAATTCATTTTACTTAATTCTCAATTAAGTTTTTGGGCTGAGGGTAGGGTTTGGCATTTCGAAAATATTTTAAAATTTTGAAAGATTCTTTATAATTTAGTATTATTCACTAATTGAGTCGACTCACTTTAAAATTGAATCGGCTCAATTCATAAACAACACTAGTTGAAGGGTTTAATCTAAAACTATGTATACTACATCATGAATCAAACTTTAGATCCTATCTAAACATGCATGCATGATCAAAAATTAGATTAAAGTCTAATTTAATTAGATCATAAAAATATTAGATTAGATCTAGGATTTTATGATTAACTATTTAGATCAGCAACATACCAGGACAATCTTTTTACTGTAGGGGTAAACCCTACAGCAGGACAACCTTCAGTCTGTGCAATCTTGATTTTAATTTTTAGATCTAATTAATTAGATTATTAGATTAATATTTAGATTAAATCTAAATTATCAATCTAAATATGCATGCATATCATGTTTAGCGAATCAGTGCTCTGATACCATTTGAAGGAACAAGTGCAGGATTAATAGTGATACTTTCAAAAACTTTTTCAAAAATAGCTAAAATATAATAAAAAATTAATTAATTAATTACTGATCATATCAAAAAATAAATTCTATACTAAGGATTTAAACATGACATAAATGCATACATATCATATCAGAAAAATTAAAATAGTGCAGTAAACTATTTACTACATCTAAGTATTCTGAACACTATATCTTGCATAGATAGTTGATCACCGTGATCTAATTATTGTCAAAGAAGTCTGTTATGATATAGCCACATAGATGTCTGGCCTCCATAGATCATCCACATGAGGCTCCTGCTCCTAATCGGCATCCCACGAGTGCTAGCTCGGTACTGGAGTCTTTCAGGGGCTATTTCGATCGAATGACTTCGATCTTTATCTACGGGCTTTACGGATACTTCAGATTATTGGTAGATAAAGTAAAGAGGTAGAAGAGGCTCTCTCTAAAATTTGGTGGGCTCACAATATTCGTAACTCACCTAAATAATTCCCGAATCCCAAGTTTTTTAAACCCTAGGTCAAATTCACCCTAAAACCCTATGCTAGTCTTTCTCTAGTTTTTCTCCTCATGATATTTTTTAATCTTTTTCTCATGCAGAAGGAGTCTCATGGAAGTCTTCTCTCTATTCTTAGATCAGATCTCTCACATCCCAAAATTCCTCCTATTTATTTTTGCACCAAAATGTGGAGAGTATGCGTGAGAGGATAAGGAGGGGTTCGTTGTCAATTTGAATTCAAACTTGTTTTGAATTCAAATGCCAACCAATTTATTTCAACCATAAGTGGCATGAGAAGGGAAGGCATGGAATGTTTTGTACGTGGAGAGAATTCATGAGAAACATTTTCTTGTGAAGACAAGTGGGCGCACAAGGAGTGATGTGGCGCATGGGTGGTTAGCCTTTAAAATTCAAACTCCTTTGAATTTTTGAATGAAACCAATCATCCCTATCCATTTGGAATGTGGGAGACCTAGGTGTAAGACCTCTAATCAGCATGGAAAAATTTATGAGAGAATAAAATTAAATTCAAAGGGTGTGGGGCATACGTGGCGTATGGGAAGAGAAGACTAGTCAAACTAGTCTTTGAATTTAAACTTCAACCAATTGAACCAACACAATCAAAATTGGTTAGGCCCAATTAGATCAAATTAAACCTAACATAATTAGACTTAATTAGGCTCAACTAAATTTTAATAAAATTAAAAATTGATCAAGCCCATCTCTGATCAAATTAGGGTTCGAACCTCATCGGCGATTAGGTCAACTCGTGACCTAATCGGATCCAACCTAATTGAATCCAATTCAATTGGACTTGATCCAAAAATAATTACTCAATCAAATTAAGTTAATTAATAATCAAATTACTAATAAAATCTCTTATAAATCTAGAGTCCAAATCTGGTGGATGTCTGGACAACAGAGTTTCATCAAAATAAAACTCTTAATCGAAGAGTCCCAAATCAGTGGGACTCTTGAGCCCGATGTCCGAAATAAGTGAAACTAATGATTATAGAGTCCCAACTCTCAATCATAGAGTTTCAAATATATAGAACTTAGAGTCCCAGAGCAATGGGACTCTTGGTCGAAGAGTCCCAGTCTAGTGGGACTCTTGACCACAGACTCTCAAACATTGAGACTCATGTCCCAACCCAATAGGACTCCTGGTCGAAGAGTCCCAGTCCAATAGGAATCTTGACCATAAAGTCTCAGTTGAGTGAGACTCTTCACCAACCATCAGATCAGGTAGGAACCTTTAGTGTGTGTGACTCCACAAGTTCGAACCTAAGCCGGTAGCATAGAAATCAATTTCTGTACTAATCAAAGTAACCATCTGGCAATGATATCCAACATTTAGATAGGTCGAATAGTCACAATCACAACATTCAAAACCTATGCAAATATGGTTACCATATAATTCATCCCTATGATCTTTGTATAATAGATGATTCAGGGTTAGATTGTCAACCCTAAAAAATACATCCATATCGTATCTCAAAGCAATTAGTCCCGTGACTCCTCACTAAGACTACCCTGATCAAGATTTTGCTAAATTAAAACATAATTGAACACAGCTCCTGAAACTAGGAGCGGTCAATCCCATCTTGATATACACACTAACTCCTCAAGTACTTAACTATGCCCAAAAATCTTTCATCACTGAATTAAAAATTTAGATAGTCTGGCACTAAAGCACAATAAGTTGCTTGAAAGTCACCGTGGTGATCTCAGGTCGGAGGGATACTTATACCCATATTCCATCGGAGCTAATCTTGACATAATAAAAGTTCCAAGGTTGGTCATGTTCGATGTAGATGTATCCATATATCTCACTTGCATGCCATACCAGTGTCTCAACACTCCTTGGTTACAAGGACAACCAACCTATATGGCACACAATGATCTATACTCGATAAATATTATCATCCTAAGTAACAACATATCATTTGGTCGTAAACTATTTAAGGACTAAACGATAAATTCTCCTTTGTCAAATCTAGATAGTCCTAAGGACTTCATCACAATACAAGAATTTATAGAAGATAATAGAATTTATGATGAAAAATGTCAAAATAATTTTTATTAATTTATAACTCATATACAATTATAAATGTATACCCCAACCATCAATAGGCTGATGGTTGGCTTTGGAACACATTTTCAACATCCCAGCCATACTCAGTCCGATTGGTAGACCATGCTAAACTTCCTTCGAGTATCTAAATTCTCTCTTATGCGGCCTTCAGCTCGACTTTCAGAGAGCTTGCCTTGGCAGTCAAAGTCCAAGCCTTCTCACTGCCAAGCTTCTTCACCCGTTCTAATTTTTCAGTCAAATGGTGCTTGTTATTGATATAGTCTATAGCATCCTTTTTGTGGATCTGCCAAAGATGGGTGACTTTAACTATGGCTTCCGAATAGTGCTTCTTTAACCTTTGAAGCTCATCCTCTGCTTTCTTCAATTTCTTCTTCATTTGATGAACTTTCCTCTTCAGGTCCTTAATGATAGGTCTCAGAGAAAGTTCTTGGGATAACGATGTGGCATCAGCAGGAGGAGGTGAATCATGATTATTTTTGCTATGAGCATTCTAAAACACAAGCATACCATGGCATAAACATAAAAAAAAAATTCAATAATTCAAAATGTCCAAGTACAAGAAGAAAAAATAAAAAAGAAGATACAACAAAAAGAGATCTCAGACCTCTAGGGGAGCAGTCGAAGAGTTTGTCACAGCATTAGTTGGCCCCGACTCTTCAACAGCGAGCTCGGCAGAGGGGAGGTCGGCCATGGTGGTGGATGGTTCTGCTTCGCCTTCAAGAGCTCCTTCATATAGGAAGCCAAGGTTGAGCTTAGGGAACTTGCTAGCTATCCTTTCCTCACAAAGCTCGAACCCCTTGATGAAGGCTTCCTAGCTGAACTTTACGGTCAAGTCCCTCATCTTAGAGGAAATCTTGAACTCTTCTATTGCCTATGCCTCGCCTCCAAGATCTATCTCGAAACTTGCTCCTTCAATTCGGCGATCTCGGCTTCAACCTTCTTCCTCCTCTCTTCTTTCAAAGTCAAGATGGCCTTCAGTTCTATCTATATTTGCTCTTTCTTTTTGAGCACTTCTTGAAGAGCTTCGATCTCGGCAGTTTTTTTCTTCATAAGGCGATCGACCTCAGTGGCTTTCTCTTCCCGGAGGTGGCTGACTTCAGTCTGATGGTCCTTCTGAGTCTTCAATGCTTCTGACCTCAAATGATTCACCATTTTTATGTGAGCGAGTAATTGGTGATCCGACTGTAAGAAGTAAATTAAGTTAGGCATATATATGCATAAAAAAAAGGAGGGGAAGAATGAAGGGACAAGATAATTACCTCGAGAAAAGCCCCAAGGGAATCCCAAGTGTGCTGCTCATAGTCGAAGTCAGCGATCTTATCTACCACCTCAGGTTGGGCAAACTTATCAACTAAATCCCTGATGATGTCTTGGTTGCAGAAGAAATTTTCTTTTGAGTCTTCTAGCCATTATCAAACTTACTAGGACGAGCTTTACGCCAAACATTTACAATAATCAACTTCTATTTCTTCTTTTTTTCTTTCTTCTCTCCTTCCATAGGAAGCTCCAAAACTCCAACTTCGACAGAAGGGCCCAAGGATGTAGGGGGCACTACGGCCCCATCAGTAGTGCCCACCTCGATGATCGGAACAACCTTGACATCATCAATAACCTTGAAAGTGACAGTGGCATTGGTAGGAGGTGCAGAGCTCGAGGTGTCAACCCTCACCTTCTTTAAAGCCTTGCTGGGAGCCTTCTCTTTTTCCTTGTGTGCTTGGAGCCTCCTAGCAAGCATTTTAGTTGCCTGAGCATCCATCTCTGCAATAAAAAAAGGAGGAAGAGCACGATCAAAAAAAAAGAGAGAAAAAAGAAGAATTTTCATGAAATGCAGAGATATACCAGCAAGATTAAGAGGACTCAGGCCCATATTGGACAATGTCTAGTCCTTCAAAATTTTAAAGAGGGGAGGGGCCGTTAGTTCTTGAGTTTATTGGTAGAATCAAGATTATCCCTCTCTAAACTAGGAGCTCGACAAACTGATTCTCTAAGAACACCCTAGGAAAGAAGTTCTAACTCTAAAATTGGGCAGGATATAAAGAAGAACCTCTCCTTTCAGCTATAAATAAAAGAAGGGGCACTTTTTAACAGTCCTTTCTTGCCGAACTGGGGTGAGAAATACCATCAGTCCTTCGTAGAAGGATAATGCTTAAAAGTATAATAGTTCTGAAGTAGAAAAATAGTTGGATGAACTTCGACAAAGAGGCAAGGAAAGATGAATCCAATAATGAACCTAAAAGAGTTCGACACTATGAAAGCAAAGGAGATGTTCAAAAAATGAAAAAGGACTACTACAAAAGAAAAAAGAGGAAGTCTCAATCCAGCATGAAAAGCTTCTAAGTACAAATAGAAACATCTTGGAGGAGAGAAACAAGCTCAGTCACTTGGCCTAGGGAGTTCCAGTTCGTACTCAGGAGGAATTCTGTATCGGATCCTGATCAAGAAAAGGTCGTTCGGGGATAAGGAACACAAAATAGTTTCGGGTATGAAGTTCAGTCAGGGTACATCTCTAAGTTTAATCTTTTCTTAGAAACTAGGATTTTGAAAATATGGATCGGATGGGCTCCTAGAATCAGACGACTGTGAAGTTTCGAAAGACATTTGAATCAAAAGAAACTTGAAAATCTCCAAGAAAGTGATAAGAAAATGATTATAAAATCTTGGAGAAAGAATAGCAAAACTCGTATAAAAGACTAAAAAGCTGAAAAATAAAAGAAAAGAAGAGAGAGAGCAGCTGAGGACTAACCTAGATTGCTAAGAAGATGATCGGAGGCATGAGGTGCAGTTGAAAGAAACTTGGATAGTCGGAAGGATTGCGAACAAGAGGAAATGAGGTGAGATGGTTGAGAGAGCAAAAATCAGTCGGTGATGGTCGGAGAATCAAGAGGAAGGGTGGAACACTGAGATGGAGAAGAATGAGGGAGGGAGGAGAAAGAGAAAGCGTAGATGAAGATGGGGTGTCAGAAGAAAAAGAAGGGCTTAAATAGAAGGGCGAAACTAAAGAAAGTTATGATTACAGGACCTCTTCAGCCGACCCCAACCTGCCACATGTCCCACTCATTCCTGGCACCTGGCGAAATAATAATTATGCCATATATGAAGCTCCACGCCAGATGAGTCCTTGAGGGAATTTGTCCTTTTAGGTCATTTGGCATTAAACCTCAGTGCTAGTTCAAAAAAGCCAAAAGGTTTTGCTTTCTAAGAGAGAAAAACTGATAAAGAACTTTGGCTGCAGCGATTCTTTCTATACTTTCATCATTCAAAATTTAAACTTGGAAGTAGAAAGATAAGTGTTGGGAGTAAAATAATCCCCACCAAAGTTCTTAGCCATTGACTCTCGTTCTAAAAGAATTCATCGATCCTCCCAACAACGAGTCCATACCATGAAATTTATCAAAGACACAATGAAACCCGATCGAACGATCTTGAATGGTAGAGAAAAATTATTATTTAATTAATCTTGCTTCTTAACTTAGAATGAATGATAGGACCAAAGTTTAACTCTCCCAATCTTGATTGGTGACAAGTTTTGGAAATAGTTGAAGTCCTATATTGCGGACAACGTGCTCCTTCCAGTCGAACTTCTTCTGGATGAACTCCTTCCAGATAAATTCCTCCAGTCACTCTCCTCCCATTAATACTCCTTCCAGTCGAACTTCTTCTGGACGAACTCCTTCCGGATGAACTCTTTCAGTCATGCTCCTCCCAACAGCGCTCCTTCTAGTTGAACTCTTTTTAGATGAACTTCTTTCAGATGAACTTCTTCCAGATGAACTCCTCCAATCGCGCTCCTCCCAGTTGGACTCCTTTCGGACACACTCCTTCCAGTCATGTTTCTTTCAACCAAGGTCCTTTCATTTGAATACCTCTCAAGACAAGCTTCTCCCAGCTAGTTACGGATCTACTTAGTCCATGTTATGCCTGTCAGCTAGAGCCATCCAAAAGAATCTCGTCAAATCACTAATTCATGACAACTGCTCTATGAAGAATGGAGCACAGTACTTCAGATCCCAATTTAGGAGATACCTACTTGCACACGATCCAGAAAGCTTTCGAACTCTTTGAAGCCGCTAGACATTATCCCGACCGACCTCGACCAATAACAAGTTCGCTGCATACATGAAAGTCTTCAACCTACGTCCGAACTCCAACAAATGGATCTCAAACGCCCATAAGTCATGACAAACGATAACTCATCCTCTGTAACAAACTCTACATGACCTGAACAGTCCACTATCAGATGATTTTGGCTATCACTATCAGTTTGTTATATGCTCTGTCTATAAAAAGAATTCTCCAAATACATTTTTCTCTAAGTTTTCTTCTCTCCTGTGACTCTACTTCTCTATTTTTCTGAGCACTCCATTCCAATTGGCTGAAAAACTGACTTGAGCATCGGAGGATCCTGCCAGAGCCATCCACCTCTATTTAAGATTTTATTTTGCAGGTTCAATTAGTGGACTCATCTTTCCAACTCTAGCTACCTCCGGTGCCCTCATAGATTTCTGCACCAACAGTACTTATATGATAACTTCTTGTAATTTCTCAATTTATAATATTACTGACTAAGTATTGGATATTGGAAGCTCTAACCATATCTGTAATTCATTACAAGGGTTATAGGTCAGTAGGAGATTCGGACAAGGTGAGATGTTACTAAATGTTAGAGATAGAAGATCAGTTTTAGTTTTAGCATTAGAACTCTTAAAACTTATATTTGAGTCTCATACTATTGTTCTAAGTGATTATCACTTTTATCCTAGTTTCTTATTGAATATCATTTCTATAGATCTTGTGGCCAAAAATAATTATGAAATTTCAATAAAAAAAAAAATTTGTAATGTCATTTTGAAGGGCATTACTATCTTTTCTAAACATTTAAATAATGAGATCTATTTATTATCACGTACAACCTATTAACGTAGTCTACTCCACTAGCGAGCATCCTAAAATAGATAATATATTTGATATCTATCTATAGCACTATAGACTAGGTCATAAATAAGAATAAAATAAACATGTTGACTCAAGAAGGAATCCTTAAAATTAGTGATTGTGAATCATTTCTAATCTGTGAGTTTATCTTCTTGAAAAAATGACCAAATCATTTTTTACTAAAAAAGGTGAAAGAGCCACTGAGCTCTTAGGCCTAGTGTATACTGATGTATGTGGACCTATGAGCATAAGTACTAGAGGTAGATATTTTTACTTCATTACTTTTACAGATTATCTATCTAGGTATGGATATATCTATTTAATAAAACATAAGTTAGATTCATTTGAAATATTCAAAAGATTTCAAAATAAGGTAAAGAAATAAACTAAAACGAGTATTAAAACTCTTCGATCTGACCAATAAGGTGAATACCTTTCTAATGAGTTTCTCATATATCTAGGAGAGAATGGGATTCTCTCTTAATGATGTATTTGAAAGAAAAAATTGGACTCTATTAGACATGTTCTAATCCATGATGGATTTTGTCAGCTTATCGATATCCTTCTGGGGATATACACTCGAATCGGCTTGCTATCTTCTAAATAGGATTTTGAGTAAGTCTGTAATTAAAACTTTATATAAGATATGAACAGGATATAAGCCAGTACTCTCACACCTTAGGGTATGGGGGTGCCCAACTTATATCAAATATTTAATGATAGATAAACTTGGACTTAGATCTGATAAGTTATACACTTTCATATATAGTACCCAAAAGAAACTAAAGCATATTTTTTTTACCATGCTGATGAACAAAAAGTGTTCGTCAGCCTTAAGATAATCTTTTTAGAAAAAAAATTTCTTAATGAAGAAACTATTACCTCTAAGGTTGAACTTGAGGAAGTTTAATAGATAGAAAAGTCGACACCAGTAGTTAAACCAAAACTGAATTTGATTAGATCAAACCTGGAGCCTAATGTACCTATACCATTAAGGCAATTCGATAGAGTACCACATTAGCTAGATAGATACCATATTCTTGATCTGAAATGGTAATCCTATCGAACTCGATGAGAATGATGAGGATTCGGTCACCTATATGGATGTGATGCAAAGATCTGATTCTGAGAAATAGCTTGAGATCATGAAATTCGAAATGGAGTTCATAAAAGTCAATGATATATGGACATTGATTGATCCACCTGAAGGTGTTAAATCCATTGAGTATAAATAGATCTTCAAAAGGACAAGGAGCACAGATGAAAAGATGGAGATCTATAAAGTCTATTTGATTGCCAAGGAATATCATTAATATTATGGTATTGACTATAATGATATGTTCTTTCCTATGGCAATGCTCAAATTCATTTGGATTATGCTTGCGATAGTTGTCCATCTAGACTATGAGATCTGGTAGATGGATGTGAAAATAATTTTTTTGAATGGAGAGCTGACTAAAGAGGTGTATATGATACAACCTGAAGGAATCACATCCACAGACAAGTCCAAGGTGTGCAAGTTTTAGAGATTCATTTATGGATTGAAGTAGACATCTTAGAGTTAGAACATGCATTTTGAGAAAGTGATCAAAATGTATGGTTTCATTAAGAATAAAGAAGAACCCTACGTTTACAAGTGGACAAATAGTCCAACAGTGGTATTTCTTATTTTGTACGTAGATAACATTTTCTTAATCAGGAATGACATCCCTACACTACAGAAAATAAAAGTATGGCTGTCATTTTAGTTCTCTATGAAGGACTTAGGAGAAGCATCCTACATCCTGAAGATGAAGATCTATAAGGATAGATCTAAGAAGATACTTGAGTTGTCCCACTCTACATACATAGAAACTATACTAAAGTAGTTCAGCATGGAGAATTTCAAGAAAGACTATCTTCTAATAGGCCATAAAATTTTTTTCTCTAAAAAGAATTGTCCGACAACTCCTAAAGAGAAAGAGAGAGTATATGAGTAGAATCTCACATGCTTCGATAGTGGGATCTATCATGTACACCATAATATGTATAAGATCAGATGTGGCATACTTACTAGGAATAGTAAGTAGGTACTAATCCAATCTGAGGAAGAACCACTAAAAGGTCGTAAAAACCATCCTTATATATTTGAGAAATACTAAGGATCAGTGGCTGATCCATCATGAGTCAGGTTTAAAACTTATAAAATTTATAAACTTCAGCTTTCAATCTAATCATGATGATAATAGAAGCATATTGGGTTATATGTTTACCCTGAATGGTGAAGTTGTTTGCTAAAAAACTTCTAAGCAGCATACTGTGACAGAATTTATTTCTGAGATGGAGTACATCACAATATCCAATGCCACGAAGAAAGTTATGTGGTTAAGAAAATTCATCACCGAGTTTAGAATGGCATCCTTTCTAGTGGTCTGTTCCTGCTTTATTGCGATAGCACTAAAGCTAATTGCTCAGGCAAAGAAATTGAAGGCATACCAACAGACGAAGTACATATTGCACTGCTATCACTTGGTTCAAAAGATTGTAGATCGAGGTGATGTTGACCTTTAAAAGATCGACAAAAAGAAGAATCTAACCAACCCATTAACTAAAGCCTTAATGGTAAAGGAGTTCGACAACCATAAGTCGAAGATGGATATTAGATACTATATCGAATAACTTTAGGATAAGTAAAAGTTATTAAAAAAATATATTTCAAAGTCAATCATTAGTCTATTAATGGTTGTACTATCTTATAAATATAAATGATTTATTATTGAATAAAAAATTTATTCTAATATTTTTCATCATAAGTCTACATCTTCTAATGAGCTCCTATGTTATAATGAAGTACTTAGGATTATTTAGATTTGATAAAAAGAGAAGTTATCAATTAGTTCTTAAATTGTTCATGATCAAATGATATATTGTTACCTAAGATGGCAACATTTATTGAGTGTAGGTTGTTGTGTGTCATATAAATTGATTATCCTCTTAATTAAGAAGTGTGAAGACACTAGTATGACATATAGGTGAGATGTAGGGGTATATCATCACTGAACATGACCAACTTCGAAGCATTTTGCTATCGAGTATTGCTCTAATGGGATATGGGTATAAGTATCCCTTCGACCTAAGATTGCCATGATAACTTGCAAGCAACTCACTATGCTTTGGTGCCAAACTATCTAAATTTTTAATTTAATGATGGAAGATTTTTGAGCATAGTCAAGTACTTGCGAAGTTGGTTAGTGATCAAGATGGGATTGACCGCTCCAAAGGTTGGAGATAATGCATTGCTATATTTTAATTTAGCAAAACCTTGGCCAGGATAATCTATGTGATGAATTTGGTATTTTAAAATATAATGTACATGATCTATTTAGGATTGATAGTTGCACCCTGAGTTGTCCTATGAGCATTCATGGTCAATGGGATGAATTATATGAAAACTATATCCATATGGATTCTAGAATGTTGCTTTACAAATTCTACCTATCCGATCATCGAGTACCATTACTAGATAGTCACTTCAATTGGTATAGAAATTTTTTCTATGCTACTGGCTTAGATTCGAACCTATGGAGCCACATACATTAGAGATCTCGATTTGATCGAATGGTTGATCAATGGTTAAAAATCATTTTAGGATTAAACATTTAATACGATTGATGTTTGACCTAGTGCAAATATTGTAGAAGGATTAATTAGCAATCGAATTGCTAATTAACTCAATCTGATTGAGCATGAGGATTGAGATTGAGTCTAATTAAATAAGATTTAATTATATTTGGTTTGAACTTGATTAAGTCAAGTCTAATTAGTTTATGGGATAAGCTAATTATAAGAAAAAATAATTTTCTGTTGAATTTGGACTTGAGTGTACCTAATTTTTAATTTGATTAAAATTTAGATCAAATTTGAATTTAATTTAATCTAATCTAATTGAGCTCTTAATTGGACTAAGATCATCCTTAATTGAGTTGCACAAGTTTTAATTTGATTGGGTTCAAATATTGGTTAGACTAGTCAAAACATGGAGTCCTAGTTAATTTGATTGGGACTCTCTCCCTTGCGCCACCTTTGCCCATGCCCATGCCAACTTTTTTGAAGTTGGGCATGGGATTCTTCATGCCAATAAGGAGCCCCTTGCACCTCATATCTCTCTTGATAGAAAGTGGTTTTGGACCAAATCAAAACTAAGAAGTAGTTTTGATTTCAAACTCTGTTTGATAGAGTTTGAAGAAACCAAAATACTATCCCCTTTGTGGTGCCAAACAACCTGATCTTTCTCTAAATTTTTTGGTGGAGAAAGAGCATGGTTGTGTGCCAATTCCTAAGAATCCACACCAAAAAAATAAGAGGAGGCGCCCAAGAGTTGGGCACGCCAATCCTTATCTTATTTGGACATTCCTTTCTAAGTGTTTAACCTAGACAAGGAACTCCTCTTTTTCTCTCTATTTAAAGAGGCTTTGGATGTGGATTTTCTACAACATATACATTTGAGAGAGAGGGCTTAGGTGTGGGTTCCTTGGGCACAAAAGTGTCTTGGGCATGGGCTATTGTAAGGACACAAGTTTAAGTATCCTGGTGAGAGAAAAGAAAGAGAGAAGAAGGGTCTTCTCTAAGATTTTTTCTTAGTTCCTCTTCCACAAATCTTTTTGAGAGAAAAAGGTGAGGAAAAAGAGCTCTCCCAATCCTCTTTCCATCCTCCTTTGCTCCTTGGAAGGTTCAAGTTATTCAAAGAAGGAGGTTTGTGATCAACCATCAAAGAAGGATCAACATAGCACTAGCATACTATGCTGATTTTCAAATATTGGACTTCAGATCAAGATCGAGGCTTTGTGTGGACTTTCCATAAAGATCGAATGCATGTGTAGCTTGAAGCGACAATCTCAACCTTAGATCATTAAGTAGAGATCTTAACCCATGAAAAAGGTATTGATATTCGTGATCTCAATAACTGACTAGATTAGATCTAGAAATTATTCAATGTTGATATGATCAATATCTTTGTTTTTGTTTTATATTTAATTTTTAGATTTGTTGCATGCATGAATCATGTCATAAGATCTTAGATCTAAAAATTTTTATATTATTTTATAGATTAATATGTTTAATCTATTGCTTCCACTGTTCTTATTTTGAAAAAGTTTTGAAATATATACTTGTAAATTCTAGATTTTTGCTTTGATGACCGTCCTGATGCCTCTGATCGTATAGCTCGATCCATCTGGCAGATGAACAGTGCCCTCACCACTTTTTTAGGAGTCAAACAACTTCTCTCTACAATAAATATGATAGATGTATGTAGAATCTAAAATCTACTACTGAAAAGAAGTAAATACCTTATCAAATATCATTAGGACACCATTCTCTAACTCACTACTAATCATCGCTGCAGTAGTCCTCCTTTGATCTCTAAGTTGAGATGCCCCAACTCATCATACTAGTAGTACCTGATCCTGCTAGGATCCCTCATCTTGGACCTAGATCACCCTTCTCGCAATCATCTACCACTCCTTTTGCTACCACTTGCTCCTCCAAAAATTGCCAAAGCTAAGCTACCACCATCTGAGCTTGAAACTGGATTCTCTCTCTTAAAAATCTTATTCTGAATAATCATGGCAGTGATCTCGTCCATCTTGATGATGCTCTTTTCCATTAGAAAAGCAATCACCAAAGACTCATATGAAGAAGGAAGCGATGCTAGCAAGATCAATGCGCTAATCTCTTCTCCTCAATCTTCTTACCTACACTGAGAAGATCGATGAGGATCTTTTAGAAGTGGCTGAGATGCTCCTGCACGCTCTATCCCTTGTCCATCCCTGATAGAATTAGAGGAAGGAGTGTTTGAGATTTAATGTATAACTTGGTTACGCCGTCAAAAATTATCTAATTCTAGTTTAATTTCACTTCCAACACCTTCCTTGGTGGCTGCTTCATCAAAGGAATAATGATGCTTGTTAGATATATGTGCCCTAGAAGCCAGAATTGGCTGACACTTGTAATACACTTCTAGGGGCAAAATTATAATTTTGACTAAAATCAATAAAATGGGTTATTTTCTATCACATATGTGTATTTAGTGTCTGTGATACATCCTTTGAGTTAATGGTAATGATAATTCATATTTTCAAGAGTTGAAAATTTAAGACATGAATAATCATTATTAACTCATAAATTGCTCCCGACCATAGGATCATCACGAGGATGGTGATTGATCCGGAAGGTTGGTGTACAATCGCTTCTCTTTAGTAGATGAGTCTTGAGTCTACGGTGTGGAGACACCGGAGCGAGAGTACAGGTACTCGTTAGAGAACGAGGGCACTGAGCGTGACCACCTCGAGTAGTCATTAGGGAGTCTACCTTCTCGTCAATGACTGACTCGATGCTGCAGTAGTGTGTCTGGTTCTTTGACCTGAGATGCATCGGCAGTTCACCTTGAGGGTGTTATAGTTTGACTACACCATTACTCGGTCTCCTAGCCATATGGAACCCTGAGGTGTATGTTGGCTATGACATGTTCATTGTAGGAACTGGATTGCATCAAGATGGAATCTATCTACCTCGGTGGTAGAGGAGCAGCCCTATGATGATCATGAGAATCAAGTCCAGAAATCCATGGCCATGGTAGAGTGAAATAATAGAAAGAGTTTCTATTTAGATTTTCACATTGGACTCGAATCGAATGATTACATCATATGACAGAGACTAGGGTTTGACGAGTTCACCTTAACCCTAATCTGATCGGGGCTCAAGATAGAAGAACTTGAATCACACAGGTAGCTGCACCAAGAGGTTCGCATTCAGCTCTGATGGGTTGCCACCATATACTGCTAGGTGTCACTGGTGGATTTTGGGAGCAATTAGAATGATTTAGATGATCGATCATTCTAGCTGTTCGAATCAGAAGAGTTCTGATCCATCGAAAGGAGTTTCGATGATGTCGATGATAGAGATCATGACATATCCCATTACCATACAGAACTGAACCTAACTGGGTCACACAAACAAGGGTTTGAATCTGGTGATCATCAATTGAACTGATCTAGTTCAATTGATCTGAATGAGATTCAATTAGGTTCAAGGAAATCGTGCTAGCACTCGATTGAACCTAACGTTCTTCTTTTGCTATCATAAATAAGTTGTCCTGTCTGAGCCAAAGGAGTTTGTGCTCAAATCAGAGGCCTTCATATGGTCTGACTGGAGGTTGTCCAAGTCAGAAAAGGTTGTCTTATTTGTAAGACATTACCTGCCATTTTTGGTCACCTGCCATTTCTTGTTCTTTGACTTTGGTCAAAAGTCTACCTTTGACTGGTCAAACGTTGACCATTGACACTTTGACTTTTGACCACATGTCATGCACCTATTGGAGAGCTGGTGGGGGCCTGTCCCCCTGCCAGAACCTGGCAAGGAGAAGGGCGCACGCCACCCTAGGCGTGTGCCCAAGTTGGAGGCGCCTAGGAGTCCTTGTTGGACAAGGACTCCATCTCCTTTTTGGATTCCAATTAGAGTTCTTCTAAGAACCAACTTTGACTGGTCTTAGGCACCCTCTAAGGAGGAATCCAGGGGACTCTATTCCCACCAATCAGATTTAGATCTGATTTCACAAAGGGTTGTGATTGGTTGGGAAGAAGAGGAGTTGGATCACAGCTTAGTCTATAAATAAGACCCTGCGCCCAACTCAGATTCTAATGAATTCAATTGAGAAACCCCATGCCCCAAGGCTGCCTCTCCCCTCCTTCTCCATGCCATAGTCTCTTCTCCCCTTGCTCTCCACGTCCAAAAGGAGTTTTGGACCTTGGTTGGTGCGATTCAGATCAAAGAAAGGCGATCAAAAGCAAGAAGGCTGCGCTGCTGCAAAGGACGACTGCTGATCTTCAAAAGAGTTTTGAAGATCCTCCAGATCAGATCCAGATCTGATTTTTGGAGGTGTGATAGAGAAGAAGAGGATCTCCAGATCCAACCCTGAGTGGATACCGGTAGAGGCCAGGCGCTTGCGTGGCTAAGATCCAGAACCTTCCGCTGCAAACAGGATCATCAACAGGGTAATAGGATTACCCAAATCAGGTAAATTAAATTTGATTTAATTTATCTTTTAATTTTATTTTATTAAAATAATAAGAATTAGATCTAAAATATATCAAGATCTGATTGGAGATCAAGAGAAAAATTTTTGAAATATATCTCTTGATCTGATCAGATCTGAACGAACCTGGACCGGGAAATCAGGATTTTCCCTTCAACTGGTATCAGAGCCATGGTTCTAAAATTATTTAGATCTGATTTTAAATTTATTTTAATTAGAAAATAAATTGATTTTAGATGTCACATGAGATGTGATCAGATCTGAAATCAGAAAAAATTAAAATTAAATGATTTGGATCTAAGATTAGAAGATATGCATGACTAGTTCTAGAATAGAATAGTTCTATAGAATAGTCTTGCATGTTTTTGATTTAATCTGATTAAATCATATTTTAGATCTTTTTATTTACTATTTTTTGATATTATAAGTGTTATAATAACATCTAAAAAATAGCAAATAAAAATTATTTAATTTTTGAATATCATATGAGATATGATTGATGCATGTCTAGACTAGTTGTAGAATAGTTCTACATAATTGTCTAGATTAGAATTTATTTTGATTAGATCAATTTAAATCTAATTTTTTAGATTATTATGAGATAATTTAGATCTGAAAATATGCATGATTTGATACATGAGATGTATGCAAAATATGCCATGATTAGATCTAATTTGTATATGAGATATATGATATAGATCTAAATACTGTTTTGTAGTATTGAATGTTCCTGATTAAGGCGTTCCTCTTGGCCGTCCGGTCATAAGAACGAAGAAGGGTTTAAAGGCCCTCTCTTCCCATTCGATGGGGTGTTCTTATGATGTGTAGGGGTGCTGCGTGTTCGTCCTTAATCAGAAACCCAAAACTTACTTTCTGCAAAACCCTAGATCCTGAAACCCTAGGATTTATTGTGCATATTTTGTTTATGAACCCTACTTAATTAAGAATTAAGTTTATGGAATATTAATTAGGTCTAAAATTGAGAATTTTCAGATCTAAGACATATTCATAATACTGGGTTCGGGCTTGGGTAGCTCAATTAGGTCTAAGCGGTTGATCAAACCGAATCAAGAGTTGGTTAGATGGGATCAACAATGCTTAAATTGACCAGCCTAATAGGATTAAGTCTGGGTCAAGATCGAGTCACGATCAAGCAAGACCTAATTAGGCTCAGAGGTTAGAGTCTGGATTGTAGGCTAACCCAATTGGTTCTGGACTCAACAATTTGGTGTCTAAGGTAAGTTTGGCACATACGACCGACTGGTTTTTAATTGGAAGCTACTCGACCTGAATGCGTTCTTGTACGAGTTAATGGCATATTCCTTCCACCGGTCTCACTTACCTGGCCATATCTGTTGACACAGTTCTGATCTGAGGTGGTCAATAATCCGAGCTAACCCATGCCACTAGGTTAGTCATAATTGTTATGACTAAGCCAAGTCTAGTTTAATGAGACCTGAATCAATTCTCCCTAAGAAAAGATTAAGTCTGAGGTCTTCCACCATTGTAGATGTGCGGGCCCTTCCCGGGGTTGATTGTTCTCGGCTGGATACAGTGGCTCAGTTGCACCGGGAAGATGCAACCATGTCTATTAGGCATTGGATGCTATGGGCTGGAGGATGAGTTGGGCTCAATATTTCGGATACGGTGAGAGACTCAATTAGGAACCCAGTCTATGCAAATGGTGGGTCTGACTTAACTAAGGAGTGGATCAATATTTCGGATACGGTGAGATTCATGAATTAGAGACCAAGTTTGGGTGCACCATGATTAGAGAATCATTGAACAAGAGTTGTTCACTCATTGGCTAACCCATCACCAATAACTGTTAGGTGAGGTGATGAGTCAGTTGGTGAGACCGCACCACCCACTAGAAATCATTAATCGTGGAGATTTTTCGCATCTCTACAGAGGGAGTGTAGGGATCCGAGAAAATAGTGGGAGCTAATTTGTTTAAAAATAAAATCCCTAAATAAATTGGTCAAGTCAAAATTACAGTATCTAACTAGAATCTTTGACTCTCTACAGGAAAATGTCTGCGTCCAACCCATTGGCACGTATCCTGGACACACATAGACTGACTGGACCCAATTATAAAGATTGGCTCAGGAACTACAAAATTATTTTGGGTTCCGAGAAGTTAACCCATGTTTTGGACCAGGACCCTCCCACCTTACCAGCCCGTCCATCCTGTTGAACAGAGAGCGTCTCTGGAAAAAATGGATTGACGAAGATAATAAGGCCAGATATTACATGTTGGGCTCGATGTCTGATGAGCTCCAGCGCCAACATGAAGATATCGGGACTGCTCGCCAAATGTTGGCTCACCTGCAGGAGATGTTTGGTGAACAGAGTCGCGCAGCCAAATATCAAGTCACGAAATGACTTTTTAAGGCTAAGATGCGTGATGGGCAGTCAGTCCAAGATCACTGTCTGACAATGATCAAGGACATGGAAGAGCTTGAGAAGCTCGGTGTGAAGTTGGACTTGGACCTGCAGAACGATATTATTCTGCAATCCTTGACTGATGCATATGGGCAATTCATCATGAATTACCACATGCATAAACTTCAAAATTCCTTGGCCGAAGTTAATGAATATGCTGGTTACCGCTGAGCTTTCTATGAAAGGTTCTAAAGGCTCAGTTCTTGCTATGGAACGGACTTCTTCCAAAAGAAAGTCTTATGGAAAGAAAAAGAAGTCTGTGAAAAAGCAAAAGGTGGAAGGATCAAAGAAGAAGAAGGCAGAACCGAAGAAAAAGGCCGATGGCAAAGGAAAGTGTTTCCATTGCAACAGCGACGGCCATTGGAAGCGGAACTGCCCTACTTACCTGGCCACCCTGAAGAACAAGAAGGAAGGTCCTTCTGGAGGTATGCTCGTTATTGAGTCTAACCTTACGGTTTCTTCTGCATCCAGTTGGGTGCTTGACTCTGGTTCTAGTGCTCATCTGTGCACTTCTATGCAGGGTCTTGAGGATAGCAGGAGGCTGAGGGATGGAGACATGATCCTACGCATCGGTAATGGAGCAAGAGTTGCTGCAGTAGCCGTGGGAACATACCCTCTTCGATTACCATCTGGTTTAGACTTAGTTTTGAAAGACTGTTATTATGTGCCTGCAGCTAGCAGGAATTTGATTTCTGTTTCATGCTTAGCACAAGAAGGTTATGTGATCACCTTCTTTAAGGACCATTGTAACATTCTTTATGAAAGAAATAAAATTGCAAATGGTTTCCTTATTAATGGTCTTTATCAGCTACATATTGATGTACCTGTTCTAACTATCGAGCAAAACGTGAATGCCAAACGACCTAGGGATAGTCCAAACGACAGATATCTATGGCACCTGAGATTAGGTCATATAGCAGAAGATAGGATCAACAAATTGGAGAAAAATGGGCTATTGAGTCCATTGACTTTCGAGTCATATCCAACTTGTGAATCTTGTCTTCAAGGCAAAATGACTAAACTCCCTTTTGTTGGACATGGGGAGAGGGCCACAGATCTCCTTGCCCTAGTACATACTGATGTGTGCGGCCCATTTGATGTGCCGGCTAGAGGCAATTTTGTCTACTTCATTACCTTTACCGATGATCTGTCTAGGTATGGGTATGTGTATCTTATGAGACACAAGTCTGAAGCTTTTGAAAAGTTCAAAGAATTCAGACATGAAGTAGAAAAACAAACTGGAAAAACCCATTAAGGTTCTTCGATCAGATCGAGGAGGTGAATACCTTAGCCGGGAATTCCTAGACTATCTTCAAGGAAAATGGCATAGTCTCTCAATGGACTCCACCAGGAACACCTCAACTCAACGGGGTTTCAGAACGGAGAAATCGGACTCTATTGGATATGGTTCGATCCATGATGAGCTTCACAGACCTCCCTGATTTTCTTTGGGGACATTCATTGTTAACTTCAATTCTATCTACTGAATAGGGTTCCCTCTAAAACCGTTCCTACCACACCGTATGAGATATGGCACGGTAAGAAACCAAGTCTGAGTCATCTCAGAATTTGGGGTTGTCCGGCTCATGTCAAAAGACAACAAGCGGACAAGTTAGAGTTTAGGTCCTTTCAGAGCTCGATTCATAGGATATCCTAAAGAGTCATTAGGATACTATTTCTACATTCCAGAAGACCACAATGTGATTGTGAGTCGACATGCCATCTTTCTTGAAAAATAGTTTATTCAAGATAGCGGCATTGGAAAGCAGATTAAGCTTGATGAGAAAGTCTCACAAGCAGAACGAGCTAAGGACCAAGTGGAACCAAATCAGGTTGAGCCAATAAGAACACTACCTCCTCCACCTCGTAGATCGGAAAGAGTTTTCCGTCCCCCT
This sequence comes from Cocos nucifera, assembly GCA_006176705.1. Classification (NCBI taxonomy): domain Eukaryota; kingdom Viridiplantae; phylum Streptophyta; class Magnoliopsida; order Arecales; family Arecaceae; genus Cocos; species Cocos nucifera. The sequence continues at coordinate 358,127 of QRFJ01002338.1, read as the reverse complement.
GAAAGATACTTAGGTATTATTTCAGAGGATGTAGAGGAAATGTTCCTCATAGGTAATGGTGCTCATGGTGATGATCCCAAAACCTACAACGAGGCGATATCAGATATCGACTCCGAGAAATGGCTAGAGGCAATGCAGTCAGAAATTGACTCGATGCACTCAAACCAAGTCTGGACCTTGGTAGATCCACCAGAAGGTATAGTACCTATTGGGTGTAAATGGATCTTCAAGAGAAAGATTGGTGCAGATGGGAATGTGGAGACATTCAAGGCTAGACTGGTGGCAAAAGGTTATAGTCAACGCGAAGGCATTGACTATCAGGATACCTTTTCCCCAGTAGCTATGCTAAAATCCATCCGCACATTGCTTGCCTGTTGCAGCCTATTTCGATTATGAAATATGGCAAATGGACGTGAAAACGGCATTCCTTAAATGGATATCTTGAGGAAGATATCTATATGGAACAGCCGCTAGGTTTCACATCCAGTGATACTGATCACAAGGTTTGCAAGCTGCAAAGGTCCATATATGGACTTAAGCAAGCATCTCGGAGCTGGAACACTCGTTTCAATGATGTGATCAAAAAGTTTGGTTTCATCAAAAATGAAGAGGAACCATGTGTTTTCAAAAGGGTCAGTGGGAGCGCTGTTGTCTTCCTCGTATTGTACGTGGATGACATCCTCCTTATTGGGAATGATATTCCCATGTTGACATCAGTCAAGATGTGGTTGTCCAAGGAATTCTCCATGAAAGACCTAGGTGAAGCATCCTTTATTCTAGGAATTAAGGTCTATAGGGATAGACCGAATAGGATGCTAGGACTTTCACAGAAGATGTACATAGAGGAAAGTACTAAAGAGGTTTAGTATGGAAAACTCTAAGAGGGGATTAATACCCTTCAGACATGGTATTCATCTTTCCAAGAAGATGTGCCCCAGCACACCTGAGGAAATAGAACGCATGAGCAAGATCCCTTATGCTTCTGCAATAGGGAGCCTCATGTATGCCATGCTATGTACACGACCTGATATAGCCCATGCTGTGAGTGTCACAAGCAGATATCAGTCAAATCCAGGTGAAGAACACTGGACTTCTGTGAAATGTATCCTTAAGTACTTGAGAAGAACTAAGGATATGATGTTGGTCTTTGGTAATGGAGAACTCCAAGTCCAGGGATACACAGACTCGGACTTCATGTCCGATATAGATGATCGAAAGTCGACATCTGGCAGACTGTTTGTGCTGGAAGAGTTCCAAGCAAACGGTGATACCACCTCATCCGCGATTACCTTGAGAAAGGGTTACGTTCGAGGTCAAGAGAGTCAACTCCACAGATAATGTGGCAGACCCACTTACAAAGCCGTTGGGCCAGCAGAAGATCGAAGCCCACCTTGAGAAGATGGGACTTAGACTTGTAGCCAATTGGCTTTAGGACAAGTGGGAGATTGTTAGATATATGTGCCCTAGAAGCCAGAATTGGCTGACACTTGTAATACACTTCTAGGGGCAAAATTATAATTTTGACTATAATCAATAAAATGGGTTATTTTCTATCACATATGTGTATTTAGTGTCTGTGATACATCCTTTGAGTTAATGGTAATGATAATTCATATTTTCAAGAGTTGAAAATTTAAGACATGAATAATCATTATTAACTCATAAAATGCTCCCGACCATAGGATCATCACGAGGATGGTGATTGATCCGGAAGGTTGGTGTACAATCGCTTCTCTTTAGTAGATGAGTCTTGAGTCTACGGTGTGGAGACACCGGAGCGAGAGTACAGGTACTCGTTAGAGAACGAGGGCACTGAGCGTGACCACCTCGAGTAGTCATTAGGGAAGTCTACCTTCTCGTCAATGACTGACTCGATGCTGCAGTAGTGTGTCTGGTTCTTTGACCTGAGATGCATCGGCAGTTCACCTTGAGGGTGTTATAGTTTGACTACACCATTACTCGGTCTCCTAGCCATATGGAACCCTGAGGTGTATGTTGGCTATAGCATGTTCATTGTAGGAACTGGATTGCATCAAGATGGAATCTATCTACCTCGGTGGTAGAGGAGCAGCCCTATGATGATCATGAGAATCAAGTCCAGAAATCCATGGCCATGGCAGAGTGAAATAATAGAAAGAGTTTCTATTTAGATTTTCACATTGGACTCGAATCGAATGATTACATCATATGACAGAGACTAGGGTTTGACGAGTTCACCTTAACCCTAATCTGATCGGGGCTCAAGATAGAAGAACTTAATCACACAGGTAGCTGCACCAAGAGGTTCGCATTCAGCTCTGATGGGTTGCCACCATATACTGCTAGGTGTCACTGGTGGATTTTGGGAGCAATTAGAATGATTTAGATGATCGATCATTCTAGCTGTTCGAATCAGAAGAGTTCTGATCCATCGAAAGGAGTTTCGATGATGTCGATGATAGAGATCATGACATATCCCATTACCATACAGAACTGAACCTAACTGGGTCACACAAACAAGGGTTTGAATCTGGTGATCATCAATTGAACTGATCTAGTTCAATTGATCTGAATGAGATTCAATTAGGTTCAAGGAAATCGTGCTAGCACTCGATTGAACCTAACGTTCTTCTTTTGCTATCATAAATAAGTTGTCCTGTCTGAGCCAAAGGAGTTTGTGCTCAAATCAGAGGCCTTCATATGGTCTGACTGGAGGTTGTCCAAGTCAGAAAAGGTTGTCTTATTTGTAAGACATTACCTGCCATTTTTGGTCACCTGCCATTTCTTGTTCTTTGACTTTGGTCAAAAGTCTACCTTTGACTGGTCAAACGTTGACCATTGACACTTTGACTTTTGACCACATGTCATGCACCTATTGGAGAGCTGGTGGGGGCCTGTCCCCCTGCCAGAACCTGGCAAGGAGAAGGGCGCACGCCACCCTAGGCGTGTGCCCAAGTTGGAGGCGCCTAGGAGTCCTTGTTGGACAAGGACTCCATCTCCTTTTTGGATTCCAATTAGAGTTCTTCTAAGAACCAACTTTGACTGGTCTTAGGCGCCCTCTAAGGAGGAATCCAGGGGACTCTATTTCCACCAATCAGATTTAGATCTGATTTCACAAAGGGTTGTGATTGGTTGGGAAGAAGAGGAGTTGGATCACAGCTAGTCTATAAATAAGACCCTGCGCCCAACTCAGATTCTAAGCAATTCAATTGAGAAACCCCACGCCCCAAGGCTGCCTCTCCCCTCCTTCTCCATGCCATAGTCTCTTCTCCCCTTGCTCTCCACGTCCAAAAGGAGTTTTGGACCTTGGTTGGTGCGATTCAGATCAAAGAAAGGCGATCAAAAGTAAGAAGGCTGCGCTGCTGCAAAGGACGACTGCTGATCTTCAAAAGAGTTTTGAAGATCCTCCAGATCAGATCCAGATCTGATTTTTGAAGGCGTGATAGAGAAGAAGAGGATCTCCAGATCCAATCCGAGTGGATACCGATAGAGGCCAGGCGCTTGCGTGGCTAAGATCTAGAACCTTCCGCTGCAAACAGGATCATCAACAGGGTAATAGGATTACCCAGATTAGATAAATTAAATTTGATTTAATTTATCTTTTAATTTTATTTTATTAAAATAATAAGAATCAGATCTGAAACATATCAAGATCTGATTGGGATCAAGAGAAAAATTTTTGAAATATATCTCTTGATCTAATCAGATCTGAACGAACCTGGACCGAAAAATCAGGATTTCCCTTCACATCCTTCATCCTTACTTGCCATAAGGAAAAATTACTTTTCTTATCGAATCGATTGATCTCCATCTTGATTGTGCTTATCTTCTTCGTATTCTAATCTCAATCAATACCACCTCTATCTGGATAGCGTGATACCACTTGTCCATGGTAACCAGACTCTGATATCACTTGTTGGGGTAGATTCTTCAATTACAGAACGCGGATCACCTGCCCAAGATTATAACAATGATGGAAAGCGGATGTTGATACCATATGAGAAAAAGAAAAAAATAATAATAAATAAATATAAAAAAAATATGTGGATTGGCCTCAAGCCTACCTCTATGGGGCATGCAAAACTTTACTATGAGAGCAACAAAATCAAAAAAATATAAGAAAAACTTATCACTCAATCCTTGTACAAAAGTCTCTCAATAAGAAGTCCTAAAATTCTTATAAAAGCTTTTTAAAATCTCTTAAGAAATCTATAAGCACCACCAAAACATCACCAGCTTTTTGATACAATAAACGGCTCATCAATCAGAGTTATATAAACTCCAAAAATCTTAAAATAGTATTTCGATAGGAATAAAGCCTCAATCAAATTCGGAACCCCTCTAGAACATCCAATCATGATCGGCTCGAACCATAGCCATTCTATCAAGCAAATCAACCTTAGATCATGCCTAGATCATGCCCACACCATCCGATCATGATCAAGAGCCTTTCTGATCATCAGATCGTGCATCCAGTCCATGAAAACTCGCCTGAGCCGCAAGAAATGGGTGGGAAACGCCCGATCGGTCCACTGGACTGTGCGAAATGGGGCAAAAAATGCCTCCTAGTCCATGCTGTGTGTGTGGACCATGTGGAAAGTGGGCTTGCCCACAGCAGGACCATGCTAGGCCCACATTGCCCCCTCGTGCGTGCCCACACTGGGCTATGCTAGTGCACATTGCGTTGGGCCACACCCTCATGGCCGGTCCATGCTACGTGCTAGGCCTGGTGGCTTGCTAGCCTATGCCAGCCCATGGGCTCCTCTAATGGCCCATGGACCATGCCACTACTCCGATCTTTCTTCGCACGTATTTTTTTCATCTGGACTCCATTTAAACTGTTCTTAGGCTGGTTAGATTTTGTTCGTCATCCCGAACCTTATTCTAGACTTATTATGGACTGAATCTCAAGGCATTTTCCTCAATAGTAGTCATTATCATTCCCAATTTACAAGTCATTAGCAACTCTCTCTCTCTCTCTCTCTTCTCTTCCATTTAATGAGAATTCTTCATTTACCAGTTGTTGCCATAGGCGCCTGAGGCCAGATCAATTGAAGAGGGGATGTGGCTGGTGCTCAATGGTGGCGGTTGGATCTGCGAAATAAGTTTCTAACCGCATTTGGCTCCAATGGGGACCCTCTAATGCTCTAGTCAAAAAACTAGAAAATAGAGAGGAGCATGTTGTTGGAAGAGAAATAGTTGCATACCTCGAGGATCCCATTTGGCCCTCTATTTATAGATGAGGGTGGAAGTGTTGTGCGAAAATTGGAGAATAGTTGTTAGCCTTGCCTTATCAAGCGGAATATGTCTCTTGCACATTGCCTCATTTGGATAGATATGTTGCCAACTTCTTTATCTGCTTAAGGCAAGCTATCTCATGGATTTCAGAGTCTTGTCATTAGCATAGATTGATCAATGATGTCAAGCATGTAAGTTTCTTGAAATTCTGGCCTGAGCCAAGCTCGAAGGAACCTTGGGTCAAATGGGACTAAGATCGGCGATGACTGAGGTTACCTGTACATCGACTTCAATCGAGAAAAATTTTTTTCATCCATATTATATGCCCCCCTACTCCCGAGTCTAAACTAGTAATAGGTCGGACAAAAAGAGTACACTAGGTCGATTAGCTTGATCCAGTACTATTTGTGGTGTAGGAGACGGGTATCATTAGTTCCATATTGGTCATGAGTCAAAGAGAACTCTGGCTTATGCAGGAAATAACAACTCATCCTATGTAAAATGCCTTTTGGATCGAAATCTAGAGGAACAAAACTACGAGAGTCATGGGCCAGAGTAAACAATGCCTCACATACCAAGCCATGAGCCTTTGGCCACAATAGTGATGCGTCGTAAAACTAAGGAGGAGGGAATCTCCCGTCCATACACAAACTTCTATTCTACCAGGGGGGTGGCTGTGGTAAAAATAAGGAAGGTATCTAGGGATGTAAATGGGTCAGATCGGACTGGATCATGAGTGACCCTAATTCGATCTGATTTCTTGATTGGATTTTGATATTGAACCCAGACCCAGCCCAATAGAAAATTGGGTTGGGTCAGATCGGGTCTATGATTAATTTTTTTGACCCAATGGGTCATTTGGGTCAGGTCAAGTCCTTATATAATTCTGCCCCAATCTATGAAATGCGGATCCGGTTCGTGTATGGATTGGGTCCGGGAATGATCGTTGACAGCAACCATTTGTTTCATAAATAAGTTGAGAATATACTCTCATCCACGTCCCCGGGACGCAACCAGAGCTTCAATTAATGATCGAAGTGTATACAACTGAATGCACCGTAGGAAAATACCCATTTAAACAGAAAGCATCCATAGATAAAACATGCATCTTCTAACACCGAATGCTTCATCTAGTTTATGATCATTTTTCTATCACCAAACTATACCCGTTGTAATGGTTTATCCATCCACACGTGCAATCAGTAATAAATAGCATAACTTTGTTCTAAACTCTACATACCATCACATCGACAAGCGTGCACATGCACATACATATAAGTTTGTAAATGCGAACACATAAAGGGAAAACATGGAATTGCATGCGCGCGTGCATATGTTGGCAATATATAACAAAACATGATGATTAGCTCCGAGAATGCTGAAATAATACTTCTTGTGAGCACTCATGTGAAGTAAATTCGATCTAGATGTTGTGAAAAGCAGAAAATTTATTTCCGAGCCACCCATTTTGGATATCCTCTCAAACCGCTGGACCAAGCCATGGAACTTAGCACATAGCAGTTGAAATTTCACCGTCACTACAAGGAAACCAGGATAGGATAATGATCGACGGCATCGGTTTGCTTATTTCAATCGAGGAAGCCTTAAAAACCACAATTATCAACATACCTTGTTCGAAACTCTCGAACTTCTTAATTCCATTGACTAATATTGATTGGCCGATTATGGCAGATAATTTATCAAACTACGTCTTCATGTTCTACTTCTGCACAGAAAAGCATTACAATATCGTCAGCATTACATAATCATCAGTGACTAACTAACAAAAGAATAAATGTAAACAAGAGAAATATTACAACAGGAAAATGTGGACCAAGTAATAACACCAGAGCACTAGAAAAGTTGCAACATTGTCAGCAGTTGCTGTATATTAAATTACAGTCCTAAAGAATGCTATACTAAATTACTAGAAAAGATTGAGAAATGAGTGCGAATCCTTGATAATTAGCGTTGTGATATACGGAGTTGAATGAATATATATTGTAATCGGATAAACATTGAGTTGCATTTAGTGTAATTGATTTTTTTTGCCTTGGTCATTTCATTCTCCTTTCAAACGGGGATTCTCTTTATAAGTCGCAGATTTAACCATTTTAATCATGGTGCTGCCTAAAGTGACCTTTATCTCCTCATCTTTAGATTTGAAATCAGATGGTACGACCTCAAAAAAGAAGTGCAAACATGAGTTAGAATCAAATGCACCAGATAGCACATAATCATATGCTTTTTAAGTTTCCAATCATTAGTGATGTAATGTGCAATGAGTCATACATCGAATGTTAAGCTGATCCCTTCACGATTTGCTTTAAACAACTCGTCTAGTCTTTTTTTTTTCCCCTTTCGTATGCTTTAAAACAATCGGACGCCAATGCTATCCTTGAAGCAACATGAAATTCAGGTCTAAGGTTTGTAACAAACATCTGAAAAGCTGGATGTTTAACTATTGTAAATGGCATCTCTTGTAGAATTATCATTCTTGCAAGGTCCTCATGGTTTTTCTCTTGATCAAATAAATAAATAGGGAGTCAACCCATTCAATGTCATACCATCTTTTGACATTATATTACCTATTAGTTATTTCTGCCTCCTATCAAGATTTTTTTTTTTTTTTTTACTTGCATGTTTGTGAAGATGACTTATTCTATTTTTTGGATCGGCTAAAAATATAAAATGGTAATAATTGCATTTACTCTTGTCTTTTTGGTTTTCTACCTTAGAATAATGATTCCATGTCTCCAACCTTCTTTTTTTTTATGCTTGCTTTGGAGCTATCTGTATTAGAGGGCTCTATAGGTTGAGAACTACTGCAACCACATTTGAAACTTCAATTGTGTTTTCATTGCCATCCATCATCCGCATTAACCTATTTCACATAGAATTAAATAAAAATGTATAAGGATAAAATGCAATTAAATAAGATAAAAATATAAAATGAAATAAGTTAACAAGTAAAAATCTTTAATACAAGGTATAAGTGGCATAACAAATAGTAGTAATTACATGCTTCATGACCTTCATCCCACCTAATATATTCTAAAATTCCTGTTAAAAAAGAAAAAAATCCATTAAAGGAAGTCAAGGAAAATAATTGTAGTATATATTGATATGTTAATAATCAAATTTATATGAACTGAGTGGGACTATAAAAATGGCTGCCATAATATTAATTCCTGGAGAAACAAGTGGGGCTCTATAATGATTGAATGGGAAGAGCACCCTGTTTATTTTCTATTATTGCTAATGGTTGATGCTATATGTTTCCAGGTGAAATTTGTTTGCAGAGATGAAGGGTCAGGTGATTTCATCGTTCCATCCTATAGCACGGGGTATTCTGGGAAGGCAATGGACATGGTAGTAGGTTTTTTATTCCAAGCGAAGGAAATGATCACCCAAAGGGGTCTTGCAATCGAATATGCAAATTAATTTTTGTATATGGGTAAACAACATAGAATGCACCGAGCGCATTCTCTGTTGCAAAGTGTGCGGATAAGGCTTTCAAATGGAGTGGAAAAGAGGAAGAAGCTTGTGCAGCAGAGATATTGGTCGAACAATGGTGCTTGCATTTGTGTCTAAATTCTTCTAATAAATATGGAATCTCACTAGATCAACATCTAAAACTGCATCACCTTTGTCGTTATGGTGGAATCTTTTTGCTGTCGTGTTTGTACTCTGAGTGTTTGCATATTAATCTTTTTGCCATGCAAGATTATTCATCCATTAGTAATTGTAATCTTAATTCTTTTTCTAGACCCAGGATCATGTGATTCTTATAAATGATCCGTGTTCTTGTTCCAGCATTTGTATATAACTCAACTTCTGCTTTTGGTTTATCTCCAGAGCCTCTATTTTTTTTTAAAAAAAAAAAATGTAGCTCATGTAATTCACTTGTTCCATCAAAAACTATCTATTATTTGTTGGTCCTTACTCTGAGGTTAGAATCAACATAAAAGAACATTTTTTTCAGATCTAATCGTGGTTAGACTAGAAAAAAAATAGGAGAAAAAATATACAAAACTTTCAAATTTGAAAATTGGAAGAAAAAATAAAAAAATCATGGATACCATATCTTTTCAGATCTAATCATGATTAGACTCAAAAAAAAAGAGGAAAAAAAAATCTAGAAAACTTTCCATATTTGAAAAATGTCAGAAAAAAATAAATAAATCATGGTTGGCAGGTTAGACTAGAGAAAAAAATCTTTCTAAGATCAGATTTTTTGGATCTAAAAAAATCTAGCATTAAAATAAAGAAAAATGATGATCAAATAGAAAGAAAGAGAAAGTATCAAGAGGAGAAAATGGTAATTTTCTTTTTCTCAGAGGAGGTCGGAAAGGAGGAGGACTAAATGGGGTTTTCTTTCCATAAATAGGAGGGAGGGAGGAGAGGTAGTTGTAGATGGAGGTAGTAGTCGTAGGTGGAGGTGGAGGAGGATAAATGAGTAGCAAATGAGGTACTAGATAGGCGAGGACATGGCGAGGAGGATGGAGATGAACAACAGAAGATATAGGAGTAGAAATCAACCATGACATACCTTGAGATAAAGATCTAGAATTTTGCATTTTTTGGAGAAGGGCATATCTTGAGATGAAGCAAGAAGCATGCCAAAGTCGCTGCCTCGCCAGCCACCAAAGTCACTGGGGAGAAGAGAGATCCAAGATCAATCGAGAATGGCCAAATAGGAAGGAGATGAATGCTAGATCGATCTAGGATGGAGCGATTCGAAATTCCTAACTTTTAACAAAATCCTTATGCCCTAATGGTAAGAGATAAAAGGCATTTATTTGGATTTGGATTTGGCCATTTGGGTGACTACCGACTAATCGTTTATCTAGGTCTGAGATCTATACAATATATTCAGATCCTATATTGGGTTTGGATCGGATATGGTTGGGTTGGGTCATTTATCCTAAGATCCAAATCAACTCAAAAATCTCTATGGTTTGGATTGGATCAGATTGAATCCAAATTCAGTAAACCCAAACCTAACCCAAAAAATAGAATAGATTCAATTTTAAAACCTGACATGGCTCCATGCTTCTTTAAAATGATTCGGATTAGATCTAAGTGAGTCAAGCCGGATCGGGTCATGGATCATCAACCCACTCCATTTGCAACCTTACGAGCACCTCCCATCCGTATGCATACTTTTCTTAACTAGAAGTCTATATTGTGGTATAGAAGAGAGAGCATTATTATTTTTATATTGATCGTGAGTCAAAGGGGACTAGAGCTGGTAGTGGGCCGAACCAAACCGGGCTACACCCATGCCTAAGCCCAGCCCAAAACTTATTTTAGATTTTGAGCTCGACTTAGGTCTGAAAGTTTTTTGAAAAATTCAAGCCCGAGCCCAACTCGAGCCCAACCTAAACCCAATTGGACCAGCCCATTCCAATTTTCAACCAAACCGGCTCTCTTCCATCTTAAAAAATTTATAAAAAGAATCTTTAAGCCCTAACCCTAAGCCATCCAGCCAAAGATGAGTATGTATGGGAGAGATCCGTGGGGTGGGCTGCTGGAGATATCAAATGCAAACTTAGTGATAAACGACGACCAAAGTCAAAATCTGGATTTGGACCAGGTGGTGCTATTGATGTCGTTGTGGCTGCTAGATGAGGTGCACAAAGCTGGCTCCTGATCGGGCCAAGCGAAGAAGAAGAAGTATATCGACCTTAGGTATTTCATTGTCAGCTAGAAGCTCTTCATCTAGATCGTGGGCACCATCATCGCCACCACTGTACTCGCCCGATTCATCACTCTCATTGTTAAGACTTTCCCCCACCACCATGACCCAAAGCCACCACCGAACGAATATACCCTCGCCCTCCACAAGGCCCTCATGTTCTTCAACAACTAGCGATGTAAGCCGAACCTTCTCCGATCTATCCTAAAAACCTTTCCTTCTCCCAATGCATGTGGTCCCCTTTACAAAATTCATAAAGATTAGATTTTGATCGATCAAATGAGACAGATCAGACTTTGATGTGATTTTGGTGTTTTTACTTGCAGTTGGGCGGCTTCCTAAGCACAACAATGTATCTTGGAGAGGTAATTCTAAGATGAAGGATGGCATCTCCAAACGTCCTATGGAAGGAGCCTTTTGGAGGCTTTTGCAATATTGGAGATGCTATCAAGTTCAACTTTCCGACCTCCTTCATCATGACCATGCTAAGCTGCAGTGTGATCGAGCATAGCACCAAGTATGAGGCTGCTGGTGAGCTCAACCATGTCAAGGAGATCATCAAGTGGGACATTGATTATCTCCTCAAGATCTTGAACAACTCATGAGTCATGACTCAGACTTATCATAAATAGCTAAACCCATGGGCTCGAGCTGGATATTTGAGCTATTGATTAGGTTGAAATTTGAGCTCGAGCCCAAGCCAGGTCTAGGTCGGACCAAAGATATACCCAAACATGACCTGAAAAACAAACGGACACTATAACTAAGCCCAAGCCCGTTTCGAGCCTAGCATGAAGTTTGATACAAAGTCGGGTTGGCCTAAACCTAATTTCAACTCTAAGAGGGACTCTGGCTTATTTAGAAAGAGACCACTCATCCTACATGAGGTATCTTTTGGATTGAAATCTAGAGGGGCAAAATCATGAGACCCATGGATCAAAGTAAATAATATTTTACATGTTGAGCCATGAACCCTTAGCCACAACACCAATAACACTATAAATTATTGATTTATATATTTTTAAATTATATTTTTATTATTTTATATGACTCATGTTTGATGCTTATTTTTCTCCGGATCCAATGATTTGATATAATATTTCTTTAGGCTACTTTAGTAGCTTGGGCATATATGATTGAAAACTGCTTGTAATTTTTATTTTTGTTATAGATATGATTTTTTTAGAGATTTTTAATTAGTTTATGACTTTTATTCAAATAAAAGAATTGCATACTTTTGGGAAAGTTTTGGTAATATAAATGATTGATAAACTAAAAATGTGTATTTGATGTGGTATTGGAATAGCTATAGCTATATGAATTGCATATATTGAAACCTTATATATATATATATATATATATATATGAATAGATATGTGCACGTGATTCATAATGATCAATAGAAAGAGAAAAAAAAGCCACATAACCACTAAATGGTTGGTTTCTAGCCATTTATAGAAACACTATCGTATGGATATGATGCTTTTGAATGTAAGAAAGCTAATTAAGCAACATATATAAAAGAGCACAATGTAATATTTAAAAGTGTTTAGGTATAGTTACATTAGTGCAATATTAGAATGATGTTTAAAAATACCGCAATAGCTAAAAGGATAATACATTTAAGGGAAGGTAGTAAATGTCAAATAGAATAGTAGAGTCATATTCAAAACTGTTGCTAAACTTGAAAATTGAAAAGATTATTTCTATTTTAGTGGTGCAATATTGCATAAAGTTAAATAATGAAAATTGAAAATTGATGTGATTTTGATATTTTTACTTGTGGTTGGATGGCTTCCCAGGCACAACAAGGTGTCTTGGAGAGGTAATCCTAAGATGCAGGATGGCATCTTTGATATGTCGTACGGAAGGAGCCTCTTGGAGGCTTCTACAATGTTCGAGATGCTATCAAGTTCAACTTTCTCACCAATTTCACTATGATCATGCTAAGCTGGACTGTGATCAAGCATAGCTCCAAATATGAGATTGCCGACGAGCTCAATCATATCAAGGAGATCATTAAGTGGGACACTGATTACCTCCTCGAGATCTTGAACAACTCATGAGTCATGACTCTGACTTATCCTAAATGGCTAAAGCCTCGAGCTCAAGCCAGATATTTGAGTTATTGGTTGGGTTGAAATTCAGCCTTGAGCCCAAGCCGGATTTAGGTCGGGCTAAAGATATACCCAAATTTAATTTGAAAAATAAATAGATACTATAACTAGGCCCAAGCCTAGCATGAAGTCTGATTCGAAGTTGGGCCAGCCTGAGTCTAATTTCAATCCTAAGAGGGACTCTAGCTTATATAGAAAGAAATCACTCATCCTACGTGAGGTATCTTTTGAATCAAAATCTAGAGAAACAAAATTGTGAGATCCATAGACCAAAATAGATAATATTTCATGTGCTGAGCCATGAATCCTTAGCCACGACACCAGTAAAATTATAAATTATTGATTTATATATTTTTAAATTATATTTTTATTATTTTATATGACTCATGTTTGATGCTTGTTTTTCTTTGGATCCTATGATTTGATATAATATTTCTTTAGGCTACTTTAGTAGCTTGGGCATATACGATCAAAAACTGCTTGTAATTTTTATTTTTATTATAAATATGATCTTTTTAGAGATTTTTAATTAGTTTATGACTTTTATTCAAGTAAAAGAATTGCATACTTTTTGAAAAGTTTTGGTAATATAAATGATTGATAAACTAAAAATATATATTTTATGCGGTATTGGAATAGCTATAGCTATATGAATTGCATATGTTGAAACCTAATATGTATATATATATATATATATATATATATATATATATATATATATATATATATATATATATATATATATATATATATATATATATATATATATATATATATATATATATATATATATATATATATATATATATATATATATATATATATATATATATGACTCATAATGAACAATAGAGAGAAAAAAAGTCACATAATCGCTAAATGGTTGGTTTCTAGCCATTTATAGAAATACTATTATATGGATATGATGCTTTTGAACATAAAAAAGCTAATTAAGCAACATATATAAAAGAGCACAATATAATATTTATAAGTGTTTAGGTATAGCTATGTTAGTGTAATATTAGAATAATATTTAAAAATACCACAATAGGTAAAAGGATAATACATTTAAGGAAAAGTAGTAAATGTCAAATAGAATACTAGAATCATATTTAAAATTATTGCTAAACTTGATAATTAAAAAAATTATTTCTATTTTAGTAGTACAATATTGCATAAAGTTAAATAATGATATTTATGATAAACATGAGATCAGCTTACAATCTACACAAGCATTTGCTAGAAATGCCACTTAAAATTAAATGATGATGTTTTTGGTAACACTTTTGACAAATATATGCAAAAGCTATTTAAAATATTTTATGAAATTTTATAAAATACTATGGTAGACTATTCTTAGTTTAGTATAAAAGTGATCCAAATACTTGATTTAATTCCAAATATGTTTTGACGGAAAGGAAAGAAATTGTGCCTACCCGTTCTGCTAATCGATCTGCCTTGAGCCATTCAGACTTCCAAGCTTCATTCCTCGGAGAACCCAAAGTTGCTACAAAGAATGCATCCAATCAATGCCACTGCACGCATGTGACGGTAACGGATGGTGTTGGCGCAAGTTGGTAGCACGCTGAATCAACCCTAGTGGTGTTTTCCAGTATGGATTTCTTCGGCCCACGTGCTGCCACAGTCCGAGTCCCAATCAATCGATAAATTGTTCCACGCTGCCAACAAATCGAACGCGACACCCGAGGCTGTTTGCTTCGTTCACGTGATCGCAACGACGGGTGTCGACGAGCGAGCAATCGAAGCCGGCGGACTGGTGGCCGGAGGAAGGCCGAGATATTATTTTGATCGGGCCCACTCGAAGAAAAAAATTATTGCGTGAACTATGGAAGGCCACGCTGGTCATTGAACCCACGGGCGTTACATGGAACCCACTCGCCAGAACGCAGTGATTGGTGGCGTGCACAAACGTGGCCGTACATTTAGTGCGGTTAATAATTTCTCTATTTAAAGTCATCCTTATCCGCCACCTCGATTAACGCCCGGTCCCGCTGGCAAAAGAGGCCGGTTTAGCGGCATTTACCTTTTCAACTCCTAGTTCCCGTCACCTCCTTGTTAACGTATCTTCGGTCACCAGCATGCTAAGCAATTATCATAGCTGGTAGCATGCAATAAAAATCTAAAATCGATCCTGACCATTAATTCTGATTCGATTTGAATCGAATTTTTTAAAATTTAATATAATTTTAATTTAAAAATTTTAAAAATTAAAAAAATTAAATTTAATTTTAATTTTAATTTAAAATAAATTAATTTAAACCTAATTGATCTGATATAAACTTTTTCAACTTGGAATCAAATATTTCTCACATCATACAATAAATCTTGATTTTATTTTTGATAAAAAAAATAGGTCTCGATACATATCTCAATTGATATTTATTAAATAATTAAATTTATAATAATTTATAAAATATATATACTTAAAATAAAAAAATAATCATAATTATAATAAAATAAATATTTAAATAAAAAAATAAAATTTTATATTTAAAATAAAATTTATTATATTTTGATCTGTTTCATCAATTTTTTCTCAATTTATTTCATGTATACATATATAATATTATATAAAAATTATAATTAATTTATTTATATTTTATTTAAATTATATCAATTTATTATTTTTATATTTAATCTATTTCATAAATTATATGTTTAATATATTTTATAAGTTATCTATTTGATATATAATTTTTATTGCCTATAATCCAATCAACCGGATCGACTTTTTTTGATTTAATATCGTACTATATAATCGATTTATTTTTAATTTTATTTTGATAAAATTAATTTAATTTGAAAAATAAATCTAAACCGATCCGAATTAAAGCATGTACATCCTGGCCATGTGGCAGCCATCATCCTAGGAGTTGACGGCACCATTCGGTGATAGGATTCATGTCGGTGTTATAAATGAGCACTAATAATTCTTCACCAAGGCAGCTAATTAGGAGAGCAGGAGGACAGAGTAGGGGAAGAAGCAGCCATGGTTCTCCTTGAGAAGTTGTGGGATGACGTGGTGGCCGGGCCTCAGCCGGACAAGGGCCTCGGCAAGCTGAGGAAGCTCTCCACCAAGCCTTTGGTCATCAAAGGTTTTTCAAATTTCTTACTCACACGCTTAATATTTCTTCAAAATTTTGTTCTTGATCAACATGGCTTAGGTATATGACTTCAAATAAAGTGTGGTTTCTTGTTGGTTGGTTGGTGAAGAGGGGGAAGGGGAGAGCAGCAAGTACCAGAGGTCGATCTCCATGCCGACAACACCGACGACCCCCGGCACGCCGACGACGCCGGCCACCCCAACCACACCCTCCTCTGCGCGCAAGGCGAACGTGTGGCGAAGCGTGTTCAACCCGGGGAGCAACCTCGCCACCAAGACCATCGGTGCCAACTATTTTGACAAGCCCCAGCCCAACTCCCCCACCGTTTACGACTGGTATCTAATAAAACCTCTCCCCTTCTCTATCCTTTTCTTTTTTTTGTTTTTAATTCACACTTGATTAGCTTTTGTTCCTTTGCTTTCGTTGTTGTTGTGGTTTTATTTCATGGCTGATGTATGAATATTTGGGACTCAGGCTGTACAGCGGTGAGACTAGGAGCAACCACCGCTGAACGGACTTTTGTGCCGAGAAAGAGGCTGGATCGGCTTCTTGGGGAGTGGGGTGGATGTGCATAAGTTTCTAGATATCGTGTGCTATCTTTTATGTTTGCTGGTTTATGTGGTTATCTAATGGTGTTTATTTTGTTGTGCTAAGAAGCTTGCTGTGTGGGTTGCTAATCTGTGGGCATGAGAGGTGGTAAGGGGGATCTATGTTTGTGTGTGTGTGTGTGCGTGTATATATATATATAATCGTTTTTGGTGGTGTTGTTGCAACTGTTCTGGTTCTTATGTTAGCAGGTTATAAGAAAATAATCATAAGCCAAGAGCCTCTTTCTCTTTGAGATTAAAAGGTATTAATTTCTATGAGATTTTTTTGGTATGGTAATAGTATGTAAAAAGATGATTGCTTCGCATTCTTGAGCACATTCTGTTTCATTTGCATTGTTCTTTGCATCTGATGATGACTTGTGGAATAAATAAATGCGCAATGGCCGGCAGGGAAGCGGCCGTGTTACATCAGCGGGTGGTAGGACCGCGATCGTTCTGGATTTTTGTTTAACATTTTAAGCAATCGGTTTGACTAGCGAGCGAGGCAACGATAAGGTTTAGGTTGGAGAAATTTCAATTAATTAATGTGGATAAGATTGGATGTCGCCATCAGGGATGGGGACGGGTTTTATTTTTTTTTCTTTTTCTTTGGAGAGAGAGAGAGAGAAAGGGAGAACACAATTTACTAATTTTTAAGTCGAATAATAACTAATAATTACCTTTTAAAGGTTCCAGGATTTGGACTGATGTATTGCTTCGAGTATATTTGGGTGGAGTCTAGACTGGGCTTGAAGGAAGAAGGGGCGGGGAAAATCTAGATTTGGGCTTCATTATATAGCAAACCATATAATATTTCATTGTTATACTTTGAGTGGGGATGGCAATAGGATCGGATCAGCCTATGTAAGGATCGGATCATATGTGGATGGAATCAGAAAATTGCATATCCGAATCTGATTTGTTTTAGATCAGGAATTGAAAGCTAGATATGTCATATTTAATAAATAGATAACATTATCCGGTCTATTTAATTTATTTAATAAATAAATAATTTGTTTAATTTGTTAATATTTTAAGATCTAAGATGTATTCATCTATTTAATAAGTAGGTAACTTGCTATTGTAGAATTTGATTTGATTATTAAATAAATTAGATCAAAAGGTTAGAATCTGAGTTTGATTCAATTATTAAATGGTTTAAATATGTGGATCTATTTACAATAACCTATTTTTTACTGGTTAAATCCAAATCAGATGGATGGGTCAGATCATATTTTACTAACCCCAATTTAAAGCACAACTAAATTAGTTCCTGTCTGAAGATGGGTAACGCCTGGTAGAACTCATATCTGCGCACGTTAAACTGGATTTCGGTCTGTATGGTAATTAGAAACATGGTGCAGTTTTAGTCAAGGACATAGACTTAAAACTGGATTCGAGTCTAGATGAACCAATTTGATCTAGGATTTTATCTTATTTTTTGGAAATTTGAATCGAGGGTGGGATAAACTCATGCTCGATTTATATGAACTATCTGTTTCAATCAAAAAAGGAAAAAAAAATTATTTTAGTCTAGAGGCGTCAAGGACCCAAAGTGTCCTCTGGGTGGGTGGGAGTAGATCTTGTTCAACACATGGATCTTTTTGACAATTTATCCGAAAAACTAACGAGAATTTTGATAGGAAAAAATAAACGCTTATATGTCTTGTAAAGATGGGTATCACCTAAGGATCTCAATTTTGACATACATTTCTGACAAAGAATCGGATATTCATGCTTCTTCATACTTCCCACCAGCTCTATAGCCTTACATGAGTTGTCCAAACTTTCGCAGTTATCCAGCATGTTCGGTATACATCATTGACGAGGGAAAAAAAAAAAAAAAGAAAAAAGAAAAGAAAAAAAAAAAGAAAA
Source organism: Cocos nucifera (assembly GCA_006176705.1). NCBI lineage: Eukaryota > Viridiplantae > Streptophyta > Magnoliopsida > Arecales > Arecaceae > Cocos > Cocos nucifera. The sequence continues at coordinate 339,505 of QRFJ01002338.1, read as the reverse complement.
ATCTCTGGATGGTCGATCATGCATTGTCACTAAAATGAGTAGTTACGAACTCCACGTCACCGGCAATCAGAGCCCTCTCGTTCTACGTCCGTTTTCAAACTTTGTCAAACGAACACACTATTTCGACCCGGTGTTTGGTTCCAAAGATTCTCTCTTCTGTGAGGTCATATTCGAGGGTCTGTCCTGCTTGCTGACCTCTTGGATGAGGTAACACGCTAGAAGTTTGATGGGGTAGAATTACCGAAAGGAAACACTTGAAAGGCTTGTTTGATTCGAGGGACATGGGCTTTGAAATAGGAAAGAATAACCGTCATTCCAGTTGAGAAGAGTCTCATTCTTGATTCTAAGAAATGCTCCAATCGCTAAAATTCAATCTTCATTATTTTTTCTAATATTCAAATCTTATTTCAATTTCGATGATGAACCAAATATATTAAAATATTTTAATTCTCGTTCCAATTTATTTCAATTCCGATCGTGAATTAAATGCACTCTTACTTAAATCAATTGAACTACAGGCATTCAGAAATTTAAATAAAAATCAGATAATCCGGTAGACAACTTGCAGCACAAAAAAGATATATCAACAAGTATATTAATTCTCACTTTAGTCAAATATTGCAAGCAGATGGCTATGGAACCCCATTTTTGCGTGCATCTTAATTCTCTATTAGAATTGTTATTTATGGCACCACTTATTCCTCATAAGCAAGTCCTGTTTATAATTTATTCAGTAAGGTTTTCCATACATTTGCAATGCATCAATCAATGCTTATTTTAGCTACTATTCCGGCTTTATGGTGCCATATGGGTATATCCATTGGTTTCATTAAGCTTCTGCTTATCCCTTACGCTTATGTTTCGGATCAGATTAACTGTGCCTTTGGGTAAGTCGGTACTAAGTGCTACCTCTGTTATTCTATGTCATTTTCACTTCTATAGCACCATTTCTGGTCTTCTTCTCGGTAGCTGCTTGTTTGCTCACCATATTATAATTCTGCTGATGATTCTACCTTGGAAGGGGTTGTTGCTATGTTCTTATTTTCTATGCAGTTTATTCCTTACACGGATGGACTCTGTTCTGTTTCTGCTACCATTCTCTCTCGGCTATTCTGTGGGCAACAGCAATACAGTATTCCAAGTGCTTAGGCGGTATTTCCTTTAGGAGGCTTATCTGTATTCCAAGTGCTCAGCTATTCATCTTCATCAATCTGCTGGAGTATTGTGCTATGATATATCTTCTTTGCTATATATTCTTTTCTATATCATGCGCTTTTCAAGTAGATGTCATGGGCCATTACCATATTCCATCTGTTTTCATCATACATGTTGGGGACCTTCATGCTTATCTTCCTCAACTTCAAAATCTCCATACCTGCGTTGTTTTCAAGCATATCTTTAGCTGTGATCCCTGTCATGCTCCAAGCTCTTCAGTTGTTTTATCAAATTGTACCTCATGCAAGCGCTCTCTCGCAACATATATGTTTCTGCATCAGACCTATGGATCTTATTGCATCAGTTTTTATCATATTATGCCTCTGGTTATTCTTCCAGATACTCCTTGCTTTCGGCATAAGGTTCCCTGTTTACCCTCTGAGACAGGCTGCACCATCGGATAGAATTGCTAAACACATACCAAGTTTAGCATAGGAGTGGCAACGGGTCGAATATGGATCAGGTTAGTCTATACCCATATCCATCTTGTAAATAAAAATTCTATATCCATGCCCATCCTATATCCGCTTCAGATCGGATTAAGTAGAGATGCGGATCGGATCGGATCGGATATATAAAAAGGATTAATTAGATCGGATCGGATCGGATATATAAGAAGGATTAATTGGATCGGATTGGATCGAATATATATAAATAATATAAAATTATCATAATTTTGAATGAAAAATATGTATTAAAATTATATCAGATCAAATTCGGATCGGAGCATACTATTATCCATATCCGACTCAAATCCGCTTCGGATATTTTTTTTATAACCCATGCCCATCCTGGGTTCCAATTCGGCTTGAATAAAACCCGCCTCATTCGGGTCAAGTCAGATTGGGCACCCGGCAGCTTGAATAAAATTACCACCTCTAGTTTAGCGTACAAAAAAGGGTAAAAGCTAGTATTTGATTAGAGGTGGGCATCGGGTCGGACCGCCCATGGGTCGACCCAGCTCAGCAAGAATTGGGCCGTGCCAGGCATGGCCCGCCCAGTACTGTAGCGGGTCGTGCCATGGCACGGTCCAAAACTAGGGGCCGAGCTGGGCTTGGGGTTTGGTGGCCCACGGCTCAGGCCCGGTATAGCCCTTCAGGGCTTGGGCTGGCACGGCCTACTAGGCTAGGCACGGCACGTGCCTAGGCCCGGCACGGCTCTCGTGCCAGCCCATATGGGTTGTGCCAAGGCACGGGCCACATGCCAATCTATATGGGTCGTGCCAAGGCACACCCATTTGGCACGCTACATTTTTAAAATTTTTATTTTAAAAAATAATTTTTATAAAATAAATTAAGTTGGAGGATATTTTAAAAAAAGATAGAAGATATTGAATTTTTTTTGTAAAAGTAAAAGCCATCTTATAATGGTGGAGGGTTTGGCATGGATCCCTATCAGTTTATTAATATAAATTAAAATTATACAAAAGAGGGAGGAAGGCTAGGCCTAACCTCCAGAATATATAGAGGAAGAGAGAACTGAGAAAAAAATAGAGGTGACTCATCGTAATAAATAAAAAATAAAAATATATAATTTTAAAAAATTAAGAATTTAAAATAAATCTTACTAATTATCTGTTATATTTGTGTCGTCCTCATCATCAGATCCAGTATCATATCCTTCTTTATTCTGAAGTCTCGCCTTCGCATTCAATCAATCATTGAAGCGGAGCAGTATCTTAATTGTTTCGACCGTCATTCTGCTCATCTTTTCATCTAGAATGTGCCGACCTACACTAAAAGCTGATTCCGATACTACTGTGGACATCAGCATAGCTAACATATCATGTGCAATTATAGATATAATAGGGTATTGATTTTTCATACTCTTCCATTAGACCAATACATCAAGATTTTCTATTTGATTTTCATCTAATACAAAGAGATTTCTTTTCGTAAATAAAATTTTAATTCATTGCTTAAATATGAAGAAGATGTAGATGAAGAAGATGTATGTGAATGTCTCGTATATGCAAGGAATAAAAAAATAGATGATGAATGAGAGATACTAGAAGTTGATTATGAAGATGATATGGACTGTCTAGATCCATAAATTTTTTTATCATATAATGCAAAAATATCATGAAGCAGCTGAGTTATCTCAGCTTTAGATGCTTCAGAATTATGATTCATATATCTATTAAGTTCATCAAGTAAAATATGTATACTACTTAATTTGATCCGTGAATCAAATATAACAGTCAAGTTATGCATAGAACATATCATATTCCAATACTAATTTTATTTTTTCTATTTCATAAACAATAGGCATTAAAACATCATCATATCTATATTGTGCAAATTGACCACAAACTATATATGCTTGTTATAAAAGTATACAAAATGTTGGAAAATAAATACCAAAAAGAAAATTTGTAGCATTATGAAAACTAACTAAAAAATCTTCTAAATTTTTTTTTTCAATCATTTTCAGTCAAAATAAAGCTTAATCCACGATCATTTATATAAGCATTTAATAAATTTTTATATGGATATGCATCATGAATCATTGTATATATAGAATTTAAATGGGTAACTACATCAAATTTAAATTTTTTAAAATATTTACCATGGTCTAGACATAATTATTTAAATTCTTATAATCATGCTCTTAAAGCATGAATAAAAGATACTATACTTCTAATTTTTGTAATTATATTTTGAATCATACCTATTCTAGCTTGAACAGAAAGATTCAAAATATGACATGTACATCTAATATGAAATAATTTTCATTAATAATGGGATGAAAAGAGTCTTTTAATAATTGAATAGCTATATCATTATTAGATGTATTATCAAATATAACAAACATAATTTTGTCATTAATACTATATACAGTTGCAATTTCATCAATAGCATTGAAAATTTGTTGGCCAAAATGGAGATAATCAAAAGAATGAAAAGCAAGAATACACTTATTCAATTGTCAATCACTATCATATAATGAGTAGTGATAGAAATAAAAGACATATTACCTACAGATGCAGTCCATATATTAGAAGTTAATGATATTTTTATATTTAAAGTAGAAAGAGTTTCAATTAAATTATCCTCTATTGCAAAATAATTAGTCATAGCTACTCTTCTAAATGTATGTCTACTGGTTCTTTTATAAGCGGGTTGCAAAGCTAATTAAACATACTCTTTAAAATTAAAAAAATCACATAAGTTAAAGGATAATTTATCTCTAACTATCCATTTTACAAGTGCTTTTCTTTAATTTTCATGATTATAAGCAAAAGTTCCTATAAGAGCACCTCCTTGTATATTAAGGATGCTTTGAAGATGAGAATCACTTATTCTATGAGACTCTTGATGTCTCTTCAAATGGCCAGTTCTTCTAGTACTGGCACAACTATATAATTTGACATATTTTTTATATTTTGCCTTATAGACTCCATCAATCAAAATTCTATCAAAATCATTGTACGCAGTGCTAGTTTGCTTACGAGAAGAGGATTTAGCTTTACTAGAAAGGACTTCAGAGAAAGTAGGAAGAATTTTTTTTCTCCTTAAAAATAAGAGAAATATCGACATATCCAGCAGCACTGGTAATACTCTTATCATCATAACTTACCATCTAAATTAAGTAAATACGAAAAATAAAAACTAACCAGTAAGCAGCAAAAGAAAATTAAGTAGAGGTTGTAGAGCCAAAAAGGAAGAAGAGGTAGAGCGGAGAGTTAGAGAGCCGAAGAAAGAGGGTCGGACTGTTAGAGAGTCGGATAGCTGGAGAGCCAGATGAGTAGAGAGTTAAAGAGCCGAAAGAGGAGGGTCGGGCCACCGGAGAGTTAGATAGTCGGAGAGCCGAATTTGTGGAGCTACTCTTGAACTACAACCTCCAAAAAAGAGATATTTTCCTCTCTTATATAACTCTTGAATTGCTAAACTATAATTGCTACTTACTAAATATTAAATGGAAGAGAGAAGAATTGCTAGAAGAGAAAATAAATAGAAGTAGGGATATTAGAGAGGGAGAGAATTGGTTTGATTAATTGATGTGGTGAGAATGAAAGAGGAGGGCCCTATTTATAGAAGTTTCAAAACTTTTATTTTTCCAAAATACCTCTCAATTTAATCATTTTTTAGCTGTTGGAGAGATCAAAATGATAAAAATAAGAAAAATAGCCGTTAGAACTTCTTAAAAAATTAAAAAAAATAATTTTAACCATTATGGACTAGCCTGGCCCATCCCGTTTGGAAATATTATGGGCCATGCCTGGCACTGTCCGTTTGGGCTAAAAAAAAGAGAAAATAGGCCTGACGGGCCAATGGGCTGTGCCAAGCCCAGCCCATCAATTCTCGGACTTAGGGCTGTGCTGGGCGAAGGGTTTGGCATTCTCGTGCCATACCAGCATGGTCCGTTTAGTAGGTGGGCCGTGTCAGGCATGGCCCACTACAGTCTTCGACCCATTGGGCTTGGACCAAGTCGGGTCAGGCAAGGCCTGATGCCCAACATTGGTATTTGTATCAGGTGCAGTCTGGATTATTGTTTTTGCAACATCCAATGGTAAGATAGCTGACCAAAACTGCCCAAGGTAAAACCAAAATATGAAACACAATATAGTTTACTTTGATTCCAAGAGGCCTGGCTTCTCTATGTTGCAGCCATTCCACTAAGTTCTCCCCTAATGTTGCCAATCCCTACATCCGTTAAAAGTTTTGACCGGTAGCTATAGATAAATGAAGGAGAATTTAGCAAATTAAAATAAAAAATAAAAAAATAAATATTTAATCAATTAAAATTTTAGAATTAATTAAAGATATTCTAAAATTTCAAATCCATCTTTAGCATGATGTAGTAATTCTTTTTAATATAAAAATTTATTATTTTTAAAAATTTAATTATGATTATAATTTATTTCTTAGTGCATGTATTATATCTCTTCATCATGATCCATCTCTATGAAATCATAAATTATTCAATATTTTAATTTTTAAAAATTAAAATATAATTTTTAATATTTTTTTTTAAAATAAATTATTAAATTGAGTACGGACTGCATTTACCAATCAAAATTTATTTCAATGAATATAATTTATTTAGATCTTTAATCAATAATAAACATATCAAAAAGTCAAAATCTTATGCATAAAAAGATAAATTTTATTAAAAATTAGGTAGGAGAACATGTTTGTATAAAAAGTAATGACAAAAGATAAAGAAAAAAAAAGTATAATCCATGCTTGAAGACTTCATCTATTCTCTCAGAATTCAACTCAGTCGCGCATGATTGATGATCCAGCATCTTCAAAGCTCCTTGGATGATAGATGGAAAAAGAAGAAAGATGGAAGAAAGGAGGAGAAGAGAGGAGAAAAGAGGGAGGAGACTCTATTTAAAAGAATTTGGCTATATTTTTGGTGTAGAGGATCTGTCTCAAGACTTAGGGCATAGGGGGGTTTAAATAGAAGGAAAAGCAAGGCTTATGGAGTCCTTTCCAGACTCTTATTTGAGTTTGAATCGAATTTATCTCTCCTTGAATTTTGGGCCATTAGATCTATCATCAAAGGCTTGAAATCTATCTAAAAGTCCATCGCTTAGCCTTTGATTCACACCCAGATCAAATAAGGGCCATCGGATGCTTGATCCAGTCATCTTCGCCCGTCAGATCATGCTAAGAAAGCTGAAGAAATCTTGGATCAAATTAGAATCGCACGCAGCCATTGGATCTGAATCGACATCACGCGCAGCCATTCGATCACGCCTAATTGTGTCTGTGGATCCCGTGAATCAAGTATAACAAAGACCCCACCCAATCTAAGCTTGCCGTGCAACTTGAAATGTCAATTTTGCCCTCATGAGCCGCATGTATTTTTTGTGAACCCTTTAAGGGTTGACGCCCACTGACTCAGCCACCGATCCACCATGGATCGCAAGATTTCCTGACGTCAAGATGACGTCAGGGCTGAAAGAAAATGGGCCACGAGCACTGGGTTTTCTAGTTCGTGCACATGGGCTGGCTTCGATCGGGCACTGGCAGATCGAGCTGGCTCGCACGGCAGTTGGGTCAATTTTGCTCTAGACCGGTCGGTTCAGCCAGACGATTTATTTATTTATTTCATTCAAACTTCTGATCTTCATATCTTTCTCATTTTAGCTCCGATTTTTGTCAAATTTATTTTGTTTGAACCAGAAAATTGAGCTCTTCACATTAGTGATGCTTTTTTCTTCAAAATATTAATAAAAATATTTATTTTTAATTAAATATTAATTAATATATAATTTAATATTTTTATTTAGTAATTTTATGATGATTATCAAATAACCTCTTCTTCTTCATTTCCTTCATAACAGCCTCATTCCACCATTAATTTACCCTAACAAATATCATCCAAAAATTTTTAAATTTTGTCCTTGAGTTGACCCATGAGCTAACAATCCCCTAATAAATTTTAATTTAAATTATCCAGCTGTTAGAGAATTAAAATTCATGAATTAAGATAGGACAGAGTCAATCTGCCCCTAAAGGTTTAACAACAACTTTCCCTTAATCTTCTTTCTTTCCTTAACATTCTTTTTCCTCCCAATTCCTCTCAGTCCATCATTTTAAGCTTCCTGCCTTTACCTCCCTTACCACCCTAAACCATCTAATAATTAATTCTTAATTTAAACCAACTAAAGGCAAAGAGGGTTTAGAGCTTACCCACACTGATGAGAAATAAAACCAAGGCAGCAGCCACACCAAAGAAAAGAAGAAGAAGAGGAGGAGGAAGAACAAGAAGAAGAAGAAAAGAAAAAGAAAGAGAGGGGAAGAGGAAGACTGTAGTGGGGAATAAGAAAATGACAAAAAAGGAGAGGGAGAACACACCTGACGAGAGAGAGCTAGAAAGGGAGGAGAGCAATGGGACAGAAGACAATGAGAGAGAGAGAGAGAGAGAGAGAGAGAGAGAGAGAGAGAGAGAGAGAGAGAGAGAGAGAGGAAAGAGGAGAGGGGAGACTCAATTGGGAAAGAAGCTAGAATAGGAGATTTTCCTCCTCCTTATTCAGTGCCAAAAGGAAAGGGGCACCACCTAATAGGCGGGCTCAAGGATGGTTGGCCAGCTGGCTATTAAAAAATGATAGTTTTATACATATATTTCAAAATATTTTTGAATCTATAGCAGCGGAACAGATCTAGATCAAACATTTTAACCTAGCATGCATCAAATCTAATATGAAAACTATGTAAGCATAGATCTTATGACATAACAAAGCATGCATAATTTGAAATCAAATGTAGATCACATCTATCATGAATATGAGAATAGATCTCAATACCTTAGCATAGGTCAATCTACATTATAGCTGATGATCATGAATTTTTCTGGTTCTTCTAGCCGCACAGATGTTCGGACTTCAAATGTATCCACATGAAATTTCTGATCCGATCAGAGGCTCGATAATCTCCTTGGGGTACTAGCTTCCTTGTAGAGATCTGCTTGTGATGGCTGATTGAGATCCTTCTTTAGATCTCTCGAACTCTTGTGGAGAGGAAGAAGATTTGGAGGAAGAAGAGGTGGAAGAAGATTTATGAAGACTCTTTCTCTCTTTCCAAGCCCACGGCTAGATCTAAGAATGATCCCATGCCTAAGAGCCTCATGCCCACTCCTTTTTCCTCTTGTTTCTCATGGTGGAAATTAGAAATCACTACTCCCCACATGCCAAAAATAAAATCATTTTATGATGGCATGCAAAGGAGTTTAGATGAGGTCAAACCTTATCAAGATAAGGATTGAACTTGAATTCAAATCAGATTTGAATTCAAATCAATCTTATCCTTATCCTATCCAAAGGAGGGCAGCAATAAGGCATTGACCCAGAGATTTCTCATCAAAAACTCAGAATTATATGAGAATGAAGGGCATGGAGATGGGGTTGGCACAAGAAAGAGAATCCTAGTCTAACCGGATCTCTTGGTGTTTCAATTTGGTCCTAATCCAAATACAATTTGGTTAGACCTAAGGAGAAGAGGAAATCTAATCTAATTAGGAACCCAATCTCTTCAACAAGATCCTAATCCAATTAGGATTTAACTGAACTCAAGTTCTGATCAAATCAAGAATTAATCTTCCTTACAATTGAGTCATCTCATAACTCAATCAAGCTTGATCCAATCAAATCCAATCCAAGTTGAATTGAATCCAATTTAATTAAACTTGATTGAAACCCTATTACTCAATCAAATTGAGTCAATTAGCAATCTAATTGCTAATTAATCTTCCTATAATTCACTAACTCTTAGCGAATTACTTTATTGTAACTGTTGTATTTGATTAATCATCAATCATATTGATGTTTAAATCCAATAACGAGTCATAATCATTAATCAACTATCTGATCAAATAAGAATCTTTTTGTATATGATCCTATAGATTTTATTCTATCTGATAGTGAGATATACTATAATCCCCATCATAACATCATTGAAATTCTTTTCGATGGATTGAAATAATTTCAACTCTATCCATTGAGTGTCATCGATCATCAAGATGATACTCAACAAGTCTCATAATTTACCAGTGATACTTAGCAGTATATAGTGGCAACCTAGTAAAATAAAAATATTAAATCTCTAGGTATAATTACCATATGATTTAGTTCTTCAATTGTGAGTCTCGACTTAATAGAGATCATGAAGAACTCATCAAACCTTACTATCAGTCATATGCCAAATTGATTCAACTCAAGTTTATTCGTGAAGCTTATGAAAATTCTTTTTCAGTATTCACACTTGATTTAGCTAAAGACTTTTTGAAGTTAGTCTTACGAATCATGTAGGACTACTCTTTTTTCTACCAAGATCGATAGATTTCATTTAGGTGCATCCTACTCCTAACAGTAAACTTGAACCTACTATAACTAATATACACAGCAAGGATCCAAATGGTTAGGGACCAAGTAAATGTACAGCCAAACTACAGTAGCCTCATTGCGAATAGAAGAGGCATTACAGTTCAAAGGACCACTCAAGCCACTGCAGCATCGAGAAAAATATTGATGAGTAAGTAGACATCCAAGTGATTTCTTGTGATGGCCATGCTCAATGCAAGTTGTTCTCTAATAACCACCTACGCTCTCATCCCAGTATCTATACATTATAGACTCGAGACTCATCTACCCATAAGGAAGGTGATCCATGCACTGATTCTACTGGATCGATCACTATCCTCTGTGATGATCTCACGATCAGGAGCATTTATAAATTAATCACTAATAATGTATGTCTCAAATTTTCAATGCTTTGAAAATATACAATATCATCTGTTAATCTCTAGGATAAATCATGGATACATAGAACATGATTGGAAAGAAAAATTATCCTTTATTAATAAATAAAGTTTTACAAGTACAAACTTATGCCCTAGAATTACATTATATGTCTACCAATAACTGGCTTTAGGGCATACTGTTAGAATTTGATGCCTCGAATTCGATCCATATCAAGAAGAGAATCAATTTTCAGCATAGTAGTCAGATTGGCTCTGATACATGGTCGAGCTAGCTCGGATTGAGATCGAGCTGGCTTGAACCATAGTCGAGCCAACTCTCTCAAGCAGATAGATAGCAAGAGTTAGGATGAGATGCAGTCGAGCCAGCTCGACCCTTGACCAAACCAGTTCGACGGAGGCGAACAGAACATGATGGGATTTTTTCTATTTGGACTTGGATTATGATTAATCCAAGGGGTCTATGGGAGTTGCGTGTAGACCAGAGGATCCAACGATCATGGAGGGTTGCAGTCATGATCTGAAGGTCGAAAAATATTTCAAGACTCCATCAAAGATATGTTCGACTCATATTAGGAGACCGAGCCCCATTAGGACTCCTGTGAATTACTGAAAAGAGAATTTTCATCCTATTTAAAGGACCGAGGTGCTGTGGAGCAGAAGAGGTATGGTATGAGAGACACGTAGAGAGGCTCAAGTAGCCATCGAGAGGAGCTTGGTAGAGCACAGAGTACGTGCAGCCCGTGAGAGAGAGAAGCAATGGGTGCATAGCATCCGGTGAGGAGGCTATGAAGGTAGAGTATCTTGTAGCTTCTATAGATCTTCTTAGGATTTTGAGAGAGCTTTTGTGAGGGTAGTTTCTAGTTAAGAGAGATTTATGTATGGTAAGTTGAGAGTGGATGTTCTCCTCTTGTATCCATTTTTTTCTTTCATAATAAAGCTTTGTATGTCCCATGGAGGTAAGCCTTTAGGCTGATCTATGTACTTGATTATTTTTTATTTTATTTTATTTTTTTTTCTGCTATAATAATTTAATACTAGATTCTTAACAAGCGGTATCAGAATAGCTGATATCCCAATAGTTTTATATCAAAGCAAGTTGATACCATAATAATTTGTATCAGAGCCAGATAGTATCGAAGCACAGATTATGGCAGTGGATAGAGATTGAAGAATATGAAGAAGACAAGTACAATCAAGGTGGAGATCAATAAGTTCGATGGGAAGGATAATTTCTTCTTGTGGCAAGTAAGGATAAAGAATGTCCTCATCCAACATGGTTGATCGATGCTCTCTTATATGATGAGATGTCAGCCACCATAAAGGTAAATGATTGAAAGTGGATCCAGATGCAGACGGTAAGCACGATCCACTTGTACCTAGTAGATAATATGGTGATCCATGTACTTGGCGAGACTTTTTCGATGGTGTTGTGGTCAAAGTTCGAAGAGTTATACATGACGAAGTTGCTCACCAACACGCTATTTCTTTGGAGGTAGTTCTACCAGCTATGGATGGATGAAAGTTAGAGCGTGTGGGAGCATCTATCCAACTTTTAGAAGATCCTCACCGACCTCCTTAGCGTTGGTGAAAAAGTTGAGGAGAAGACCAGGGCGTTGGTCTTGCTAGCATCACTCTCCCTTCGTATGAGTTCTTGGTGACTGTTCTTCTAGTGAGAAAGAGCATCATTAAGATGGATGAGGTTATTGCAGCAATACTCTAGAATAAGATTCTTAGGAAGGAGAACCCAACTTCGAGCTCAGATGGTGGCAGCTCAGCTTTGGCAGTTTCTGAAGGAGCAGGATGCAGTAGATAGAATGATAAAAGATTGCAAGAAGAACGATCCAGGTCCAAGATGAGGGATCCTAGCAAAATCAGATGCTACAGATATGACAAGTTGAAGCATCGAGTCAAGGATTGCCCATAATTCAAAGATTGAACGAGGGCTACTACAGCGATGGTCAGTAGCGAGTCAGAGGATGATGTTCTGAAGATATCTGATGAGGTATCTAGTTCTTCCTAGTAGTGGATTTTAGATTCTGCATGCATATATCATATTTATTGTAGAAAAGAGTAGTTTGACTTCCTGAAGAGTAGTGATAGTACTACTTATCTACCACATGGATCGAGCTATACGATCAGAGGCATCGAGATGATCAACTAAAAGACACATGATGGTGCAGTTAGGAGATTGGGAAAGGTCCGATACATACATAATTTTAGGCAGAATCTTATCTCACTGAGTAGACTAGATTTAAATAGTAAAGGTGGTTAGCTGATGATGGAATTCTGAAGATCATGCATGACGATAGATTGATATTAGAGGAAAAGAAGAAGATAAGAGGACATTACTATCTGATAGAAAGTTCAGTGCGAGATGGAGCTTCGGGAGCTAGAGGGAGCCTAGTGTGAGATAGAGCTTCAGGTGGAGATGGATCGGGCACAAGATGGGAGACTTGGGAGAATAAGAGGTGACGTCACAAAGGAAAGTTTCTATTACCATGGAAGAATTATCCGAGTAGGTTTTTGGTCAAAGTGGACACAGTCCATGATAGAGATGGGATTGAGTGACCTGGCTTGACTCCCACGTTTGTCCATCCATGATCAGCAGACGTACCCTAGGGCATGGGGGCGAGATGGATCACAAGCTCTCAAAGTCAGGTGGGGGTCGAATGTCGAGTTGAGGTAGAGATTGCTAGGATTTGACGTCTCGAATTTGATCCACAGCAAGAAGAGAATCAATTTTTAGCACAGCAATCGAGCCAGCTCGAACCACAGCCGAGCCAACTCTCTCAGGTAGACAGACAGCAGGAGTCAGGATGAGATGCAGTCAAGCCAGCTCGACCCCTGACCGAACTGGCTCGATGGAGGTGAATAGAACATGATGAGGTTTTCTCTATTTGGACTTTGATTGTGATTAATCCAAAGGGTCTATGGGAGTTGCACGTGGACCAGAGAATCCAATGGTTATAGAGGGTTGCGGTCATAATTTGAAGGTTGAAAAATATTTCAAAACTCTATCAAAGATATGTTCGACTCATATTAGGAGAACGAGCCCTATTAGGACTCCTGTGAACTGTTAAGAAGATGATTCTTATCCCATTTAAAAGATCGAGATGCTGTGGAGCAGAAGAGGTCGTGTGTGTGGCATGAGAGGCACGTAAAGAGGCTCAGACCGAGTACGTGTATCCCATGAGAGAGAGAAGCAATAGGTGCATAGCATCCGATGAAGAGGCTGTGAGAGCAGAGCATCTTGTTGCTTCTATGGATCTTCTTGAAATTATGAGAGAGCTTTTATGAGGGCAGCTTCTAGTTGAGAGAGATTTATGTACGGTGAGTTGAGAGTGGGTGTTCTCCTTTTGTATCTATTTTTTTCTTTCATAGTGAAGCTTTGCATACCTAGTGGAGGCGAGCCTTTAGGCTAATCCACGTACTTGATTATTTTTTTATTTTATTTTATTTTTTTTTCTGTCATAATAATTTGGTACTAGATCCTTAACAAGTGGTATCAGAGTAGCTGATATCCCAATGTTTGGTATCAGAGCGAGTTGATACCACAATACATACATCCAATAAACTACTCCAACTTGCACTAAAGCTAATTGGCCATATATATATATTTTATCTTCTCAAGGTGAGCTTCGGTCTTCTACTAACTAAGAGGCTTCATTAGTGGGTCTACTATATTCTATGCAGAGTCAACTCTCTACACCTCAACGAACTTCTTCTTGAGGTAATCATGTATGATGTGCAATCGCTACTCTATATGCTTGGACTTATAGTGAGACTTAGGCTCCTTAGCGAGGGCTATGGTGCCATTGTTATCATAGTGCATTGTGATGGCATCAAATGGCATGACACTCAGCTCTGCAGCAAACTTCTTGAACCAGTAAGCTTCCTTAGCAACTTTAGAAGCATCAATGTATTCAGCTTGTATGATCGAATATGCAATGACCGATTGTTTGAAACTCTTCCAACAAACTAATCCTCAATTACATAAGAAAATATACCTCGATGTAGACCTTCTATCATCGACATCAAACATGAAGTCCAAATCAATGTATCTTTCTACTTCCAGCACCGATCTTCCACCAAAAATCAAGAATAAATTTTTAGTCTTTCTCAAGTACTTAAGAATGTTCTTCAACATAATTTAGTGCTTTTTATCTGAATTCAACCGATATCTGCTTGTGATACTCATGGTAAAGGCTATATCAGGTCGAGTATATAGTATGGCATACATGAGGCTCTCTGTAGCCAAAGTATAAGAGATCTTACTCATGTGTTAGATCTCCTTAGGTGTGTCAAGATATATTTTCTTGGAGAGATAAATATCATGCGTAAAGGGCAAAAGTCTCTTCTTGGAGTTTTTTATGCTAAATTGCTTTAGCACCTCCTCTATGTATATTTTCTATAAGAGTTCTATCATTCTTTTAGATCTATCCCTAGAGACCTTAATACCAAGAATGTAGTGAAGGAAAATCCTAATTTTTCGGATCAAGTTCGTTCAGATCTGATCGGATCAAGAGATATATTTCAAAATTTTTTTTCTTTGATCTAAATCAGATCTAAAATATTTCAGATCTGATTCTTATTATTCTAATAATAAAAATAAAATCTAGATAAATTAAACTAAATTTAATTTATCTTGGTGTAGGATAATCCTATTACCCATTGATGATCTTGTAAGCAGCGAAAGGTTCTGGATCTAGCCACGCAAGTGCCTAGCCTCTACTGATCTCCACTCGAGTTAGATCTGGAGATCCTCTTCTTCTCTATCATATCTCCAAAAATCAAATCTGAATCTGATTTGGAGGATCTTCAAAATAACTTTGGAAGATCAGCAGTTGTCCTTTGCAGTAGCACAGCCTTCTAGCTTTCTGTCGCCTTTCTCTCGTTTGGATTGCACCAACTTAGATCCCAAACTACTTTGGGCGTGGAGAGGAGAGGGAGAAGATGGTCTTGGCATGGAGGAGGAGGAGAGAGGCAGCCTTGGGGTGTGGAGAATTATTCACTGAGATATTCCTTGAGTTGGGCGCAGGGTCTTATTTATAGACTATGCGTGATCCAACTCCTTTTCTTCCCAACCAATCACAACCCTTTGTGAAATCAGATCTAAATCTGATTGGTGAGAATAGAGATCCTTGGATTCATCCTAAGATGGCGCCTAAGACTAGTCAAAGTTGGTTCTTAGGAGGACTCTAATTGGAATCCAAAAAGGAGATAGAATTCCTATCTAACAGGGACTCCTGGGTGCCTCCAGCTTGGGCGCACGCCACCCTTGGCGTGCGCCCTC
The DNA here is from genome assembly GCA_006176705.1 of Cocos nucifera. Taxonomy (NCBI): domain Eukaryota; kingdom Viridiplantae; phylum Streptophyta; class Magnoliopsida; order Arecales; family Arecaceae; genus Cocos; species Cocos nucifera. The sequence continues at coordinate 323,784 of QRFJ01002338.1, read as the reverse complement.
CTTCTTGCCAGCTTTTGGCTTGTGGCGTGCGCCCTCCTTCTTGCCAGCTTTTGGCATGGGGACAAGCCCCCACCAGCTCTCCAATAGGTGCATGATACATGGACAGAAGTCAAAGTGTCAATGGTCAATATTTGACCAGTCAAAGGTCAATTTTTGACCAAAGTCAAAGGACGAGAAATGGCTGGTGACAAAAAATGGTAGGTATTATCTTACAAAATAAGACAACCCTTTTCTAATCTAGATAGGCTCCAGTCAGACTAAGTGAAGGCCTCTGATCGAGCATAAACTCCGTTGGCTCAATCAGGACAACTATTTATGATAGTAAAAGAAGAACGTTAGGTTCAATCGAGTGCTAGCATGATTTTCTTTAACCTAATTGAATCTCATTCAGATCAATTGAACTGGAATAGTTCAATTGATGATTACCAGATTCAAACTCTTATTTGTGTGATCCAATTAGATTCAGTTCTGTATGGTAATGGGATATGTCATGATCTCTATCATCGACAACATCGAAATTTTTTTTGATGGATCAGAACTCTTCTGATTCGAACAGCTAGAATGATCGATTATCTAAATCATTCTAATTGCTCCCAAAATCCATCAGTGACACCTAGCAGTATATGGTGGCAACCCATCAGTGCTGAATGTGAACCTCTTGATGCAGTTACCATTGTGATTAAGTTCTTCTATCTTGAACCCCGATCAGATTAGGGTTAAGGTGAACTCGTCAAACCCTAGTTTCTATCATATGATGTAATCATTCAATTCAAGTTCGATGTGAAAACCTAAATAGAAACTCTTTCTATTATTTCACTCTACCATGGCCATGGGCTTCTGGACTTGATTCTCATGATCATCATAGGGCTGCTCATCTACCACCAAGGTAGATAGATTCCATCTTGATGCAATCCAGTTCCTATAATGAACATGCTATAGCCAACATACACCTCAGGATTTCGAATGACTAGGAGATCGAGTTATGGTGTAGTCAAATTATAACACCCTCAAGGTGAACTCCCGATGCAACTTAGGTCAAAGAACTAGATACACCACTGCAGCATCGAGTCAGTCATTGATGAGAAGGTAGACTTCCTAATGATTACTCGAGGTGATCACGCTCAGTGCCCTCATTCTCTAACGAGTATCTATACTTTCGCTTCGGTGTTTTCACACTGTAGACTCAACACTCATCTACTAAAGATAAGCGATTGTACACCAACCTTCTGGATGAATCACCATCCTTGTGATGATCCTATGGTCGAGAGCATTTTATGAGTTAATAATGATTATTCATGTCTTAAATTTTTAACTCTTAAAAATATGAATTATCATTACCATTAATTCAAAGGATGTATCACAGATACTAAATACATATATGTGATAGAAAATAATCCATTTTATTGATTATAGTCAACATTATAATTTTGCCCCTAAAAGTGTATTTTAAGTGTTAGCCAATTCTAGCTTCTAGGGCACATATATCTAACAATCTCCTACTTATTCTAAAGCCAATTGGCTACAAATCTAAGTCTCATCTTCTCAAGATGGGCTTCGATCTTCTGCTGGCCCAACGACTTTATAAGCGGTCTGCCACATTGTTTGTAGAGTCGACTCTTTTGACCTCGACGTAATCCTTCTTGAGGTAATCATGGATGAGGTGGTATCGCCGCTCAATGTGCTCGGATTTTTGGTGAGACCTCGACTCCTTAGCAAGGACTATGGCACCATTATTATCGTAGTAAAGGAGAATGGCATCTGATGGTATTACTCCAATTTCTGCAGTAAACTTCTTGTACCAAAATGCTTCCTTCGCAGTCTCTGATGCAGCGATATATTCTACTTCCATGGTGAAATCTGCTATCACGATTTGCTTGAAACTCTTTCAGCTGACAGCACCACCATTGCACACAAACAGACTTTCAGATGTCGACTTTCGATCATCTACATCGGACATAAAATCCGAGTCTGTGTATCCTTGGACTTGGAGTTCTCCATTATCAAAGACCAACATCATATCCTTAGTTCTTCTTAAGTACTTAAGGATACATTTCACAGAAGTCCAGTGTTCTTCACCTGGATTTGACTGATATCTGCTTGTGACACTCACAGCATGGGCTATATCAGGTTGTATACATAGCATGGCATACATGAGGCTCCCTATTGCAGAAGCATAAGGGATCTTGCTCATGCGTTCTATTTCCTCAGGTATGCTAGGGCACATCTTCTTGGAAAGATGAATACCATGTCTGAAGGGTATTAATCTCCTCTTAAAGTTTTTCATATTAAACCTTTTTAGTACTTCCTCTATGTACATCTTCTATGAAAGTCCTAGCATCCTATTCGATCTATCCCTATAGACCTTAATTTCTAAAATAAAGGATGCTTCATGGAGAATTCTTTGGACAACCATATTTTGACTATCGTCAACATGAAAATATCATTTTCAATAAGAAGGATGTCATCTACGTACAATACGAGAAAGACAACAGTGCTCCCACTGATCTTTTTGAAGACACACGGTTCCTCTTCATTTTTGATGAAATCAAACTTTTTGATCACATCATTGAAACGAGTGTTCCAACTTCGAGATGCTTGCTTAAGTCCATATATAGACCTTTGCAGCTTGCAAACCTTGTGATCAATATCACTAGATGTGAAATCTAGCGGTTGTTCCATATAAAAATCTTCCTCAAGATATCCGTTCAAGAATGCCATTTTCACGTCTACTTGCCATATTTCATAATTGAAATAGGCTGCAACGGCAAGTAATGTGCGGATGGATTTTAGCATAGCCACTGGAGAAAAGGTATCCTTATAGTCAATGCCTTCACATTGACTATAACTTTTGCCACTAGTCTAGCCTTGAATATCTCCATATTCCCATCTGCACCAATCTTTCTCTTGAAGATCCATTTACACCCAATAGGTACTATACCTTCTGGTGGATCTACCAAGGTCCAGACTTGGTTTGAGTGCATCGAGTCAATTTCTGACTGCATTGCCTCTAACCATTTCTCGGAGTCGATATCTGATATCACCTCATTATAGGTTTTGGGATCATCACCATGAGCACCATTACCTACGAGGAACATTTTCTCTACTTTCTCTGAAATAATACCTAAGTATTTTTCAGGAGGATGGAAAACTCTTTTCGATCTACGAGGTGGAGGTAGTATTCTTATTGGCTCAATCTGATTTGATTCCAATTGATCCTTAGCTCGTTGTACTTGTGAGACTTTCTCATCAAGCTTAATCTGCTTTCCAATGCCGCTGTCTTGAATAAACTATTTTTTAAGAAAGATGGCATATCGACTCACAATCATATTGTGGTCTTCTGGAATGTAGAAATAGTATCCTAATGACTCTTTAGGATATCCTATGAATCAAGCTCTAAAGGATCTAAACTCTAACTTGTTCGCTTGTTGTCTTTTGACATGAGCCGGACAACCCCAAATTCTGAGATGACTCAGACTTGGTTTCTTACCGTGCCATATCTCATACGGTGTGGTAGAAACGGTTTTAGAGGAAACCCTATTCAGTAGATAAATTAAAGTTAACAATGAGTATCCCCAAAGAAAATCAGAAAGGTCTGTGAAGCTCATCATGGATCGGACCATATCCAATAGAGTCCGATTTCTCTATTCTGAAATTTCGTTGAGTTGAGGTGTTCCTGGTGGAGTCCATTGAGAGACTATGCCATTTTTCTTGAGATAGTCTAGAAATTTTCGGCTAAGGTATTCACCTCCTCGATCTGATCGAAGAACCTTAATGGGTTTTCTAGTTTATTTTTCTACTTCATGTCTGAATTCTTTGAACTTTTCAAAAGCTTCAGACTTGTGTCTCATAAGATACACATACCCATACCTAGATAGATCATCAGTAAAGATAATGAAGTAGATAAATTTGCCTCTAGTCGGCATATCAAATGGACCGCACACATCAGTATGTACTAGGGCAAGAAGATCTGTGGCCCTTTCCCCATGTCCTACAAAAGAAAGTTTAGTCATTTTGCCTTGAAGACAAGATTCATAAGTTGGATATGACTCGAAAGTCAACGGACTCAATAGCCCATTTTTCTTCAATTTGTTGATCCTATCTTCTGCTATATGACCTAATCTCAGGTGCCATAGATATCTATCATTTGGACTATCCCTAGGTCATTTGGCATTCACGTTTTGCTCGATAGTTAGAACAGATACATCAATATGTAGCTGATAAAGATCGTTAATAAGAAAATCATTTGCAATTTTATTTCTTTCATAAAGAATGTTACAATGGTCCTTAAAGAAGGTAATCACATAGCCTTCTAGTGCTAAGCATGAAATAGAAATCAAATTCCTGCTAGCTGCAGGCACATAATAACAGTCTTTCAAAACTAAGTCTAAATCAGATGATAATCAAAGAGGATATATTTCCACCGCCACTACAGCAACTCTTACTCCATTTTCGATGCGTAGGATCATGTGTCCATCCCTCAGCTTCCTATTATCCTTAAGATCCTGTATGGAAGTGCACAGATGAGCACTAAAACCAGAGTCAAGCATCCAACTGGATGTAGAAGAAATCGTAAGGTTAGACTCAATAACGAGCATACCTCCAGAAGGACCTTCCTTCTTGTTCTTCAGGGTGGCCAGGTAAGTAGGGCAGTTCCGCTTTCAGTGGCCGTCGCTATTGCAATGAAAATACTTTTCTTTGATAGCGGCCTTCTTCTTCGGCTCTGCCTTCTTCTTATTTGCTCCTTCTATCTTCTACTTTTTCGCAGGCTTCTTTTTCTTTTCAGAAGACTTTCTTTTGGAAGAAGTCCATTCCATAGCAAGAACTGAGCCGTTAGAATATTTTATAGAAAGCTTAGCGGTGACCAGCATGTTCATTAATTCGGTCAAGGAATTTTGAAGTTTATGCATGTGGTAATTCATGATGAATTGCCCATATACATCAGTCAAGGATTGCAGAATAATATCATTCTATAGATCCAAGTCTAACTTCACACCGAGGACTCAAGGTTCAGGTGTGAGGACCTTAAGGGAGGCTTGGTAGGTGCTCCAGAGATCTGAGACACAAGATAGAGCAAAGTACTAAAGTCAGAAGAAGAATCAGCCAAGATAAGGGGCTGACACACAGGTGGACTGGCTCGGATATACAGTTGAGCCGGCTTGGACTGAGACCAAGCCAACTTGGGGTGTAGTCGAGCTGGTTATCTCAAGCAGATAGAAGACAGGGTTCGAACGATACGTAGTCGAGCCAGCTCGACTCCTGATAGAGCCGGCTCGATGATGGCGAACAAAATTGGATAGGAGTTTTCTGTTTGGGATCTTAAGGTCTGATCCAATAAGATCTTAAGATGGCTAACACGTGTATGGGTCAGATTTAGATCCAAGGGATGAGAGCATGGAAGACATGGGTGTACATGGGCTTGGTGAGTGCTTTCATGTATTGGATTAGCCTAGAAGAGTTTTTCAGTTGAAGTTTGGATTTATTAGGGTTCATGTGGTATAGCAGAAATCCTAAGGTATATAAATTCAGGTATTATAATCTTTATAAGAAAGTAGAATCAATATATAGTTTTTCTTCCTAACTCTCTTTTTTCTTCTCTCTGGTTCCAACACCAAGTCCTAAGTGCCGCCATCAATTTTTTTTGCTCTTCTTCATATTTCTAGATTAATACCCAGGTTCGCGCAAGAGATCATGACTGTGGTTCCAAGCAGTCATAGGCATAACAATTGATATCAAATAAGTATCGATTGTTTCAATATTTGATATCAGAGATAGGTAATGCAATGGTGATGCACTAATATAATATTTATTGAAGAGATTTGGATTTAGGTTTCATTCTTAATTAGTTATAATCGTTATGATTAACCTAATGACATAGACTAGCTCAAGTCATCAAGCAACTTAATTTGAAACTTAATCTACCAAGTTGGCTAGGTAAGTTAGATCATTGGGAGGATTGCAAATGCTTGCCTTAGACACCATTTATTTTTGGCGAGGTAAGCATAATCCCAATTAAAAACCACAATTGAGACTTGCCTTAGACAACAATTAGTGAATTATAATTGATCAGGTTAGCCTATTGACTCGAGCTCAAACCACTGAGCCAAATTAGGTCTGTGAGTTGATCGACAACATATGGCTGCTAATCGATCTAACCAATCTACAATTATTGGGTTGGTCATGAACACACTTGACCTAATCCTAATCGGCATTTGATTTGGTTTGATCAACCGCTCAAAACAAGACCTAATTGAGCTACCCATACCCAAAAACCCATGTCTTATGTATTGATTTTAGATCTTAAACTCTCAATTTTAGATCTCTTAATTTTAGATCTGAATTCTTAATTAAGTGCACTATGAACATGGGTTTAGTTTAGATGTCCAAATAATTTTAGATCTTAATAACTTAACATTGTATCTCATACAATCTTTCTGCCCATAGAATTAAGTCGACTCATTACAGCAAGTCGACTCACTCTATGACCAAGTCGACTCGTCTAAGACCAACCACAGGTTTTAAAGTTTTGCAGCAAATAATGTTCCTTCTTTTCATGGTTCTTCCTCTCAGTTCTTGTAAGCACCCCTTCCACCATAGTCTTCTATGGCAGGAAGGCCTTTACCATGGATTTTGAGGAGTACTGGGCTACTAAGAAATTAAACAAGATCTACAAATCAAGATTTCATATTCATACAATTATGTTCATGTCAAAATCCCCGCTCTGATACCACTATTAGGAAATGGTAGTTTCATACGTATATTTCAAAATATTTTTGAACATATAGCAGTGAAACAAATCTAGATCAAACTTTTTAACCTAGCATATATCAAATCTAATATGAAAACTACCTAAGCATGGATCTTATGACATAACAAAGCATACATAATTTGAAATCAAATGTAGATCACATCTATCATGAATTTGAGATCAGATATCATTACCTTAGCGTAGGATGATCTGCACCGCAGCTAATGATCGTAGATTTTTCTGGTTCTTCTAGCTGCACAGACATCTAGCCTCCATAGGTATCCACATGAAGATTTTAATCTGATTAAAGGCTCGACAATCTTCCTGAGATGCTAGCTCTCTTGTAGAGATCTACTCCTGATGGTTGATCAAGGTCCTTCTTTAGATCTCTCGAACTCTTCTAGAGAAGAAGAAGGTTAGGAGGAAGAAGAGGTGGAGGAAGATTCATGAGAACTCTTTCTCTTTTCCCAAGCCCATGCCTAGATCTAAGAATGATCCCACAACCAAGAGCCTCATGCCCACTCCTTTTTCCCCTTATTTCTCATGGTGGAAATCAGAAATCACTACTCCCCACACGCCAAAAATAAAACCATTTTATGATGGCATACAAAGGAGCTTAGATGAGGTCAAACCTCATCAAGATAAGGATTGAACTTGAATTTAAATCAGATTTGAATTCAAATCAATCTAATCCTTATTCTATCTAAAGGAGGGCGGCAATAAGGCATTTGGTATGGAGATTTCTCACGCAAAAACTTAGAATTGCGTGAAGAATCAAGGGCATGGAGATGGGGTTGGCACAAGGAAGAGAATCCTAGTCTAACTAGGTCTCTTGGTGTTTCAATTTGGTCCTAATCCAAATCCAATTTGGTTAGACCCAAGGAGAAGAGGAAACCTAATCTAATTAGAAACCTAATCTCCTCAACAAGATCCTAATCCAATTAAGATTTAACTGAATCCAAGTTCTGATCAAATTAGGAATTAATCTTCCTTGCAATTGAGTCATCTTATAACTCAATCAGACTTGATCCAATCAAACCCAATCCAAGTCGAATTGAATTTAATTCAGTTAGACTTGATCAAACCCCATTGCTCAATCAAATTGATCCAATTAGCAATCAATTGCTAATTAATCCTCCTATAATTCACTAACTCTTAACGAATTACTTTATTACAACTTTTGCATTTGATTAATCATCAAGCATATTGACAATTAGACCTAATAACGATTCAAAATCATTAATCAACCATCGAATCAAATAGAAATATCTTTTGTGTGTGACCCCATAGGTTCTATTCTATCCGGTAGTGAGATATATTGTGATCCCTATCACAACATTCTCGGAACTCTTTTTGATAGGTTAAAACAATTCCAACTCTACCCATCGAGGGTCATCGATCATCAAGACAATGCTCGACAAGTCTCATAATTCACTAGTGACACCTAACAGTGTGCAGTGGCAACCCAGCATAATGAAAGTATTGAAGATCTAGATGCAATTACCGTATGATTCAATCTTTCTATCATGAGTCCCGACTCGACAGAGGTCATGAAGAACTTATCAAACTACATCATCAGTCATATGCCAAATTGACTCGACTCGAGTTCATTCGTGAATTCCATAGGAACTTTTTTTCAGTATTCACACTTGCTTTGGTTGAAGAATTTTTGAACCCAGTCTTACAAATCACATAGGGCTATTCTTTTTCTACCAAAGTCGATAGATTCTATTTAAATGCATCCTACTCCTAACAATGAACCTAAACCTACTATAGCCAATACATACATAGCAAGGATCCAAATGGTTAGGGACCAAGTGAATGTGCAGTTAAACTACACCTCATTGCGAATAGGCGAGGCACTGTAAATCAAGTGACCACTCATACCATTACAACATCGAGAAAACTACTAACGAGTGAGTAGATATCCAAGTGATTTTTCGTGATGGTTATGCTCAGTATAAATTATTTTTTAACAACCATCCGCACTCTCATCTTACTATCTATATACTGTAAACTTGAGACTTATCTGCCTATAAGAAAGGTGATCAATGCACCAATTCTATTGGATCGATCACTATACTTCATGATGATTCTACGATTGGAAGCATTTAAAAATTAACTACTAATAATATATATCTTAAATTCTCAACTCATTAAGAATATACAATGTCATCTGTTAATCTGTAGGACAAATCATACACACATAAAATATGATTGGAAAGAAAAATTACTCTTTATTAATAAATAAAATTTTACGAGTAGAAACTTATGTCCTGTACTTACATTATGTGTCAGCCAACAATTGATTTCTAGGGCATACATCCAACACTAGCAACCCAGGGTCTCACATATTCCTCCCACCCCTCCTAAAATATCAGTAATGTAAACTCAGTATCTCCAAGTTTGCAAACTGCATCCCTGTTTATAAGTATGCAAACTGTATCCCTGTTGATGACCTTTTGAGCTACCACTTAATTTGTTGATACATGCACATCAACTGCAATGCACATGCATGACACTACCCTTGCAAAGACCAGGTGGTTGAACTGCCGTGTACGTGCCTGCCATCCTCATATTTTGCTCCCACCTGGAAATCAAGTGGATCGATAGATGGGATCTTGGTAAATAGCTAACGACAACAATGAAGCTCGCAAAGTCTTCTAACTCTTAGCCATTTAACTTAAGTGGTTGGTTAGGCATTGTACCTACACCTGATAGAGTACTTGAAGACTGAGCTGATGGATGTTTTTCATGCCAAACATAAGCTGTCTGTCTGAACAAATAGTTAGTTGTCCTGCTGCTGTTGATTTCCAGATCTGTGACAAGGACCGCAGAGGGTAAAAGACACATGGAGGAACAATCCAATTGGCAGAAATTATGTCTTGAAAATGTTCAACCAAAGAGTAATTTGGAAGTGTTGGGCTAAAAGGGTGTCTTCTAGGATACTCCATAACTTCCATAGAGCATGCGTGGCATCCAGCATAACATTTCTTAATGTTGTATATGCTGTCCCTTGGTCTGACTCTTCTTTCCACATTTTGATTCCATGCAGGTTGTAGATAATTTCTAAGGCTTTTGCCAAATACATGCATCAGAGCCTCAACTCTTTGTAAGGTTTCTTATTAGTAAAAGATGTATCTAGAAAGCCTAAACTGGAGAGGCCTTGCTTGTATTCTGCTGTGAAAGTCATTTCAATGTGAAATGTTGGTCTTTTGTTTCCATAAGATCACTGTTTGCTTCCAACTTGTAATGCCAAAATAGAAGTGTCAATAATCTTCATCTCCCATCAAATGACAGTTTAGGAATGCATCACACGATCGATAACCCTTGCTGACACATGGCAGGGGCATAGTAATGGAATCATCCAAGCCATCGATGCACTTGATGTTGCGAACCTCAGGTGCTGCATTGCATGCAGGATGGTTCAGAGTGCATCAATTGATGGTCCAGCACTTTGTCATTCATCTTGTGTTTATGCTGTATACATTGTTAGAAGTAGCACAGTCTGCAGATGGTACGAAATATTCTGAATTTTTCTTGTGCTTGTAGAAGGTGAATCCATCCATATCTTTCATTTTCTCTGCTGGGACCATCATCAATGGCTTAATCTGTGCCGTATCTATTGCAGGACTTCGTGTCTTCGTTACCGTCCCATGAACTGGCTGGTCCTTAGCATGTTACTCCATGGGGTTTTCGCATGCTGAGATTAACTTAAATGAGAAAAAGAGTGGAGGAAAATGCTCGGGATGGAATCCACTAGTAATGGCACAGGTTTATCATTGTTAGATTTGAGTGGATTGTGTTGTAAAATGTGTCTCGTATTGTGAACTCCTGGATGCTAAATCACTTCAGCGTTGTTTTAGTTTTATAATTTATACTGGCATGAAATATATATATATTTTTTCTAACTATCCTTAAAATCTAAAATAGCAATGTGATAAATTATACTAAATAAATAATTTTCATATCAAAATTTTTACTGCATTTTAAATAATGACTTTTAACAATGGTTGAACATATTTTTAGAAAAAATATTAAAAATTCATTATATATATATGGCATGTCCATGCACTCACAAGGCAACACACCAGTCGATCACATGAGGTGCAGTGCTATCGTATCCCATGACGCATGCATCCCGACCGTCCCAACTCCTACCTTCCCAACGGAGGATGCCATGAAAACGGAACCTGGTTATAAATGCTGTCCAAATCCCCCACCCACCGTCGACGCTTGGAAACGCTGGTGAAACAAAAAGCGTCTTTGTAGGAACAAAGGCCCATAAGACTCTGACTTTTATTCTTTTGTTCTTGAGATAGAGACGTTAAAATCATACAAAACATGCAATTTGATGCTGAAAATAAATTATATTATATTATATATATAATAATAATAATAATAATAATAATAATAATAATAATAATAATAATAATTTCATACAAAAGATCGACTATGATTTAATTGAACTAACAAATAAAATTTAATAATAGATAGATATTAAACTAAATTAATCTTAAAATTAGAGGCATGCAGCGCACTGTTCTAAGATGATTTTCATCTTTCGTGCAGGCTTTAAATCAAGAACTCTATCGCAAGATACAACTAACAATTCTTTCTGTAGATACGATCGTGAAGAAGATGACAGAGCTTCTACTCAGCAACAAAAAAAAATCAGAATTGAAGGGAGGGATGAGAGAAAGGAGTCAGTTGTTTTTTTTTTTGCTATAAAACCTCTCCACCATTGGATCCTTTTATAGACCTACAGGTAAACTCATAAACAATCCAGATAAGCTGAAACACCTTAATAAAATTTTATTAGATAAAAATAAATAAAATTAGTTGAACAAATCTTATATTTATCAACAAAAAATTTTTAAAAAATAAGAGATAAAATGTAGGCCCTACTATGCCGCAGACGTGGGCGCGATGCAATCGCACGTGTGCAAGCCAAACCGGACCTAGCCACGTGCGCGCATTCATAGGCCCAAGAAAAGGGTCTTCTATATAAACTCTTTTTCCATTTCATCTTTTTTCAATGTGGGACTAAACATCATAAAAGCTTGAAAAGGTTGGAGGGAAAAATTAGAGAAAATTTTAAATTTTATTTTTCCTTCAAAACCAACAATCCTCCTCAAAACTTAAAATTTTTGAAATAATTAATTAAAATTAATTAATATAAAATAATTCTTTGCTGGATATATATACTGTGCAATAGGTGAAGTGTCTTTAAGATCTAATTTCACTTAATGTTAATAGTATTAATCTGAAGGAAACGGAGTGAATCAGATCTTGAATTACGTTTCTTTGACTCAGATTTCTATTATTACATACACAATATAGAAGCTCATGTCGCGAGTTTGCACATTAATAGCCATATGCAAATATCTTGATTATTTCATGAGAGTTTCTAGAGATTGCCTATGTTTCTAACCGCGGTCATATATAGATACTCTCATATAGTAAGCCCCTCCAGGAATGAGTGTAGTATAACATCTTGAGGAATACCTCTCGGATCTCATTCAAAGATAAATTCTGTCTAACCACTATATAAAAGAACTAATCACCATAGAAATGGGCTGAAGTTTATAACTCCTCTATCATATATCACATGTACTCCCTGACAAATAAATTAGCTTATTATTATCACATTGAACCTTCTTCAAGGGGTCTTCTATCATAGAGGTTGGTTTCCTACTGTTGAAAGATCCTGTATAAGCTAAACCCCATCCCTCTTAATGACTCTAGGATCTTAGTCCTATTCAAGCCTTTTATAGGACAATTAGCAATATTAAGATTAGTTGCAACATGATTTAAAGAAATAACTTACAATTTTTCTTTTCTTCTTACAGACTTCTTAGTTTAATATGTCTGTTTATTTTAGTATTCACAAGTTTTTTTTATAAAAATCTATTGTAGCTCCTGAATCATAATATATAGTGTTGGTTCAGAAATCTACGAGAATGTCGAATAGCTGGAGTTGGTAAGACAAGGCTGCCGACAGGACCTACAAAATAAAGTCCAAACCGAAGGTGGGTGACTTCAGTAGGATCCTCCGATGCTCAAGTCAGTTCTCTGGCCAACTGAAATGGAGTGCTCAAAAAATAAAGAAGCATAATAATGGAGAGAGAAGAGATCTTTGAGAAAAATGTATTTAGAGGATCCCTTTTATAGACGGAGCGTGTAACAAACTGATGGTGACAGTCGTAACGGTCTGATAGTGGGCTGCTCAGACCACGTGGAGTTTGTTACAGAGGATGAGCTGTTGTTTGTCATTATTTGCAGGCAGTTTGGATCTATTTGAGAAAGTTTAGATAGAGATTGGGGATCTCTGTGCCTACCGATTGATTACAAGTGTTGGCGAGTTGGGTTCGGGATTGACCGACTGAGCTCGAGAGCCAATCAGCGTATAGTGAACTAGCATCTGATTGAAGTCCATCGAAGTGGTCTCCTATGGCTTTGAGAAGTTCGGCCATATTCTAGGTCATCTGTAAATGGGCTCTTTCTGGTTGAGTTCGACTGGAGGTAGCGTAATCAGAGGAGTCCATCTAAAAGGAGTGCTGCTGAAGGAGTTCATCTGAAAGAAACGCTGCTGAAGGAGTTCATCCGAAAGGAGTGCTACTCAAGGAGTCTATTCAAAAAAAGCACGGCTGAAGGAGTCCGTCTGGAAGGAGCACGGCTGAAGAAGTCCATTGTTTACAATATGGGACTTCATCCGTCTTCAAAATTCATCACCGATCAAGATCGGAGAAATTAGACTTTAGCCCTATTACTCATTTTGTGGTTGAGAAGATTGGTGAATTCTCATAGAATGGTAGCCAAGAACTTTGGCAGAGGTTATTTTATCCCCAATACTTGTCTTCCTACTCTTGAGTTCAAATTACAGATGAAGGAAGTATGAAAATTACTGACATCGAAGTCCTCCAATGCCAATCTTGTTCTTGCTCTTGAAAAATGAATCAATTTGGCTCTTTTTGAATTGATGCTAGTGTTTTTAATGCTAAATGACCTGAAGAGATAAAATCTTTTGAAAACTCACCCGGCACGAAGCTCTGTATTATGGCTCAATTATTACCCCAACAGGTGTTCGGGGTGAGTGGGGCATGCAACAGGCTGAGATCAACCAAGAAGGGTCTGTAATCATAACTTTCTCTGATTTCGTATGCCTATTTAAGTCCTTCTTCTTTCTAGCTCTTCACCTCCATTCGAGTCTTCCTTCTTTCTTCATCCATTCTTGTCCTTCTTCGAGTGCTCCAGCCTTTCCATCGATTTTTCGACCATCAATGACTGATTCCTGCCCTCTCGACTGTCTCACCTTATTTATTCTCATTCATAATCCTTCTGGCTATTGGAGTCCCTCTCGACTGTATCTCATCTTTTCAGTCATCTCCTTATTAACCTAGGTTAGTCCTCCATCGCCCTTTCTACTTTTCTTTTAATTTTCGGCCTTTAAGTCTTCTATACGAGTTTCGTTGTTCTTCCCATAAGGTTTTATAACCTTTTTCTCATTGCTTTTCTAAAGATTTTTAAGTTTTTTTTGATTCAAATGTCTTCCAAAATTTCATGGTCATCTGGTTCTATGAGTCCATCCGGTCCCTCTTTCCAAAATCCTAATTCCAAAGAAAAGACCAAACTTAGGGATGTACCCCAGCCAAATTTCATACCCAGAACTATTTCATGTTTCTTATCCCTTGACGACCTTTCCTCAATTAGAATCCAGTATGGAATCCCGCCCGAGTATGAATTAGAACTTCCTAGATCAAACAACTGAGCTTGTACTCCTCCTCCAGGTTGTTTTTGTCTGTATTTAAAGGCTTTCCATGCCGGACTTAGACTTCCTCTCCCTCCTTTTGTAATTGTCCTCTTTCGCTTTTTAGACATTTTCTTTGCCTCCATATTGTCAAACTTCTTTAGGTTCATTATTAGCTTTATCTTTCTTTGTCTCTCCGCTGAAGTTCATCCAACCATTTTTCTATTCTAAAGCTACTATACTTTTAAACGTCATCCTTCTACAAAGGACTGGTGGTACTTCTTCCCCCAGTTCGATAAGAAAGAATGGTTAAAAGGAGCTCCTTCTTCCATTCATAATTAGAAAGAGAAGTTCTTCTTTGTGTCCTACCCAACCCTAGAGTTAGGACTCTCCCCTTGGGGTCTTCTTAGAGAGTCGGTTTACTGAGCTCTTGGGTTAGATAGGCAAGATCTTGACTCCTACAATAAACTGAAGAATCACAAAATTCCACCATTGTCCAAACTCCTCTGTGAGCAATTTTTGTTCAACTTCGGCCTTAGCCCTCTCAATCCTACTAGTATATCTTTGTGTTTTACAAATTTTCTTCTTATAAAAGAAAAAAATTTTGATTGTGGATCCGTCTTTATTGCAGAGATAGATGCTAAGGCAGTTGAAATGCTTGTTAAGGGGCTTCAGGTACATAAGAGAAAAGGAAAGGCACCCATCGAGGCTTTAAAGAAGGCAAGGGTCGATATCCTAAGCTTTGCAGCACTCGTCGATGCCACCACTACTCCCGAGGTCACTAGTGGTGACAAGGTTGTTCCGACTGCCAAGGTTGTTACTGTTGATGGGGCCGCAGCGCCTTCGACATCTTCAAAGAAAAGAAAAAAAGAAGTCAGTCACCATAAAAGTTCGGTGCAAAGCTCATCCCAGTAAGTCCGATAATGATGACGAAGACTCAAAAGAAAATATCTTCTGCAATCGGAATATCATCTGAGATTTAGTTGATAAATTTGTCCTACTCGAGGTGGTAGATAAGATCGCCAACTTCTACT
The DNA here is from genome assembly GCA_006176705.1 of Cocos nucifera. NCBI lineage: Eukaryota > Viridiplantae > Streptophyta > Magnoliopsida > Arecales > Arecaceae > Cocos > Cocos nucifera. The sequence goes on along the minus strand of QRFJ01002338.1, from coordinate 308,255 downwards.
ATAAGCAGTGCATTTGGGATTCCCTCGAGGCCTTTCTCGAGATAATTACCTTATCTCTCTGTTTTTATATATATATATGTGTGTGCCTAACTCAATTTATTCCTTGCAGTTAGATTACTAATTGCTCGCTCACATCAAAACAATAAACTACTTGAGGTCGGAAGCATTAAAGGCTCAAGAGGATCATCAAGCCGAGGTCAACCGCCTCCAGAAAGAGAAAGCCGCCGAGGTCGACCGCCTCATGAGGGAGAAGGCTGTCGAGGTCGAAGTTCTTCAAGAGACGCTCAAGAAGGAAGAGCAAACATCGACGGAGCTGAAGGCTACTTTGGCTTTGGAAGAAGAGAAGAAGAAGAAGGTTGAAGCCGAGATCGCCGAATTGAAGGAGCAGGTTTTGAGATAGATCTCGGAGGCGAAGGCTCGGGCAGTAGAGGAGTTTAAGGTCTCTTCTGAGATGAGGAACTTGAATGTCAAGTTCAGCAAGGAAGCTTTCATCAAGGGGTTCGAGCTCTGCGAGGACAGGATAGCTAGCAAGTTTTTCGAGCTCGACCTTGGCTTTCTTGTTGAAGGAGCTCTTGATGAAGAAGCGAGACCATCTACTACTGCAACCGACCTCCCCCTGCCAAGCTTGCTGCTGAAGAGCCAGGGCCAACTGACGCTACATCAAACTCCTTGATTGCTCCTCCAAAGGTCTGAGACATCCTAATTTGTATTTTTTCTTTTCATTTATTTCTTCTCCTGTATTTGAGAAACATTTCAATTAATGAAAATAAGTTTACTTTAAGTTCGTGTTATGGTATGCTTATTTTTTAGAATCTTCCTAGTGAAGATAATTACGTTCGTCTCTCCCAGCCGATGCCACCCCGCTGCCCCAAGGCCTTCCTCTAAGATCTATCATTAAGAACTTGAAGAGGAAGGTTCATCAAACTAAGAAGAAATTAAAGAAAGCAGAGGACGAGCTTCAAAAGCTGAAGAAGCATTATTCAGAAGCTACAGTTGAAGTCACCCACCTTCGACAAGTCCATAAAAAGGATGCCATGGACTATATTAATAAGAAGTGCCATCTAATAAAGAATTGGAATGGGTGAAGAAGCCCGGCAGTGACAAGGCATAGATCCTGACAGCCAGGGCAAGCTCTCTAGAAGTTGAATTGAAAGCCGCACAAGAAAGGATTTGAGTACTTGAAGGAAGTTTAGCATGGTCCACCAATTAGGAGGAATATGGTTGGGATTGCACAAAGAAGTTCTCCGAACTCCAAAGTCAGTTACAGACAGCTGAGGACTCTCATACACTACTATAGAAAGAGTCTATGGAAGCGCATACTATGACAGTGATTTTCGAAACTGCTGCTATAGATCGGACCTATGGCAGCGATTTTTGTAACCACTGTCATAGATCCGACTTATAGCAGTGGTTAATAAAAATCGCTGTCGTAGGTCGGACCTATAGTAGCGGTTATAAAAAATCGCTGTCATAGGTCGACCTATACAAGCGGTTCATTGTAATCGCTGCTATAGATCAGACATATAGCAACAATTAATGAAATCGCTGCCATAAGTCGGACCTATAGTAGCGGTTAGTAGGAACCACTACTATAAACTTATTTATGGCAGTGGTTAATTGTAACTACTACCATATATATATATTTTTAAATATTATATAATTTTAAAATTTAATGTCAATCTTCATCGTTTCTTATCTAAATAATTATCATTTGAGTATCATTGCAAAAGATCGTCTCGATTCGATGGCTCTAGCTTCGTCGATCAGAAAAATTTGATTTCAACACCACAAACGACGATACGATGATCTGATAGATGGAGACCTCCGATGGATCCAAAAATCTGCAATGATGATCTCGATGATGTTTGTAGCATATTATCAAAATTTTACTTCAATTGGATATTGTTATCTCGGTTAATTTAGTATAGGTTAGTTTCGACCATTAAATGATAAATGAATGATCAAAGGACCAAACGATATCCGATTATGAGATAATTTTTTTAATAAATGATCTTGGCTACTACTTTAATCATTTTTTATGGTAGTGATTATAAAATTCAACTCGAGAGATGAAGAACGATCTAAAACTATACGTCTCCTGATAACCATTCTGAAACTTCACTGATTGTTATGCTCATGCTTTTACAAATCTACTTAACATGAATAATTTATATGAAAATGATTTAAATTTTACTATTATCATCATATAAAATATTTAAAATTATAATAAAGATCATTTAATTAAAAAATTCTCTCATAATTGGACGTTGTTTAATCCTTTGATCGCTTGTTTCTAATTTAACGATCGAAATCATTCCATACTAAATTGACCATGATAACGATATCCGATTAAAGTGAAACTTTGACATTATGTTACAAACATCATCGAGATCATCGTTGTAGATTTTTAGACCCATTGAAGGTCTCCATCTATCAGATCATCGCATTGTTGTTCATGATTATCGAAATCAAATTTTTCTGATCGATGAAGCTAGGGCCATCGGATCGAGGCGATCTTTTGCGATGACACTCTAATGATAATTATTTAGATAATGAATGGTGAAGATGGGCATTAAATTTTAAAATTATATAATATTTAAAAAAATAAAAAAAATTTATTTTCAATCTATGATAGTGGTTATCAAAAATCGTTGTTGTAGATCTACGGCAATGGTTATAGAACCGCTGCCATAGTTCTATGACAACGATTTTAGGTAACCGCTGTCGTAGATTTATGGCAGTAATTTGATAACCGCTATCGTAGATTAGGTTAAAAATTTTTAAATTTTTTTTGCTTTCATCCTATGCGCGCTCGATCTCTCTTTCTGTCTCTCTCCCTTCTCTCCATCGTCGGTGAGGCTTCTTCCCCCCGACCGGAGCCGTCCCTCCTTCCCCCTCGGTGCCCCTCCTTCCCCCATCCCCGACCGCTCCTTCCCGCCATCCTCCACTAGGCCCCCACTGCCCACCTCCCCCTGGCCGCCCCTCCTTCCCCAAATCTTCGGGCCCCTCCACCACCCTACCACCCCCCAGCCCCCCATCTTCGGCCGCCCCTCCCCACCACCCTCCACCCGACCCCCCACGCTCCCCCAGCCACCCCTCCTTCCCTCCATCCTCGACGCCTCTCCCCGCTACCCTGCCAACCTCCACCCCCAGCGCTCCATCCCCAACCGCCCCTTCTAGCAACCCCCCACCCGGTCCCCCACCCCGACACTCCCCCTCCCGGTCGCCGACCCTTCCATCATTGTGCTTCCAGGCCTCCTCATCACGATGCCCCATCTCCGACCGCCCTTGCTCTCTCTCTCTTTCCTCTTTCTCTTTCTTCTCTATCTCACTATCTTGCTTTTATTTCGTAGATTACCTCTAGTGCTGTTGTCCTCCTCTAGCATCATCGTTGGCGACCCTCGGAGCTTTTGGTGCGACCCACTCTCTATAGTCGTAAGTATAATTTTTTTAAAAAAATTTATAGTATTATTTATTAATCATGTATATTTATAATAATTTATAGAATATTTATAATAAATATTATAAATATTTATTATAAATATTATAACTATCTGCATGCCATAGTTTTTGGGTCTTGTCATGGTGGTAGCCTTAGGCTGTGCCATATCGGTGGCTATGGACTAGATCTTTCAATGGGTTAGGTTCGGATTGGAATCTGAATATTCAGATCCGGATCTAATTTTAATTACTGATACTGGATCTGAACCCGAATATATGATGGATCTATACTTGAAGTACCAGACCTGGATCTTAATGGATCCTGGAAGGCCGGACCCGAAACTAAGAAATGGAGAGACTGAGAGGAAGATCGATAGATTGAGAGAGGGAGGGTCGGTCGCTCACCGACCGTTGGCAAGGAGATCGAGATGGGAGGGAGGGAGGGAGGGGGTCGGCCTCGCCGTTGTTGTCGATGGAAAATCGAGGGAGAAAGGAAGGGAGGGATCTAGCCTCACCACCATCATTAGGAGGGAGGGGGTCCGGCCTCGCCAGCGAGGGAGATCTAGAGAGGGAGAGTGGGATATCGAGAGAGCAAGAGAGGGAGGGAGGGGGTTCGGCCTCATCGGCATTACTAGGAGGGATGGGGTCCAGCCTTGCCATCGAGGGAGATTGAGAGAGTGAGAGAGGGAGGGATGGGGTTCGGCCTTGCCGACAAGGGAGATTGAGAGAGGGAGAGAGGAAGATCAAGAGATGAAAAAGCTGGGAGGGAGGGGTTTGGCCTTGCCGTCGTCGTCGATGAGAGAGATCGAGAGAGGGAGTGATCGAGCGAATGGCACACAGTCGAGCTGGCTTGGATACGTAGCTGAGCCGGCTCAGATATAAATATTAGAGACTATTTATTGATGCTATACTAATATTATTGTTCAACATATTATATTGATTAATGTTCAATAATGTTATAGATCATGATGGCACCGAAATGCCATCTAGCTTTCACCCCTGCCCCTTGGTAGGTTACGTGCAGTTCAGCATTTGAGGAGCAGTCGGAGCATACTCCATCCATCTCGACATCAACTGCTCAGGGACCTCCACTGTCGGTATCTACTCCATTGACGGCATCTACTCCACCAATAGCTGAGCCTCTACCATCGCCCATATCTGAGATACATGCTACTACGCAGGCATCTGAGTATACATTTTTATTATATTAACATAATTTTATTTTTTATATAGTATTTATATACTTATATATTTGTATAACGTATTTGTATTACAGGTTCATCATCAAGCCAAACATTTCGCAGTCCCACACGTATGGCACACGTGTGAAACCGCCAGCATCAAGTGATGGTCTATTATGATGCGGAGGGGAGGCCGGTAGGAGAGATCGTATGGGAGATGCATTCTTTTTTTGGAGTGCTTGTGAGGTGGTTGGACATCATTCCCGTAGAGATCAGAGACTGACGTTTGATGGATGTTGCCATCAGGAATCGAATATGAGAGGAGATATGGGTAAGTACATGCATCTTAGTTATATTTATGTATTTTATATGTTTACACTATATATGATTGATTAGAATAATTTTGTAATTGATTTTTAATAACTTTATATAGAGGAGGTACGACTTCTCCGATCACAAGAGGGCTCAAGATGCCCGACTGAGGAAGATCAAGGAGTTGTACTGAGGTTACAAGGTCAAGCTCTACAGAGGATGGCTCGAGCACCGACAAGACACTCCAGAAGAGTTTGTTCCCTAGATACAGGACTGTCCTCTTGAGGATGGTTAGACACTAGAGGAGCCAGGAGTTTGAGGTAAAATTTTTAACTTTTAAATTTTTCAATACGCTTAAGATTTTATTTAAATATTTTTAAATATTTATTATTTATTTAAATACTTGTTAGGCTATCTTCCATCAGAATCGAAAGAATCGTGCAGCTCAAGAGTATACGCACACTCTAGGCCACGAGTCTATGGCCAGTCGTGTGTATAGAGAGGTAATTAATTTTAAATCTTACTAGATAAATTAAATTCATATTTTTTTATCATTTTTTTGATAAATTTATTTTTTGTTATAGCTGATGAGAGATGGAGTGATGCCTAGCTGTAGCAAAATCTTTCGATCCAGCCATACGGACAAGATGGACAGGTCGATGAACGCCGTGATTGAGCATATTTTTGTAAGTATTAAATATATTAGTATATTTGATTAGTATTATAGTATTTTTTATAAAATTTTATTTAATTTATAATTATAGGATCAGTTAGATGTGCTCGCGAGAGAGGGCCCGGATACCTCTGAGCCCCATCACCATCTATCTCAGGTCTTGGGGCCTGAGCACTCTGAAAGGATCCGATGTAGACCCGGATACATGCTGACGAGCTATTGGTCCGAGGCGAGCTTCTCCTCATAGACTTTTGATGTCATCAGTCGGAAGAAGCTCGAGGAGGTGTTGGCACGGGCAGATCATGCTGCGATGCGGGCAGATTGGACTAAGAAGCGTGCATCTCATCTAGAGGGCATCGTGAGAGATATGATGTCGATGCTCAATGCGCATTTTAAAGTCACAAGCTTCGAGGATATGTTGACATGTATTCTAGCTTCAACTCTAGCTTCGGCTCCGACTCCAGCACCAGCTCCAGCTTCGGCTTCGGCTCCCAGTGACGACAACGATGATGTAGATTTAGAAAACTTTTAATGTATTTTATTTTTTTAAAAAAATATTATAATAAATTTTATTAGATAATAAAATTTTAGTATTTTAAAATAATTTTTATGTTTATTATATTTCTTGTGTTATATATCTGTATTTATTAGGTAAAATATATAAAAAAAATAAAAATTTTAATTTTTTTAATTATTCAAGATCTACGATAGTGATTTTATAACTGCTGCCATATCCATGCCAACCGCTGCCATAGATTCCTAGTGCAAATGGTGCCAACCGCTGCATTAGACCTATGGCAGTAGTTTAGAAATCGCTGCTATAGATTATCTATGGTAGCGGTTATGTAACCATTGCTATAGATAATCTATGGTAGCGGTTACATAACCGTTGCTATAGATCGATCTATTATAGCGGCTTATAAACTGCTGCAATAGGCTATCTATGGTAGCGGTTCAAACAACCGCTGTCATAGAGCTACGATGATGGTTGTAGTAGCAGCGGTTAGAGAATCGCTGTCATAGTTTATGACAGTGATTTTTTTGGACTACGATAGCGATTACGAACCATTATCGTAGCTCTATTTTATAGTAGTGATAATGAATACAGACATGATTGGTATAGCTAAGTATCGATCTCAAGGAAAAGCTTCAAAGAGCTGATGATGAGATCACTCAACTTCGACGATAATTATCCGAAGGAGCCCAAGCTAGCTCAAGCAAGGACTAAGCGAAGCTCCTATCTTTGCGGAGCTCTTTAGAGAGCTTATCTACTTTGTACGGGAATAGCCAAATGGAGTTATGAGAGTTAAAGGTGCAAATGATCTATCAATAAGATGCCATGAAGAATGTAAAGGTTGAGTTGGCCGTATTAAGAAGGAAGCTGAAGGAAGTTGAAAATGACTCTCGGAGGCGTAAGAAGTTATTGAGTGAAAGTCTGGCAGCTCGGTGGGATCTTGAAGAAAAGATTAAAGACTTGAAGTTATCCCTGGTATTGGTCGATGCTGGCAGTCCGAAATCTAACTTTGGTATCTTTTTCTCTTCTTCTTCTCTTTTTTTTTTATTTTTTAACTGAACCTGCGGATCTTTTCATGTATCAAACTTTTATTTTAATGAAATACCATTTTTTGATTACCCCATCTCAAATGTATGCTTTTATAATTTTTTCACTCTCTTCTTCTTTTTTTTGTTGTTCATGATTATGGAGTTATCCTTTGATAATGATTGTAGTTCACCGTGACATATATATCCTTTGATTGTAGATGATGGCCCTTTGGCAAGTTCTTTCCAAATTTGTATAATTGGGTCCTTACATCTTTTGCGCCTAGATAAGGTCCTCCTATCCTTAACAAAATTATTGGGCGCACAGAAGGGCCGTCGAAAGAGCCTCTCCCCATGTCTCCTTATCAGGATGAGGTCATCCTTCTGTTCTTGATAGGATTAGCCTTTACCTTTGGACGAGATCCTCTTCCTATCCTTAACAAAATGATTAGGGCATAAAAGGGCCATTGAAAAGACCTCTTTCCATGCCCTCCTATTAGGATAAGATCCTTCTTCTATTCTTGATAGGATTGGTCTTTATCTTTGTTAGGATGAGGTCCTCCTCCTATTCCTAACAAAATTATTGGAGCACAAAAGAATCATTGAAAGAGCCTCTCCCCATGCCCTTCTATTAGAATGAGGTCCTCCTTCTATTTCTGACAGGATTCGTCTTTATCTTTATTAGGACGAGATTCTCTTCCTATCCCTAATAAAGTTATCGAGACATAAAAGGGTCATTTAAAGGACCTCTTTCCATGTCCTCCTATCAGGACGAGATCTTTCTTCTATTTCTGACAGAGTTGGCCTTTATCTTTATTAGGATGAGATCTTTTTTCTATCCCTAACAAAGTTATCGGAGCATAAAAGGGCCGTTAAAAGGGCCTCTCTCTATGTCCTCCTATTAGGATGAGATCTTCCTCCTGTTCTTGATAGGATTGGTCTTTATCTTTGTAAGGACGGGGTCCTCCTCTTATCCCTAACAAAGTTATCGAAACACAAAAGGACCACTGAAAGGGCCTCTTCCCATGTCCCTCTGTCAGAATGAGGTCCTCTTATTTCTAATAGGGTTGACCTTTATCTTTGTTAGGATGAGATCCTCCTCCTACTCCTAATAAAGTTATCAGGATATAAAAGGACCGTTGAAAGAGCCTCTCCTCATGTCCTCCTGTCAGGATAAGATCCTACTCCTATTTCTGACAGGATTGGCTTTTATCTTTGTTAAGATGAGGTCCTCCTTCTGTCCCTAACAAAATTATCAGAGCATAAAATGGCTATTGAAAGGGCCTCTCCCTGTGTCCTCTTATCAGGATGAGGTCTTCTTTCTGTTCCTGATAGGGTTAGCCTTTATCTTTGTTAGGATAAGATCCTCCTCCTGTCCCTAATAAAGTTATCGGGGTATAAAAGGGACGTTGAAAGGATCTCTCTCCATTACCTCTTGTTCAAGAACCGAAGGCCTTCACCTGTGCTTGGACGAAGTTCACCTCCTGTGTTACATAATCGAAGGCCTTCTACTTTGCTTAAGAACGAAGTTTGGTTGAATCATTTCCTGCCATCACATAGTTTTACACCAAAGAATAAAGATATTGAAATAAGAAAGTTTTATTGAGGCAAAATTATTGATAATATATTCATAAGTTTTTCAAGTTGCAAGATCGCAGGAGTGCTGATCCTCCGAGTTTCTTCAAATAATATATTCCCGGTCGGACGATTTCCATGACTTCATAGGGGCCTTCCTAGTTCGGAGTGAGCTTTTATTGATTTTAAGGTCACAAAATATTTGCTCGTCGAAGCACCAAATCTCCTACCTTGAATGTCTTACTTCTGACCCTAGAGTTGTAATAGCGAGCTATCCTTTGCTTGTAAGCTGCCATTTGGATTTGAGCTGTTGATCCTGAGATTGATTTTAATGATTCCAAAATATTGAGTATATTATGTATCTAATCATGTGTTTCAAGAATGTGTGTAGGATTTTTCAAGTATCCAAAATGAAGAATTTATCTCAAGAATAAATACTCTCAAGATGCTATGCCAAAATACTTAAAAAAGTAAATTCACACATATTTGGATGGCTTGGTATGAAGAAAGTATGATTGAAAGAAGAGAAATTAAAATTGAAGAAAGCAATTATGTTTAAAATAGTTTGGGGTCAAGAAACTCAAATTTGGAAGGTCAAATATTGAAAAAAAATGAAGTCAGGATTTTTTGAGATGTTTTAGATTTTTTTCGAGAGCTCTCAAGTGGTCTGGCACAATGAAACAGTATTCTAGCATAGTCTCGAGAGGTCTCGAGTTGAACTCGAGACATTTCATTCTCAGAAGATAAAAACTTCATTTCTGTGCTCTGAGAGTGAGAGGTCTCGTAGATTTCTCGAGAGGTCTCGCAGTTCTGACGAGACATCTCATAAAAAATCGAGAGGTCTTGATCTGTGCGGACAACCTTCAATGGATAGTTTTTTAAGGACTATTTTTCAACTCCAACAGCTATTTTAGAGCTTCCAACGGCTAAGAACTCTCACTCCTACCTTCTCTAAAGGTATTTAAGATGGAGAATCAATTGAAAAAAATAGAAGAAAGAGATTAAGAGATTTAGAGAGAGAATCTTTCAAATTTTGTGAGGAACATTGAATATCCAAAGAAAAGAAAAAAGAGAGGAGTGTTGTACACAGATTTTAGTGAGCCTTCAAAGCAATCTTCTCCAACATCTTCCACATTCTCTTAAGCATAATTTGAAGAAAAGCCAAGCTTCATCGAGCACATTATCGGCTTGTTCTTTAGGATTTAAAAGAGCTTATACTCTATTTTTTATATTATGTTGAAACTTTACTTATACTTTTTGATTTCCTTACAAGTTTCTTTAGGGGAAAGAAACTTGGAGTTTAGGCCTGTCCAAGCTCAGAATTGGACATTGTAGGTTTTGATTGGTGATCCTGAAAAATCAACTGGATTGTTAGTGAATCTAAAAAACTAACGGTGTTAGATTTTGGTTGGTGCTCTTATGAAAACCAACTAGGTTTGTTTGTGAGCCTGAGAAAATAAACACACTGTAATCAAGGGTAGATTATAGTAGAATTCTTAAGAGAAGCTTGGAAAATGGACGTAGGAGCGGGTTGCTCCGAACCACTATAAATCTTTATGTATTTGTGTTGTATTTTTTTCTTCTATCTCTTTATATACTTTGCATGCTTATAATTCTTACTTTACTTTCATAGTTTGATTTTGTTATCTTAATTCCACTGCTCATATTATATACATCTCATCCTCACCATTTAGATTAAAATCAAAGCACATAATTGCTTAGAGTTAAATTTGGCCAAAGCTTTTATAAGAATCCAATTCACCCCCCTTCTTGGGTTGCTATCTCTGGGCAACAATTGGTATCAAAGCCAAATTCTCTGTAATTAATTATTGACCTAACCATCTTGAGTAAAAGATTATGGCAACCCCATTTGGCTCATTATTTGCTGAAGGCCAATCCACATCAAGACCACCATTATTTAATGGCATAAATTATATCTTTTGAAAAACTAAAATAAAAATTTTCATACAAGCTTTAGACTATGACTTGTGGGGAGTCATAACTAGAGGACCACACACACCCACAATAGAAATTAATGGTGTGTCTATTTTCAAACCAAAAAAAGATTGGGATGAATTTGATAAGAAGATGGCTCAATTAAATGCAAAAGCCATCAATGTTCTTTATTGTTCTCTTGGTGTATAAGAATTTAATAGAATATCCACTTGTACATCAGCAAAGAAAATTTGGAAAAGATTGAAAGTGACTCATGAGGGAACAAGCCAAGTAAAAGAGTCAAAAATCAACTTGCTTATTCATAAATATGACATGCTTAAAATGAAGAAATATAAGTCAATTTTTGAAATATTTTTCAAATTTATCGATATTATTAATGCTCTAAATGGTCTTGGCAAAATCTATACTAACTATGAACATGTTTGCAAGATTTTAAGATCTTTGTCAAAGGAATAGGAAGCAAAGGCAACAGCCATACAAGAAGCGAAAGACCTTACCAAGCTGTCACTAGAAGAATTGATGGGTTCACCCATAACTCATGAGTTGAACATGGCTCAAAAGAAGGAAGAGGAAGAGCCAAGAAAGATGAAGACCTTTGCCTTCAAATCCATTGCATAACATGAAGAAAGTGATGAGTCGGAAGAAGAAGAAGATGAAGATGAAAAAGAGAGTGAAGATGATGATGAGGATATGGAGCTACTCACAAGCAAATTCAAGAAGTTCCTCCCAAAGAGAAGTATGAAAAAAAAAGAAGAAAAAAAAAGAAAAAATGTCATGTGCTATAATTGCAACAAAAGGGGACATTACAAGCCGGATTGCCCCCTACTCAAAAAGTATCTCAAAAAAACTAAGAAAAGAGCTATGTTACAAATTTGGGATGATAGTGACACTTCAAGCTCGGATGAAGAAAAAAAAGTGAAAAATCTTTGTCTCATGGCCATTGAGGATGAGGTAAATTCTGAAAACTCCTTCGAGTTAACATTTGAGGAATTATTTGAAGTCTTTAATGATTTAATGGATGAATTCAAAAAATTAAGGTTGAAAAATAAAGAAATCAAAAAATCTAATCTTCTTTTAGCTAATGAAAAGAATAAGTTATTAAATGAAAAAGAAGATATCTTGAAAGAAAAGAATACTTTGACTAAAGAAAAAAGAAGAATGGATCAAATCTGAAAATTCTTTAGTTAAAGAAAACATGGAGCTTAAAAAAGATAATGATACCTTAAGATCCTCCCTAAAAGAAAAGAAAAATCTTTTAAATGAAAAGAAAGAACTCTTGGGAGAAAATGAAAAATTGAGAAGAGAGATTGAAATTTTAAAGCATATTACTGAAAAGTTTACCATTAGTTTTCAAAATCCCCAATCTATGATAAAAGTTAATGGGGCTGTTTTCAATAAAATAGAAACTGATCTTAATATTTCAAGAAAACAGCAAAATATCAGGAGTATTTTCACAAGAGCTTCAACTAAAAATCATTCAATTAAATGCTTTAAATGCAATAAAATTGGCCAAAAAATTTTTGAATATAATTTTAAAAGAATTGGCCACACTTTAGTTAGATAAATTTGGATTCCAAAAGGAACCTTGAGCACTAAATTCAATGGACCCAAGAAAACTTGGGTACCAAAAATTATGAAGTAATTTTGCAGGTATACCAAGAATCCAATGAAGCTAAAAGAAGAAAATTTTTATGGTTGCCTTGGAAATGAAAATAGATGGATGGTGCTATTTGGTAAAATCTAAACTATTCTCACACCACGCCATCTTTATTTGCTAAATATATTTTAATTATTAATTAGCATAATTATTAAGCATGTTTGATTGATTTTGATGATTTATCATTGCTTAAAATAATCATACTCTATGAATTGAAAGTTTGATGTATTAACTTTAATGATTTGTTAATATGTATGCATATGATAACTTCTTTCATATTTTGATAAGTATGATTGATTTTGATGCTTGCAATAATTTGAATGCTTTGATTTTAAAGATTAATATGCTCTCCTCTATTTATCATGCTATGGATGAAATGATTTATTTTAAAATTCAGCATAATATTTTAAGTCTTTTCATATCAATTTTATAATTAATGAATTTAAATTAAAAGATTCTTATTGGATATGAATATTTTAAATTACTAAATATTTATAGAGAACTTCGGTTTTAATTATTTGATATCAAATAACTTACTATTGCCATGTATCTGATTGATTTATCTTTTGGTAAAAAGAGAAGAATGTCTTTATTTCAAATATGATTTTACATAGCTATATGTTTGATATGATATCATTTGAAATAAATTCAAAAAAACATATCTTTTCTAAACCTAATTACTTGATATTTCTTATGAAAAGGAAGAAATGATCTTTTTGAAGAATGACTGAAAATTTTTTTATGATTTGTCTTAACTAATTTGGTAATATCAATTCAAATTGATTTATCACTTTAAATCCTTAAACTATTTAATTTGAATCAATTCATCTTGATTTAATTCTCATTGGTATCAAGCTAAATTTATAAATTAATTTTTAAATGGTATTGAACCAAGAAAATCATAATTTGATCTAAAACTTAGTTTATTTGGTATCAAGAAAATCTTTCAAAGAAATGACTCTATTTATTAAAGTAAAGGAGAGAAAATATTGAAGAAGAAGTAATCATTTAATAAAAAAGGTCTATAAAATTAAAAATATATTTTAAATTTTATAAATCTAAATTTAGTGATTAAATTCATGTTGAATTTGCTTGATTTGAAATAAAGAAGGAAAGAAAGTTGAAAAGTAAATTAATCTTGCTATAAGTATGAAAAATAGGAGGAGAGATATTTTCTAACTTGATTTGATTAAAAAATTTTTGACTAATTTGAAAACATATTCTTACTCTAAGGAATAAATTTTGAAATTCATTTAAAAATTTAAATTTGATCCTAAATTTCTCATGTGCATTGCAAAATTTTTATGAATTATTTGTTTTGAAATAATATTTTTCTCAAAGCAATGAATTTGAAAATGTGACTATCTTATGCTTTGATACTATTCATTTTACTTTGCTCGATACATTTTTGATACATATCTTTTCTAAATCTAATTGACCAAAACTTTTTAAGAAAAAAAAGTTAAAATATTAAAGTATATATTATGCTTAATTTCATATTCAAATATTTTGAAAAGCTCTATTCTTCTTAAAACTTAAAAGTGCATATTTGAAAATCTGAATAAAGATCATATTCATTCAAAAAGAGGAAAAGTATATAATATTTAAATTCAAGCTAATTTTTAAAATTAAAATAAATATTTAAAACTTATTTTGAGTCAAATGATAAATTTTTAAAAGGGAGATGATTCATTTAAATTGATTTCATGAATTTAATACATCTTTCAATTTAATGCTTTGATGTTGATTTTGATGACTCATATAAATTAATTTTCTGAACTTAATACAATTCTTACTTTGATACAATCATATTATTGATTTTGATGATTATTTCTTATTTCTTTTCCATGAGCTTTTTGATGATGTCAAAAAGGGGAAGAAGAATGTTGAGTATATGCTTGAAGAAACTAAATAAATTATATTGATGCTTGAAATGAAAACTTAATACTCACTGATATGAATTGAAATATTTTTTTTATGAGTATATGAAAGATGTGCAATGAACCAAAAGAATAATTGAGAACATTCATGAAGCACTCATTCATATGTTTAATCTATACTTCACGATATTTTTTAACAAAATGCATAGAAATACATTATTTGCTTTTATTATGCATATACTCAAGCTTTTATCATTATCAAAAAGGGAGAGATTGTTGACCCTGAGATTGATTTTGATGATACCAAAATATTGAGTATATTATGTATCTAATCATGTATTTCAAGAATGTGTGTAGGATTTTTTAAGTATCCAAAATGAAGAATTTATCTCAATAATAAATCCTCTCAAGATGTTATGCCAAAATACTTAAAAGAGTAAATTCACACATATTTGGATGGCTTGGTATGAAGAAAGTATGATTGAAAGAAGAGAAATTAAAATTGAAGGGAGCAATTATGTTTAAAAGAGTTTGGGGCTAAGAAACTTAAGTTTGGAAGGTCAAACATTAAAGAAAAATAAAGTCAGGATTTTTCGAGACTTCTCGGATTTTTTTTGAGAGCTCTTGAGTGGTCTGGCATAATGAAACAGTATCCTGGCACAGTCTCGAGAGGTCTTGAGTTGAACTCGAGACATCTCGTTCTCAGGAGATAGAAACTTCATTTCTATGCTCTGAGAGCGAGAGATCTTGTAGATTTCTCAAGAGATCTCATGAAAAATTGAGAGATCTCGATTTATGTGGATAGCCTTCAACGGATAGTTTTCCAATGGCTATTTTTCGATCCTAATGGCTATTTCAGAGCTTTCGATGGCTAAAAACTCTCACTCCAACCTTCTCTAAAGGTATTTAAAGGTGGAGAATCAATTGAAAAAAATAGAAGAAAGAGATTAAGAGATTTAGAGAGAGAATCTTTTAGATTTTGTGAGGAACATTGAATATCCAAAGAAAAGAAAAAAGAGAGGAGTATTGTGCACAGATTTCAGCAAGCCTTCAAAGCAATCTTCTCCAACATCTTCCACATCCTCTCAAGCATAATTTGAAGAAAAGTCAAGCTTCAATCAAGCACATTATCGGCTTGCTCTTTAGAATTTAAAAGAGCTTATACTCTATTTTTTATATTGTGCTAAAACTTTACTTGTATTTTTTGATTTTTTTACAAGTTTCTTTAGGAGAAAGAAACTTAGAGTTTAGGCCCGTCCAAGCCCAAAATTTGATATTGTAGATTTTGGTTGATGATCCCGAAAAACCAACTGGATTGTTAGTGAATCCGAAAAACTAACATTGTTAGGTTTTGGTTGGTGCTTCCGTGAAAACCAACTAGGTTTGTTTGTGAGTCTGAAAAAATAAATACACTGTAATTAAGAATTGATTATAGTAGAATTTTCAAGAGAAGCTTGGAAAGTGGACGTAGGAGCAGGTTGCTCCGAACCACTATAAATCTTTATGTGTTTATGTTGTGCTTTTTTCTTCTATCACCTTATATACTTTGCATGCTTATAATTCTTACTTTACTTTCATAGTTTGATTTTGTTATCTTAATTTCGCTACTCATATTATATACATCTCATCCTCACCACTTAGATTAAAATCAAAGCACATAACTGCTTAGAGTTAAATTTGGCCAAAGTTTTTATAAGAACCTAATTCACCCTCCCTCTCTTGGGTTGCTACCTCTGGGCAACATGAGCCTTCTCTCGCTTTTCTTCCAATAGATCGAGATTTGCTCTGAGATTCTGCGAGTTGCTTTATTCATTAAAAGCTTCAACCCATGCTGAAGGAAGCTAGAGTTCGATCGGGATGACTACCTCCGTCCCGAAGGCTAATGCAAAGGGAGTTTTTCCAATAGGTAATCTTTGGATAGTCCAGTAAGCCCAGAGTATATGATAGAGTTCGTCCATCCATATTTCTTTTACTCTCTCAAGTCTTGCTTTTATCTCTTGAAGCAAAGTTTTGTTAGTTACCTCGGCCTCACCAATCACCTGTGGACAAGTTATTAATGTGAAGTGCTGGAAGATGTTTAGATCTTCATAAAACGCAGCGAACTTTATTCCTATAAATTGGTGCCCATTATCAGTGATTAATGTTTGAGGAAGGCCAAACATGCAAACAATTAACTTTCAAACGAAGTCCTATACTTTAACTTCGATAATTTTTGCCATGGGTTCGGCCTTAACCCACTTGGTGAAATAGTCTACCACTACCAGCAGAAACTTTCATTGTCCAAGCGCCATGGGGAAAGGCTCAAGAATGTCCATCTCCCATTGTGCAAACGGTCAAGGAGCACTTAATGGTATGAGCTGTGAAGCCGGCTATCTTTAAATATTTATATTTCTCTGACATCTATCATATTTTCTTATATAATCTATTGCGTGTTGGTGCATCGTTGGCCAATAGTATCCCTATTGGAGTAACTTATATAATAAGAATCTCACCCCTCAGGTGATTTTCGCATATTCCTTCATGAACTTCTTTCAAGGCATAATCAGCTTCGAAGGTCGGAGATATTTGATGAATGGTAGGAAATACGATCTCTTGTATAGCTTATTTTCATATAAGACAAAGCAGGAGATCTGATTTCTCAGTTTTCAAGCTTCTTTTGGATCTCTTGAAAGGACTCCCTTCTTGAGATAAGAAATCAGCGGGTCAATCTAACTGGGCTCATGGTTGACCTGCATTATTGTTTGGGACTCTTCTGAACTTGGGTGCTGCAAAACTTTGAAGAGAACTTTCCTTGGCAGTTCATTTGGGCCAGGGTTGCCAACTTTGAGAGAAGATCGGCTCTTATATTCTCTATCCTGGGGATCTACTGAATATCAAAACTATCAAAGGTCGAGATCAAGCTCCTTACTTTTTTCAAGTACTTCCTCATGCTTTTTTCCTGAGTTTCGTAATTACTACTAACTTATCCCACAACTAGCTGAGAGTTACTGTAAACTTTCAGATATCGTACTTCTAGTTTTTTTGGCTATTCTTAGTTCTACAATCAGGGCTTCATACTCTACTCCATCGTTAGTAGTAGGAAACTCAAAGTGCAAAGCATATTTGGCTATAACTCCTTTTGGATTAATGAGAATCAAGCCTGCACCTACCTTATGAGCATTAGATCAATCGTCCACATACAATGCCCAAAAGTTCTCAAGAAGGTCAACTTTTTCTTCAGAGGAGCTAGGGATATGAACTTCTTGGTGCTCTGGTTCGATCGTATTCAAAATAGTACACTCTACTATAAAATTAACTAGTATTTGAGCTTTAATGGATGGTCGGGATTGAAAATGAATGTCAAATTTAGTTAATTCGATTGCCCACTTTGCTATTTTTTTAGAGATATCAGGCCGATGAAGAACTGCTTTGATAGATTGATCAGTAAGGAGAGTAATTGTGTAACTCTAAAAATATGGTCGAAGCTTCCTGACTGTAACCAACAAGGTATAAGTTAATTTTTCTAATTTAGTCTATCTTGTTTCCACATTCCTCAGAACTCAGCTTATATAGTAGATTAGCTTCTAAATTTTAACCTCTTCTCTGACCAGGATGGCTCTAATAGCCACTAGAGATATAGTAAGGTATAAGAACAGCTCTTCTCTAGGTTCAAGCTTGGCTAGAAGCGGAGGCAAACTGAGATAGTTCTTTAATTTCTCAAAGGCCTGCTGGCACTCAAGAGTCCAGTTAAAGTTCTTGATATATGTGTCCTAGAAGACAGAATTGGCTGATACTTGTAATACACTTCTAGGGGCAAAATTATAATTTTGACTATAAATAATAAAATGGATTATTTTCTATCATAAATGTGTATTTAGTATCTATGATACATCCCTTAAGTTAATGATAATGATAATTCATATTTTCAAGAGTTGAAAATTTAAGACATGAATTTTCATTTATTAACTCACAAAATGCTCCTAACCATAGGATCGTCATGAGGATGATGATCTTGGGCATGGAGAGGAGGGAGAGGATTAGATGAGAAAGATATGGAGATGAATATTTTGGCAGAACTTCATCGTAGAGAAATTGTGATGCATAACAGCTTGTGCAGTGCCCTATTTATAGACCTAGTCAAGAGTTCCTTTACATATAACTTTGGATAGGTCAAAGTCTAATATGCAGAAGGACTCCTTAACTAATCTCCACAGCCCACCCTCTTATTTTTCTAATTTTGTCACACAAAATTCAAAAATGGTTGGCATGGAGATGGAGAGATAAAGATTGGATGGTGCAAGCAACTTATCTCCTAAATATTTGATCTCATCAAGTATGTTTGACCCATTCAAATCCCATTTGAATGGGACACCTCCACCCTATCCATATTGGATGCACGGCCAAAGGGGGAGTGCACCCCTTATTCCTCACGTAAACATCTAGAGCATGCATCCCTAGAAAATCTCCAGGGGGTGCATGCCCCCTATCCTTTAATTCCTGCATTTGGATCAACATTTGACCTTTGTCCTGTTTCCATCTTATGGGATTAAGATAAAATCTTTTCAAGTCCCATCTAATGGATTTATGTCAAGTCCTAATCAAGTTAGAACAAGTCTTGATCAGACCAGGACTCAATCCAGTCAGATCAAGAAAAATCCATCTAGAATTTTTGGAAGAGGCTTGTCCAAATTTCATCTCATGATTTTAGGACAAGCCCTAATCTGGCAAAGACAACCCTTGTCTTGTTTCCATCTTATGGGATTTAGGACAAGTCTTGATCAGGCCAGGAAAGATCCAGTCAGATCAAGATAAAACTCTACAAAATTTTTAGATAAGCCTTATCCAAATAGTTTCAAAAATTAGCAGGTCTTGTCTTGTTTCCATCCGATGGATCAGGACAAGCCTAGATCAAGTTAGGACAAGACTTTTTTTATCTGAACAAGTTTTAGTCAGACTAGGATAAAGCCATACAAGGCTCTTGGATAAGCCAAATCTAATTTGACTCAGTCGAGATGAACTAGAAAGATGACAGAAGAAGAATATTAGGTTCAATCGTGTGCTAGCATAATTTTCTTGAACCTAATTGGATCTAATTCAAATAAATCAAATCGGGTTAGCTCAATTGATGACATCCAGACCCAAATTCTTATTTGTGTGATCCAATTAGGTTTAGTTTTATATGATAATGGGACATATCATGATCTCTATTAACAACATCATCGAAACACCTTTTGATGGACCAAAATCTTCTGATTCACCCAATTAGAATCATCAATCATTAAGATAATTTTAATTGATCCCAAAATCCACCAATGACACCTAGCAGTATATGGTGACAACCAATCAAAATTGAATAGCGAACCTCTCGATACAGCTATCTATATGATTGGGTTCTTCCATCATGAGTTTCGATGGAATTAGGGTTAAGGTAAACTTGTCAAATCCAACATCTATCATATGAATGAATCATTCGATTCGAGTCCGATGTGAAATATTAATAGAAACTTCTTTTTATTATTTCATACTATCATGGCCATGGATTTTAGGACTCAATCTTATGTTCATCATAGGACTACTCCTCCTCTACCAAGGTTGATAGATCTCATCTTGGTGCGATCCAATTTCTACAATGAATATGCTATAGCCAACATACACCTCAGGATTCCGAATGGCTAGGAGATTGAGTTATGGTATAGTCAAACTATAATACCCTCAAGGTGAGCTGCCGATGTACCTCAGATCAAAGAACTAGACACACGCTGCAGCATCGAGCTAGTCATCGATGAGAAGGTAGGCTCCCTTATGACTACTCGAGGTGGTCACGCTCATTATCCTCATTCTCTAATGAGTACCTATACTCTCACTTCGGTGTCTCCACACCATAGACTCAAGACTCATCTATCCTAAGAAAGTGATCGTATACCGATCTTTTAGATCGATCACCATCCTCGTGATGATCCTACGATCTGAAGTAATTTATGAGTTAATTATGATAACACATATCTTAAATTCTCAACTCTTGAGAATATGTGTTATCATGTTTATTAACTCAATGGATATATCATAGATACTTTAATATACAATATGATAGAATAAATAATTCTTTAACTAATTTTAAGTTAAAATTATAAAAATATTCCTAGAAAGTATTTAACAAGTGTTGGTTAATCTAGCTTCTAGAGCATACATTTAACAAACTTTCACTTGACCTAAAGTCAATTGGCTACAAATCTAAGTCCAATCTTCTCAAGATGGGCTTGGATCTTCTATTGGCCTAAAGACTTCATCAGTGGATCAGTCACATTATTTGTGGTGTTGACTCTCTTGATCTCGACATATCCTTCTCGAGGTAATCGTAGATTAGGTGGAGCCATCTTCTTGGAACTCTTTCAACTTACAGTACCACTAGTGCACAGGAACAAACTTTTTGACGTCGACTTTCGATCATCTTTATCAGACATAAAGTCTTGAGTCTGCATAGCCCTGAATCTAGAGTTCCCATGCTGAATCTCTTCAGCACCTCCTCTATGTGAAGGACCCAGTAACCTCTTTAGTCTATTTCTATAGACCTAAAATGAAGGATGCCTTACCTAGGTCTTTCAGAGAAAATTTTTTAGATAACCATACTTTGACCTATGTTAGTATGAAAATATCATTCACAATCAGGAGGATGTCATCCACATACCCACTGACCTTCTTGAACACACTTGATTTCTCCTCGTTCTTGATTAAACCAAATGATTTGATTACATCAAGCATTCCAACTTTGAGTTGCTTGCTTGAGTTCATAGATGGACCTTTGCAGCTTGCAGACCTTTATAATCACCATCACTGGATATGAAAATAAATGGTTGTTTCACATAAATATCTTCCTCAAGATATCCAATTATGAACTCCATTATCACATCCATTTGCCATATTTCATAATTGAAATATACTGCAATGGCAAACAATGTGCGGATTGATGGCCACTGATGAGAAGATAACCTAATATCCTTTTGCCACTAGCCTAGCCTTGAATGTCTCTACATTTCTATCTGCACATATCTTTCTCTTGAAGATTCATTTATACCCAATAGGTACTATACCTTTAGATGGATCTACCAAGATCCAAATTTAGTTCGAGTGCATCAAGTCAATCTTTGACTTCATTGCCTCTTACCAATTCTCAAAGTTGATATCTGATATCGCCTGATCATAGGTTCTGAGATCATCACCATGAACCCATTTTTTATGAGAAATATTTTCTCTACATTTTCTAAAATAGTACTTAAGTACCTTTAGGAGGACGAAAAATTCTATTTGACCTATGAGATGGAGGAGGTAGTAAATTGAGGATTGGCTCAGACTAACTGGATTCTTAAGGTTCCTTGGCTCGTTACTCTTTGGAGACTTTCTTCTTGAGCCTAATCTATCTTTCGATGCCACCATCTTGAATAAACTATTTTCAAAAATGGTGTGTCAACCCATAATCATATTGTGATTTTTTGGAAGATAGAAGTAATATCCTAATAACTCTTTAGAATATCCAATAAATCGAGCTCTAAGAAATCTAAACTCTAACTTGTCCACTACTGGACAATCCCAATGCTGAGATGACTCAGACTTGACTTCTTACTATGCCATATCTCACATGCAGTGGTAGAAACGATTTTAGATGGAACCCTATTTAGTAATTTGATAACTGTCATTAAACTATATCCCTAAAGAAACTATGGAAGATCCATGAAGCTCATCATGGATTGGACCATATTTAATAGAGTCCATTTTCTCCATTCTGAAATTTCATTAAGTTGAGGTATTTCAAGCGAAGTCCAATATGAGACTATACCATTGTCCTTGAGCTAATTTAGAAATTTTTGACTAAGGTATTCACCTTCTTGATCTGATTGAAGAATCTTAATAGGCTTTTCAGTTTGCTTTTCTACTTTATGTCTGAATTTTTTGAATTTTTTAATATCTTCAGACTTATGTCGTATCAAGTATATATATCTGTATCGAGATAGATTATCGATAAAGATAACAAAGTAGTCATAATTGCCTCTGGCTGGCACATTGAATGGGCCACACACATCTATATGTACTAGGGCAAGTGGGTCTATGGCCTTTTTCCATGTCCCACAGAAGGAAGCTAGGTCATTTTGCCTTGAAGATATGATTCATAAATCGAATATGACTCGAAAGTCAATGGATCCATTAGTCCAAATTTTATCAATTTATTAATCATGTCTTCAGCTATATGACGTAGCCTAAGGTACCACAAGTACCTTTTATTAACACTATCTCTAGATCATTTTGATCCTATGGTATTCACATTTTGCTCGACGGACTTAATGACGAGCATTCCTTTAGAAGGTCCTTCATCCTTCTTATTCTTCAGGCTGGCCAAGTATGCAGGACAGTCCCACTTCCAATGGCCATCGAAGTTACAGTGGAAACACTTTTTCTTCTCCATGGCCTTCTTCTTTGGATAGTCCTTCTTTTCTTTTTCTATTTTCTGCTTCTTCGCAGACTTCTTCTTCTTTCCAAAAGACTTTCTCTTGGAAGAAGTCTGCTCCATAACCAAAACTGAGCCCTTTGAACCCTTCAAAGTTTGCTCAATAGTAACCAGCATATTTATTAACTTGGCCAAGGTGCACTAAAGCTTATTCATATGGAAGTTCATAATGAACTGTCCATATGAATCAATCAAGGACTGCAGGATCACATCAATTTACAGTTTCTTGTCCATCAAGACTCTGAGTTTCTTAAGCTCTTTAGGTCCTTGATCATTTACCAAGCAATAATCTTGGTCCAACTGCCCATCATGCATTTGCACCTTAAAAGATCTCTTCGAGACTTGATAACATGCTGCACGACACTATTCACCGAATAACTCTTGCAGGTGTGTCAACGTTTGGCGAGTAGTTCTGATATCTTTATGTTGATGCTGTAATTCATCTAACATTGAGCCCAACATGTGGCACCTTACTTTGTTATGATCATCAGACCACTTCTTATGAGGCATTCTCTGATCAACAATCAGATGGGCTAGTAAAGAGAATGTCCTGGTCCAATACATAGGTCAACTTTTTCGAACCCAAAATAATTTTGAAATTTTTTAGCCAATCCTTGTAAATTGGTTTGGTCAACTTGTAGGTATCTAGAATTCGAGCTAAGGATCTTGATGCAGATATTTTTCTATAGAGAGTTAAAGTTTCTAGTTAGACTTGTAATTTGACTCAACCAATTTATTTAGGAACTTCATTTTTAAATAAATTAGGCTTTCACTATTTTTTCAGATCCCTACACTCTTTTAGCAAAGATGCAAAAATTTTTATGATCATTGATTTTTAGTGGGTGGTGCGGTCCTACCGACTAGCTCACCATCTTACTTAACAGTTATTGGTGATGGATCAACCGATGAGTGGACAACTTTTGTCCAATATTTTTCTAAACATGGTGCACCCAAATCTGATCTCTAATTTATGAAGCTCACCATGTCCAAAATATTGCTTCACTCCTTAGTTAAGTCAAACCCACCATTTACATAAATTAGATTTCTGATTGGATCCCTCACTGTATTTGAAATATTGAGCCCAACCCATCCTCCAACCCATAGCATCCAATGCCTAATAGACATGGTTGTATCTTTTCGGTGCAACTGAACCACTGTATCCAATCAAGAATAATCAACCCCAAAAAAGGCCCGCACATCTACAATGGTGGAAGACCTAGGACTTAATATTTTCTTAGAAAGATTTGATTTGATCTGTTAGACTCAACTAGTCATAACATTTATTACTAACCTAGTGGCATGGGTTAGCTCGAATCATTAGCCATCCAAATCAGAAGTGGATCGACTCAATCAGTCAGATAAGTGAGATCAGTGGGAGGGATATGCCATTAACTCACTATGAATGCATTCAGATTGAGTAGCTTTCAATTAAAGACCACTGATCGTATTTACCATACTTACCTTAGACACCGACTTGTCTGACCAGAACTGATCGGGTTAGCTTACAATCCAGGCTTGAACCGCAGAGCTAAATTAGATCTTAACTTGATCGACCATATGTAACTGTGAGTCGACCTTGATCCAGACTTAATCCTATTAGGGTAGTCAAATCTAAGCACTCTTGATCCCACATAATCAATTCTTAATTCGATTTGATCAACTGCTAGACCAAATTGAGCTACCCACACCCGAACCTATGATTTATGAAGGTATCTTAGATCTAAAAAATTCATAATTTTAGACCTAATTAATTTTATAAACTTAATTCTTAATTAAGTCCAAGGGTTCAATAACAAAATATGCATAAAAATTCTAAGATTTTAGGATCTAAAATTTTGTAGAAAAGTAAGTTTTTGATTTCTGATTAAGGGCAAACACATAGTACCCCTACTCGTCATAAGAGCATCCCATCGAATGAAAAGAGAGAGCTTTTAAACCCTTCTTACTCTTATGACCAGATGGTCAAGGGGAATGTCTTAATCAGAAATATGAACTATACTACAAAACTATTAGATCTAAAGCATATAACTATTACATGATTTAAGATCTAATCTATATATATTTTGCATACATCTCATGTATCAAATTTAACATTTAAATTTATGTTTTAGATCTAATTACATCTAATATAATATCTAAAAGTAAAATTTTAAATGATCTCATCATAAAAATTTTTAATCTAGACTACTCATGGCATAGATCTATGGAACTAGTCTAGACATGCATCGCATATGTCAGACATATGAAATTTTTAAATGTATCTCATGCTTTCAGATCTAATTATATCATATATAATATCTAAAATTTAATTAATTTAATCACATAATCTTTAAAAAATTAAATAAATATTTTATAAATTTTTTGATCTAAACTATGAGATTAAACTAGAGATCTAGTCTAGACATATGCTGCCTATATCACATATATCAAAATTTTAAATTAGATCTTATATTTTAGATCTGATTATATCTAATAAAACATCTAAAACTTAAATGATCAAATCATAAAAATTAAATCAGATCTAATCTAAAATATATTTGAAAACTATCATGATATGGAACAACATATCTAGACTAGAAAATGCATTGTTTATATCAAATATATATATTTAAAATATGTAATTTTTGATTTTAGATCTGATTATATCCTATGTAATATCTAAAAATTAAATAATCAGATTATAAAAAATATTACAATAAAAAAGGGCTACGGCAGCGGTTGGCATAGGCTATGGTAGCGATTTTCTAATCATTGCTACTGCGGCCGTAGCCGTAGCTCTATAGCAGTAGTTATTAGAATCGCTGTCATAAATAGCCTATTACAGTAGTTTATAAATCACTACAATAGATCGAACTATAGCAGCGGTTATGTAACCGCTGCCATAGATTATCTATAGCAGTAGTTACAGAATCGCTGCCATAGATAATCTATAGTAGCGATTTCTTAACCATTGTCATAGGTCTGATGTAATAGTTGGCACCGTTTGCATCAGAGAACCATGACAGCGGTTGGCACGGATATGGCAATGGTTATAAAACCACTTCCGTAGATCTTAAATAATTAAAAAAAATAAAATTTTTATCTTTTTATATATTTTACCTAATAAATATAGATATATAATATAAGAAAATATAATAAATATAAAAATTATTTTGAAATACTAAAATTTTATTATCAAATAAAATTTATTATAATATTTTTTTAAAAAAATAAAATACATCAAAAGTCTCCTAAATCTACATCATCATCGTCATCATCATCGTCATCGAAAGTCAAAGTCGGAGCTGGAGTCAAAGCTGGAGTTGGAGCCAAAGTCAGAGCTGGAGCTGAAATGTGGGCCAACATATTCTCAAAGCCCATGACTCCAAAATACATGCTGAGCATCGATATCATGTCTCTCATGATGCCCTCCAGATGAGATGCGCACTCTTCAGCCCTATCTACCTGTATCGCAGCATGATCTACTCATGCCAATGCCTCCTCAAGCTCCTTTCGACTGATGACACTAAAAGTCTATAAGGAGATGCTCGCCTTAGACCAATAGCTCATCAGCGTGTGTCCAGGCCTGCATCGGATCCTCCTAAAGTGCTCAGGCCCCAAGACCTGAGATAGATGGTCATGAAGCCTAGAGGTCTCTGGGGCCTCGCTCGCGAGCGCATCTAACTGATCCTGTAATTATAAATTAAAATAAAATTTTATGGAAAATGCTATAATACTAATCATATATACTAATATATTTAATACTTACAAAAATACACCCGATCGCGGCGTTCATCGACCTGCCCATCTTGTCTATGTGGTTGGATCAAAAGATTTCGCTATGGCTGGACATCACTCCATCTCTCATCAGCTATAACAAAGAATAAATTTATCAAAAAGATGATAAAAAATATGAATTTAATTTATCTAGTAAGATTTAGAATTAATTATCTCTCTATGCATACGATTGGCCATAGACTCATGATTTAGAGTGTGTGTATACTCCTGGGCTGCACGGTTCTCTCGATTCTGACGGAAGATAGCCTAACAAGTATTTAAATAAATAATAAATATTTAAAAAATATTTAAATAAAATTTTAAGTATATTAAAAAATTTAAAAGTTAGAAATTTTATCTCGAACTCCTCGCTCCTCTAATGTCTAACCATCCTCTCTCACTGACTCGGAGGACAGTCTTGTATCCAGAAAATAAGCTCCTCTAGAGTGTCTCATCGATGCTCGAGCCATCCTCTATAGAGCTTGACCTTGTAATCCTAGTACAACTCTCCGATCTTCTTCAGTCAAGCATCTTAAGCCCTCTCGTGATTGACAAAGTCAAACCTCTTCTGCAAAAATTTATCAAAAATCAGTAATAAAATTATTCTAATCAAACATATATAGTATAAACATATATATAAAATGTATAAATATAACTAAGATGTACATACTTACCCATATGTCCTCTCATACTCGATTTTTGATGGCAGCATCCATCAAATGCCAGTCTCTGGGCTCTATGGGAATGATGTCCGACCGCCTCACAAGCACTCCAAAAAAGGAATGCATCTCCCATGCGGTCTTCCCTACCGGCCTTCCCTCCGCATCATAATAGACCATCACCTGATGTTGACGGTTTCACACATGTGCCATATGGCGGTTCCACACGGTTCCACCTCATGAGAACCTGACTTGATTCTCATGATCATCATAGCACTGCTCCTCTACCACTGAGGTAGATAGATTCCATCTTGATGTAATCTAGTTTCTACAATGAACATGCTATAGCCAACATATACCTTAGGATTCCGTATGGCTAGGAGATCGAGTTATAGTGTAGTCAAACTATAATACCCTCATGGTGAACTATCGATGCACCTCAGATCAAAGAACCAGACACACCACTGCAGCATCGAGTCAGTCATTGACGAGAAGGTAGACTTCCTAATGACTACTCGAGGTGGTCACGCTCAGTGCCCTCATTCTCTAACGAGTATCTGTACTTTCGCTCCAGTGTCTCCACACCGTAGACTCAAGACTCATCTACTAAAGAGAAGCGATTCGTACACCAACCTTCCGGATCAATCACCATCCTCGTGATGATCCTATGGTCGGGAAGCTGTTTATGAGTTAATAATGATTATTCATGTCTTAAATTTTCAACTCTTGAAAATATGAATTATTATTACCATTAACTCAAAGGATGTATCACAGACACTAAATACATAGGTGTGATAGAAAATAACCCATTTTATTGATTATAGTCAAAATTACAATTTTGCCCCTAAAAGTGTATTACAAGTGTTAGCCAATTCTGGCTTCTAGGGAACATATATCTAACAGTTTGGAAGCAACTCGTCACCTTTCTCAGAAAGAATGCGGATGTCTTCGCCTAGGCCCCAGCAGATATGCCAGGAATTGATGCCGAGGTCATGCAACATCGACTAACTATTGATCCTATGTATCGATTGGTAAAAGAGAAGATGCGCAACCACACCCTGGAGAGGCAGAAAGCGATCATAGAAGTAGGCAAGCTCCTCAAAGCTAGATTCATCTGAAAAGTTAGCTATCCAACCTGGATCTCAAACGTGGTCCTTGTCGAAAAGGCAAACAACA